>CM024761.1:73025874-73296305 GCA_014218235.1 Colocasia esculenta | reverse complement strand
TAAATTGTGAAATGTGAATGTGAACATGTGTAAATTGTGTAGTGTGAATTGTGAAAATGTGCAATGTGTAAAAAGTGAGCAATGTGAATGTGTAATTGTGTAAACATGTGGAACTAATATGATAAATCATGAATTGTGATCCATGATGTGTAAGTGTAAGTTTATGTTAAAACAGCAAAAAATGCGTGTAAAATGCCGTCCACATGTGCAAAATGTGTAGAATCCATGGTTAAGGAGGTTTCTATTATGTGTGAATAGTTCCATGTTTAATCGCTATCATGTTGAAGTTGAAAATGTGAATATAGCTCTCATGTGAATAGACAAATAGAAAGCATGTGGTAGGGACTTTAATTTTTAATGACATAAACCGGTACATGTGTTTAAATTTATAGAGTACCATGATAGGTTGGTGGTCCTACCATGCTATATGTTTGGCTATTGAAAGTGATTATAGGTCTTATTGTGATATATGCATGTATGACGTGTATGGTGTTATTTGCTGAGTCTTTAGACTCATTCCTTGCTTCGGCGTACAGGTTAGTAGGTGATACACCTTGGAGGAGACCGTAGAGAGCGACTCCGAGCGTGGGGAGTAGCTTGGCGGAGTTGTAGTGTGACATTTTGACTTCCATCGTATGTAATTGAGGCCTTGTAATAGAAACACTATGTAATTGTGGACAACTATGTATTTAAATTTAGTACTTCATTATGTGGACTTTATCTTTAAATTGTCATATGGATCATGTATGTTAATTGTGAATGATGAAAATGAAATGAAAGAACTTGTTCTTTTACTTCCGCTACTCTGTATCTATATTTGTGTATATCTCAATCATGTGATAGCGTATGGGTAAATGTCCCATTGTGATAACGTTCACTATACCGATGTGGGTTGGTATAACCGTACCGGTATAATGAGGGTCGTCACAGATTTGCTCAAACAACGATTTGTTTATGTTTGAACAACGATTTGCTCAAACAGCGATTTATTTATACAACGATTACTCAAACAACGATTTGTTTATGTTTGAACAACGATTTGTTTATGTTTAAACAACGATTTGCCTATATTTGTATAACGACTTGCTTATATAATGATTTGCCTATATTTGTATAACGACTTGCTTATATAATGATTTGCCTATATTTGTATAACGATTTGTGTAAACAACGATATCATAAGTTGAACAACTATTTCATTGTCATAACGACTTCATGGATTACATCGATTTCATACATGATATTCGAATATATTTTCAAATACAGTGAAAGTCAAAGTCTTCCCATGTGCATCACTAATATCCTTGCATTTAATGTGATTGTACACATCTCTGCACGTTGCATATCTGGGTGCCTTCTATTCCTATGTTTCTATAGCAAACACTTTTCAGGATAGCAGAATGGCATTTCCATTTTGGTATATATTCCTTCTAACGTTGACTGACAAGCATAGAGACAGTTCAGCTGTCTATGCGTCGACATTTATTGTGTGCAGGTATTTGCCAGTACATTATCATACAACGTTGGACAACTAGAGGCTGAAGGATATCTGGAAGAATCTTCTCTTTGCGTGCATGGCTAATAGGGTATTAAATGGCTGTAGACTTACCTGTTGTACACCTCGAACCATGCAGTCTAACGTGCTTCAAACTTAGAGACAACGGCCATTTCAACGACTATATTTTTCAAGAGAAGATATATAGAAGACTGATGTCTCCATGAAGAAGAACTTTTGGCACCTTAGAGCTTTCAGAAAACCAACCTACAACTTGCGAGCATCAGAAACAGGAGCCCAAAAAGCTTCACTCCATAATTTCTGTAGCTCTTAGCTCTCCGTGTTCATTTTCTTAGCTTTTGAGAGCCTTGTAGTTCTGAGAGTTTTCTAGTGAAAATCTTTCTTTCTCAGACATTGCCTTGGATCAAGATTGTTGTAAGCTTTGTCTAGGGGCCATTTGCTTTATTCACATATGTTGTGAAGTTCCTCTTTGGGCTGAAGAAAGGACCTGTTGGAAATAGGTGGTTGTAATTCCCTTCTTGAGGAAGGAAGACCTGTTGTATCAGGTGGTAGCTGTACCTCTTCGGGGTTAGAAGAGAAAGCCAGCTGCGGTTGGATGTGTAAGGGTTTTTAAGGCGGACAATACCTTTGGTTAGTGAAATCCCAAGTTGTTTGCTTGGGGACTGGACGTAGGACTCCTTGGGATAGGAGGTCCGAACCAGGATAAAATCCTCCGTGTCGTGTGATTGTTTGTTTGCTAGCTTGTCTTCATTTATCACTAACACTAACTATCGATCTTAGTATTTTTCTGTCAAAGTATTTTTGTTGATAGGTTTTTTTATCTAAACGAATTTTTAGAATCCCATTCACCCCCCCTCTGGGCTTGCTAGCTGGGCAACAAGTGGTATCAAAGCCAAGTCTCTTCGACAAAGAAGATCTCACGATCTGAAGAGCAAAGATAAATGGCAGCTGAAGGGTATGCAGAAGGCCAGTTAGTCAACCGACCCCCTCTATTTGATGGTGAGGACTACAACTATTGGAAGACAAGAATGGAGTTCTTTCTATAGGGTCTCGATTTTCAACTGTGGTCCATCATAGAAGAAGGAGACTTAGTAGTTCTCAACAACAGAGAAAATTGGACAGACGATGATAAGAAGAAGATATTGTTAAACTATAAAGCAAAGAGTATACTGTGATGTGCGCTGAGCAAGAAAGAATTTAATAGGATCTCAGCGTGCAAATCAGCAATGAAAATGTGGGAGAAACTCTGAATCACATATGAGAGAACAGACAAAGTCAAAGAAATAAGGATATATATCTTGGTAGCTCAGTATGAGAGACTTCAAATGAAACCAGGAGAATCAATCACACAAATGTACAGCAGATTCACGGATATCACCAATGGTTTGGCTGGTTGGAAAGACCTATGACATGGGAGATAGGGTAAGAAAAAATATTGAGATCCCTACCAGCTTCATGGACTCCTAAAGTGACAGCCATAGAAGAAGCTAACAACCTAGGGAGGATTCTCTTGAAAAGCTCATTGGGTCACTAATGGGCCACGAGATAAACATGGAAAGGCTTGGGGAGTCCTCTAGCAGAAAGAAACACAACAATGCTTCTTAAGGCTACAAAAGACACATCTGGTGATGAATCAGATGGTGATTATAAAAGCACTGGAAGCAGTGAAGAGATGAGGAAGCATTCCTATCCAGAAGATGCAGCGCATATTGGCCAAGAAGAAATACCAGTTGGAAGGAGATATTTCAAGAAAGGAAAAGACTTCAAGAAAACCCAAGTCAAGGATACAAAAAAGCTGAACCCATATGCTATGAATGTAAGAAACCTGGAGATATTAAGGCTGAATGTCCAAAACTAAAGAAGATGAGTTCATAAAGAAGGACAGCTCGAAGAAATTCAAAAGGTACAAGAAAGAAAACCATGGCAGCTGCATGGAGCAATGACAGCGACTCAAACAGTGAGTCAAGCTCCAGCGAAGAAGAAGAAGAAAAGGCCAACCTGGCCTTCATGGCAAACTTAGAGGAAAAGGTAACTTCTGACTCATCCTTTAATTCATGCAATGAATCTGATTCTGATAATTTAGAAGACGCATTTAATGAATTATATAGTAAATATAAAGATGTATGTAAAATATTAAAAACTACTAAGAAAAACTATGCATGCTTAGAAATTACTAACTCAGATTTAAAATCTGAAACTGAGCAACTAGAAAAACACAATTTCTGAATTAAAAAGAAGAAATGAACTGTTATGTGAAGACCTAAAAATTAAAAATGAACAAATAACAAATCTAGAAAAATAGGAAACTTTAAATGAACTGAAAAAGGAAGTTGACACACTAACTAAGGAAAATGAATATTTAACTAATATAGTTGAAAAGTTTACAAATGGTAAATCAACTTTAATACTAAAAGGAGCTAGAAGATCAGGCAAGAAGAAGCATGGCTTAGGATATACTCCACTAGATAATGAAGAAATAGTAGTCCATCCTAAAATCTATCCAACGCCAAAATTTGTAGTTGAACAAAATACTGAATATAAATCTAACTTTAAGTACATCCCAACTGAAAAATAAGTAGAATATCTTGCTGGTCATTGTAATAAATTAGGACATACTAGAACAACCTATACGACAAAAACACGTAAAATGGATCCCAAAAGAAAAGCTAATGAAACTAACCATCAAGGACCCAAAAGAACTTGGGTACCTAAATCTTAGTGTTTTATTACAGAGAAGCCTTAGAGCATCGAAGTGGTACCTAGACAAGCGGGTGCTCAAGGCACATGACAGGCAACATAAGCTATTCTCGCACATCAAAGATGAGAAGGCACAGTGACTTACAGTGACAATGGAAAGGGTACAATGATCGGTTGTGGACCAGTTGGTAGCCAAGGCAGAATTCTCATACAAGATGTGTTATGCATTAAAGGTCTCAAGCACAACTTGATAAGTATCAGCCAGCTGTGTGACAAGGGTCACCAGATCAGGTTTCAAGAGTCAAAGTGCGTAATTATGAAAGATGGTGTAATAATGTTCGAAGCCTGCAGAGAAAAGAATCTATATGTGCTTCATCTAGAAGAGTTGAAGGATCAGGATGTATGCCTTGCAGTAAATAAAGATCAATCAGCTGAACTATGGCACAGTGTTGGGTTGAGTGTGTTTTGGATCTTCCTAAAGTTGTAATTTAATGATATCCAATGAACATCACTCATACCTTGATTTTGATGATGACATACTGTGATATTGATGATGACATATCATGATGTTAATGATGAGAATTATGATCTTAATGAAGACATGTTGTGATTTTATAATGATATATTGTGATTTTGATGATGACATATTGTGATTTTGATGATGACCTGTTGTGATTTTGATGATGATATGTTGAACATGTTATACATTTTATACATATCACAATAATACTTAAACAACATGTTTTGATGTTTAATATCTCATTTTAATGATAATATCTTGTACTATTAATTTATGTGTTAAATTTTCAGGTTCACACATTTTTGTCTTGGCAGTGTCGACACTAGCTCAGGGCAGGTCGACACTAGTCCCAGATTCCAGAAGACCCAGTTGCCAGAAAAGGGAGGGCAGGTCGACACTAGCTCAGGGCAGGTCGACACTAGCTCAGGGCAGGTCGACACTAGACCCAATTTCCAGCAGACCAGTTTGCCTAACTGGGAGAGCAGGTCGACACTAGATCAGGGCAGGTCGACACACTCCGGCTGAAAGTCAAAATCGTGAATTTCTCTGTACACGTGGATGATTGGGATTTAGGGGATTTGACCTAGGGTTCCGTGCCCATGTACCCCAAATCACTTTATGGACATATGGGGCTATAAATACCCATGTGTCCTTGTACCCCAGAGGAAAAGAGAGCCTATACACTTCCTGAAGAACTTTTTGGCGCTGAAAGGGGCTTTCCAGATCTGTCTCCATCTCCAGAAGCTTCAAGCCATCCTTTCAAGAGGAAGGACAAGGGAATCAAGGGGAATCCCTGGAGAAAAGGTTGCTGTGCAAGGCAAGGGAGCAGATCCAACTGAAGAGGCGGAGGAGAAGAAGGATTTCTGGCATTTCAGATGACATCAAAGCAGAGCATCGCCATTTGAGGAGAATCTCCATCGAATTCCATCAAGCCTCCTCAATGAAGCGTCTGCAAGACCTCTTCATCGCGAAGAACACTCTTTCTACATCTATTTGCTTTATTTATGAGTTTGTTCTTCTTATTTCGTCTGTGATATTTGTGCATGAAGTTCTGCACAAATTTCTATGTACGAATCTGTTTTGAATCAGATCATTGCTAGAGGATCTGATCTCTTTTGTGTTTGATCTAGGTTATGTACTCTGAGCCGTCGAGCTCTGGTTTGTGAGTCGTCGCACTCACTGTGTGGTTTGAGCCGTCGTGCTCAATTTGGAGTCGTCGTACTCCGGTTGTTTTTGAGCCGTGTGCTCAGTTTGGAGTCGTCGTGCTCCAGGTGTTCTTGAGTCGTCGTGCTCAAGGGTGTTTGGAGTCGTCGTGCTCCTGTGTGAGTTGTACTCAAGGTTTTTGAGTAGTGTGGCCTCACTGTGTGAGGGGTGGACGTAGGAGTCACTGAGGTGATTTCCGAACCACCTAAAAATTCCTCTGTGCAGTGGTTTGAATTGTGGTTGCCTTTATATCTCGCTAGATGCATGCATAGGGATTTCGCTCACACTACTAATTAATTTTTCTCACACACACTAATCACACTTCAGATCAGTAAATTGTTTGGGGGTGATTGATCTCTGATTTCAAAAGTATTTTAAATTGCTTAAGCTTCCGCGTTAATTGGTGTTAGATCTATTCAACCCCCCTTCTAGATCTGATCCATCCACCATCCGATCCCAAACAATTGGTATCAAGCGGGTGAATATCTAATTCTGATCTGAATTTGATTGCTTCTGTTTGATCTCTGAGTTAATTGCTTGAATTGTGTGTTTAATCGCTCTGATTCCTCCATTTGGCATTAGAGCAGGTTAACCACTCTAATTGTTAGATCTAATTCCTTGTTCATTGATTTGCTGTGATTAGATCTAATAGTCTTTGTGAGTCTTGGTATAATGGCAAATCTATTTAATCTGCATGAATTCCTGTTATAATTTCAGAGAAATCACCAGTCTCACCTCATCAAGTTTTTCAAAGGAAGCACAAAGAAAAAGAGCAAAAGAGATTCACAAGTACTTTATGGCAAAGAGGAGCCTCAATGAATCCAGAAAATCAACAGTTCATAAGTTTTGGCTCTAACAGCACATTCTAAGAGCTCAGAACACTCTTCATCCTCTATAGAACACAAGAGTTCAAATGGGTCTAAAAGGGTCAGGTAAATCAACTCCAGATCCATTTGTGTATTTCAATTCTGATTCTGATGAAGATGAGGGCATGTCTTATGCTGAATGATTAAATTCTGTGAAAAGATACAAAGTCTTAATGTACAACTGAACACTAAAAATAAAGACTTGAAAAAGACTTTAAAACATTGCCCTAAAGAAAGTGAAAACTGAAAAATACACTTGAATTGCTCCAGAAAAATGACAAGATCCTTCAGAAGAAATTGAGAATTTGAAAAATGAATTGAAAAATAAATTCTGAAAAAGAGAATTTGGAAGATGAAGTCCAAATCTGTGGAACTAAATTGAATGGATTGAAAGAAACCATGAGCTATTGAAATCAAAAGTCATTGATCTGGAAATGAAAAAGAAGAATTGATTGATCTCAATAACAATTTCAAATTTGATAATGATCAATTAAACAAACAAATCTCTAATATGGCTCATGATCATCAAATAATGAGAGATGCAAACAACTTGTGAAGAAAATTGTCACTTAAAAAGGAAGATTGAAGGCTTGTTCCATGACAGACCATTGGAGAATGAATGTAGCAATTTGAGTAATAAAATTTCTGACTGGAAAACAAATTGCTCAATTTGAAAATGAAAAGAACAAGATGAAAATGGTTTGGATATCATGCTAAACAAGCTTCAAACTTCAGAAAAAGAAGTTGTTGCATTAAAGCTGAAAAACAGAAGATTCAAAATGAATTGAAGAACACAAGTCTTGCTTCTGTTAGAATAAGAAAAATGAAAAGAAAAGCACAATAACATTTGTGAAATCTGGGTGAACAAGAACCTGATATCTCTAATGGAAACTAGTGAAAGTTCTTGTTCAGAAACAGAAAGGGAAAAGGAGAATGCACTGTCAAGAAGATTCATCTACCTTCTCCATCAATTCAAAAAGCTCCAAGGCAAGTTCAAAATCACATCATGCCAGAGCCACCAAAAGGTACCTCCTTCCCCTCATGGTAAGCCTCCTCACATGAAAGGAGATTTCAGCAAATGCATACATGCAAGGTAAGTACCAGGTAAAAAAATGCTCTCATTTGCTTTAATTGTAATAACATGGTCATCTTGCCAAACATTACTGGAATATAATCAAAATTTCAATAAACATGCCAAATCAGTCCAATGCTTTCATTGTCATAAATTGGTCATATTTCTAGGGACTGTTGGTACAGAAATGATTTTGTTGTGCATGCTCAGAAATTCCAGTCTAATGCACATGCTCATACACATAGGAATAAACATCATGTCATACTGAAAAGTTCAGAAATTCATGTGTATAGGCATAGAAATGTTGCACAAAATCATTTGTTTCTGCTCATATTAAAAATCCAAAAAAATAGAAACTTCATGAAAACATAGATGCATTGATCAAGGCAAAAAGAAAATCTGGAACTAATTCTGCTCATAGTTCTATCAATGAAAGAAATGCATCTATACAAAAATTAAAAGCATTTTGGATTCAGAAATCTTTGTTGCAATCTAACATTGATTTCATTGCAGGACCCAACAAGTGTGGGTCCCAAAACCAGCTTGATCAGCAAGCTGAGAAGTCTTGCAGCCATACACTGTAAATGGATTCAAGATATTGGCTGTGCAGGCTAGAAATGATTGAAGAACACAGGTAAAATCTTTGAAAAAGAAATGAAGACCATTCAGGTAAAACTTCTTTATTATTTCAATTTTGAATTGCCTGAATTGAAACGAATGTTTAATTTCTATCTGAAAAATGAGAAATGTGTTTCAATGCTACTCCCCATCAATGAACTTTGTGTCATAACAATTGGAATCATGTTTGTGTTATCATGCATGCTTAACTGTTCCCATGAGTCGTGTGCACTAATGCTTTGACTTCTTGGTATATCAAATGATGACATGTGGAAAAACAAGTTATGCTTATTTGGAAATATCATTATGCGTGAGTAAATACTCGCCAAGTACCAAAAGTCATGTTATGCTTAAAGCTAATTGTGCTCATAATCATGTGTGAATTGTTTGCTAGCTTTTCATTCCATGCATATATTAAGGGGGAGTAAATTTGAAAAAGTGCAAAAATGTTTTTCAATAAATGCAATGAATTTCATGCTAAAAATAAGTGTAACTGACCTTTTTGCAGTAACTATGTGGTATATCAAATGGTGAAATGTGAAAGGACAAGTCAGGCTTGTCTGGAAACTATCATCATGCGTGAGAAAAATTCTCCGTCAAGTATCAATAGTCTTTTCTGCATAAAGGTCATCAAGTAAAATGAAAATCTCAAAACTTTATTTTGAGTCTTTGCAAAATTCTTCTCCTTCAATAAATTGCCTGTTGATATATGCTTGATCATGTTCATATCTTTTGTGCAAATTGCTTGAAATGAACATATCTGAATTGCTTAAATGATCATTTCATATCATGCATATCTATGGGGGAGTGAATTCGAAAGAATCTTTGAGTGAAATGCTGGAGAAATTTGCTGGAAAAAATTCTGTCATATCTGATTCATCATCAACTCCATTCAATTGTTGACAAATGTTCTTGCAACTAAATTCCTCACTCTCACATTGCATTGGCATTTTGGTATATCAAATGGTGATTTGAAGAAAGACAAGCAGACTTGTCTGGACACTTTCACTATGTGTGAGTATATGTCTCCACCAAGTATCAAGTGCCTTGTATGCAATTGTTGAGGGGGAGTCATTGTCTTTCAATAAAAATATTCATGTTCATTCTGCCTTCATGTCATCCATTTCTATTCCTCCTATAATCCTCATGTCACCTTGTGAGGGGGTTACATGAAAATGGGAAGTCATTGTTACATTTCTTGACCTTACTTGTCTATTTTGAACCCCAAAACCATCAGAATTTTGAGTCCTTGTGCTATTTCTTATGAGAGAACTAAAACATTGAAACTAAACTCATTGTGTATTTAGTTTAATTTCAAAGATTCAGTATCATTTCAAGGTTAAGCAATCATAATACTGAATGTTTTTAAAATGATTTGCAAAACACTATTATAGGCACATGAGTGGCTTTATATTTTCACATGTGTATGTTTAAGCCTTATTTTTACCACATGTTAAGAATAATCTTTCTAAATTCATAGTCTTGACTTCTCTGGTCAAAGCAAACATATTCCTGCAAAATATCAAAAGAAAAATGATCAATCTGGAAAGATACAAACAGAGCAATGCAAATGCTTGAACCACTGAGTAACGGGCCATTTCACCTGACAAGTGATTTGTTTCGCGTCAAAAAGTGGAAATCAAAAATTTTCAACTCTGTATAAGATAATGAAAGTTAAACCACTGAGTAATCAGGAGGTCTTGCATCTGATCAATGTGATCTCTTGCACTGAAAAGTGAGATTTAACTAATTTATTCTTGTATTCTTTCCCAGTTAAAATTGAAAGAAAATCAAAAGACAGGATAGAAAAGCTTAAGACCTTAATTAAGTTCATGTCTACTGAGTTTAGATCTATTATTTTACATTGTGTTAAACTTAAAGCTCCTAACATCCTTGTTAAATATTTCTGCTCATTCATTTAGGTCACTTTATTTCACATTTGCATCTTTATTTAACCACATTCAGCTCATTATAATTTGCTACTCTTTGTGTTGAGTGTGTCTTTGTGATTAACTTTGTTGCACAATAACAAAAACACAATAATGTCTCTCATATGTCAATATCATTTTGCCTCATTTATTTTGATCATTTCTGCACATTCCTTTCCCACATTTCATCTCTTGGTCTCCAACCATTTTGTCTCTCTCTCTGTCTATCCTTTTGATGCTGTCAAAAAGGGGGAGAAAAGGGCACATCTCAAAAAGGACATCTCAAAAAGGACATCAAAAAGGGGGAGAAATTGGCACTTCCAAAAGGGGGAGAAAAGGCCTTCAAAGGGGGAGAAAGTTCTTTAAAGGAGAAAGGTCAAAGTGTGTATATGTCAAAGGGGGAATTATTGCAGTCAAGGGAGTCAAGATATTGGGAGATTGTGCATATGTTTGTCATCATCAAAAAGGGGGAGATGTTGGGTTGAGTGTGTTTTGGATCTTCCTAAAGTTGTAATTTAATGATATCCAATGAAACATCACTCATACCTTGATTTTGATGATGACATACTGTGATATTGATGATGACATATCATGATGTTAATGATGAGATATTATGATCTTAATGAAGACATGTTGTGATTTTAATAATGATATTGTGATTTTGATGATGACATATTGTGATTTGATGATGACCTGTTGTGATTTTGATGATGATATGTTGAACATGTTATACATTGATACATATCACAATAATGCTAAACAACATGTTTTTGATGTTTAATATCTCATATTTAATGATAATTATATTGTACTAATAGTTTATGTGTTAAATTTTCAGGTTCACAATTTTTGTCTTGGCAGTGTCGACACTAGCTCAGGGCAGGTCGACACTAGTCTCAGATTCAGAAGACCCAGTTGCCAGAAAAGGAAGGGCAGGTCGACACTAGCTCAGGGCAGGTCGACACTAGCTCAGGGCAGGTCGACACTAGACCCAGTTTCCAGCAGACCAGTTTACAAACTGGGAGAGCAGGTCGACACTAGATCAGGGCAGGTCGACACACTCGGCTGAAAGTCAAAATCGTGAATTTCTCTGTACACGTGGATGATTGGGATTTAGGGGATTTGACCTAGGGTTCCGTGCCATGTACCCCAAATCACTTTATGGACATATGGGGCTATAAATACCCATGTTCCTTGTACCCTAGAGGAAAGAGAGCCCATACACTTCCTGAAGAACCTTTTTGGCGGCTGAAAGGGGCTTTCCAGATCTGTCTTCATCTCCAGAAGCTTCAAGCCATCCTTTCAAGAGGAAGGACAAGGGAATCAAGGGGAATCCCTGGAGAGAAGGTTGTTGTGCAAGGCAAGGGAGCAGATCCAACTGAAGAGGCGGAGGAGAAGAAGGATTTCTGGCATTTCAGATGCCATCAAAGGAGAGCATCGCCATTTGAGGAGAATCTCCATCGAATTCCATCAAGCCTCCTCAATTGAAGCGTCTGCAAGACCTCTTCATCGAAGAACACTCTTCTACATCTATTTACTTTATTTATGAGTTTGTTCTTCCTTATTTCGTCTGTGATATTTGTGCATGAAGTTCTGCACAAATTTCTATGTACGAATCTGTTTGAATCAGATCATTGCTAGATGATCTGATCTCTTTTGTGTTGATCTAGCTTATGTACTCTGAGCCGTCGAGCTCTGGTTTGTGAGTCGTCGCACTCACTGTTTGGTTTGAGCCGTCGTGCTCAATTGGAGTCGTCGTACTCCGGTTGTTGTTTGAGCCGTCGTGCTCAGTTTGGAGTCGTCATGCTCCAGGTGTTCTTGAGTCGTCGTGCTCAAGGGTGTTGGAGTCGTCGTGCTCCTGTGTGAGTTGTACTCAAGGTTTTTGAGTAGTGTGGCCTCACTGTGTGAGGGGTGGACGTAGGAGTCACTGGAGGTGATTTCGAACCACCTAAAATTCCTCTGTGCAGTGGTTTGAATTGTGGTTTGCCTTTATATCTCGCTAGATGCATGCATAGGGATTTCGCTCACAATACTAATTAATTTGCTCACACACATAATCACACTTCAGATCAGTAAATTGTTTGGGTGATTTGATCTCTGATTCAAAGTAATTTTAATTGCTTAAGCTTCCGCGTTAATTGGTGTTAGATCTATTCAACCCCCCTTCTAGATCTGATCCATCCACCCATCCGATCCCCAACACACAGAAGATTGGGTCACTGCAGTTTGGATGGAATTCGAAAAAATTGATCAAGCAAAATCTAGTGGAAGGCTTGCCCAAAATAAGCTCAAGAATAGAAGGTGTATGTGAACCTTGTGCAAAAGAGAAGCATGCAAAGACATCTTTCAAATCAAAGACAGTAGTAACCACTCCAAACCATTAGAGCTACTACATATGGATTTATTTGGGCCGATGAGAACCACCCGCCTTGGAGGAAAGAATTTGGATTCGTAATAGTTGATGATTATTCAAGATTTACATGGGTATCATTCCTGGAGCATAAAGGTGACACGTTTGACAGCTTTGTTAAGTTCAGTAAGAAAGTTCAGAAGGACAAGAAGTTTAGCATAATTAGTGTTCGATTAAATCATGGAGGAGAATTTCAAAATGAAAAATTTACAGAATTCTATGATGATCAAGGAATTGAGCATAACTTCTCAGCACCAAGGACACCACAACAGAATGGAGTAGCTGAGAGGAAGAATAGAACATTATTGGATATGGCCAGAACCATGTTATCAGAATATAATCTTCCTGGATATTTCTAGGCTAAAGCAATCAACATAGCATGTTACATAATAAATAGAGTGATGATCAGGCCAATCCTGAAGAAGACAGTGTATGAACTTTATAAGCAAAAGAAGCCAAGATCAGTCACTTTAGGACGTTCGAATGCCCTTGCTTCATCCACAATAATGGTAAGAGAGATATTTGTAAGTTAGATTCCAAATCTAATGAAGGAATATTAATGAGGTATGCTTCTAAACCCAAAGGTTATAGAGTCTTTAATAAACAAAGTTTATTAATTGAGCAAACTGTCCATGTTATTTTTGATGAATCTAATCCTTCTTGAGAAATGAAGTAGATAGTGATGATGAAAATGCAGAAAAGTTATCCAATAAACTAAGGGATACATCTATCAAGGATAATGAAGATCACCTTGGAAGAATTGCAACAAAAGAAATATCTCATAATGATCTTCCAAAGGAATGGAGATACAAGAAGGATCATCCAAAAGACAACATCATTGGAGATTCATCGTTGGAGTAAGAACAAGAGGTAATGTTATTTCATGTGATTACTTAGCATTTGTTTCTCAAATTGAGCTGAAGACAGTCAATGAAGCACTATCTGATGAATCTTGGATAATGGCCATGCAAGATGAACTTAATCAATTCAAGAGAAACCAAGTTTGGTCCCTTGTTCCGAGACCATCAGATCATCCTGTGGTTGGCACCAAATGGGTGTTCAGGAACAAATGGATGAAGCTGGTGTTATCACTAGAAACAAGGTAGACTGGTTGCTCAAGGCTATTCCAAGAGGAAGCATAGATTTCGATGAAACCTATGCACCAGTGGCTGGACTAGAGGCAATTCAGATTTTACTTGCTTATGCATCTGCATTAGATTTAAAACTTTTTCAAATGGATGTAAAATCTATATTTAAATGGATATATAAAGGAGGAAGTCTATGTAGAACAACCTCCTGTTTTGATGATGTAGATTTTCCAAATCACGTTTTCAAATTGCATAAAGCTCTATATGGTTTAAAACAAGCACCTAGAGCATGGTATGAAAGGCTTAGTGCATTTTTATTAAACCATGGTTTTATCAGAGGAAGGTAGATAGCACTTTATTTATTAAGTCAAAAGTTAAAAATATATTGCTTGTGCAAATCTATGTGGATGATATAATATTTGGATCTACTGATGAATCTCTGTGCAAGTACTTTGAAAAGGTTATGCAAGGAGAATTCGAAATGAGCATGATGGGGGAAACTCAATTATTTCCTTGGACTTCAAATCAAGCAAGGCAAAGAAGGCACACACATCTGCCAAGCGAAATATACCAAGGAATTATTAAGGAAATTTGGATTCGACAATGCAAAGCCACTGTCCACACAATGAGCACATCTATAAGGTTAGACAGTGATAAAGATGGTAAGAAAGTAGATCAAAAACTTATAAAGGTATGATAGGATCATTACTTTACTTAACTGCTAGTCGACCTGATATTCTATTTAGTGTATGCATGTGTGCAAGATATCAGGCTGATCCTAAAGAATCTCATTTAATTTCTGTAAAAGGATTTTTAGATATCTAGCTAGAACTCATGATCTAGGTTATGGTATCCAAAATCATGTGAAACTAGTTTAGTAGGATATTCTGATACTGACTATGCTGGATGCAAGGTAGATAGAAAAAGCACCAGTGGAAGTTGTCAATTTCTTGCATGATGCTTGATTTCATGGTCCTCAAAGAAACAAAATTTAGTAGCACTATCAACAGCTAAAGCTGAGTGCGTAGCTGTTGGAAGCTGTTGCACTCAACTACTATGGATAAAACAGCAACTTGAGGATTATGGACTGCACATAAAGACCATTCCATTGTTGTGCGACAACACAGTGCAATAAATCTCACCAAAAATCCAGTCCAACACTCCAGAACGAAGCACATAGAGGTTAGATATCATTTCATTAGAGATATGTAGCAAATGTAATATAAATATTTCTTTTATAGATACCTTAAATCAGTTAGCAGATATCTTTACAAAAGCCTTACCTGAAGAGAGATTACATCTCTTAGAAGGAAATTAGACATGTGTAATTTGTAATAGTTTCTGCATGTAACTGAAATAATAACAGTTTCAGAATAATGCTTATTCTCTCCCCTGGAATTAAGGAAATCCTTTAATTGCTTGCGTCATAAATTGCTTTGACGGTTCTTTATTTCAAAAGACATTATTTATTGTGAAATCGTCTCCTCTTTTGTCGTTTTTCGCATTTATTGCGGTGTCCTTTCAAAAGCACTTTAACTTTCGCTTTTAATCCCATAATCTATGCCATACTGATTCCACCTTTCTCTCTCATCTCTTTCGACTCGCCTGCAACGATAAACCCTATCGATTCTGGCATCCTCTCTGTGTGATTTCGAAAGAATCCCTCTGTTCGCGCCAAAATCTCTGAGGGCTTCTGTTCTACTCCTTCTCACGATCCTCCAGAACCTTTCCCTATTCAAATCCATGGCGGTTTCTGGGGTCTCCGACACTGTTGGTGGCTACGGCAGTGCATTCCTCATAGCAGAGCAGCAAGAACGGTTTGCAGCGGTGAAGATGAAGCTCTGTGGTAACAAGGCAGTGGATGTGGCTGATTTGGAGAAGAACGGGATGCACAGTGTGGTAGCAGCAATGCAGAGGATGAAGTGGACAAGGATGGTGACTATTTCAGAGGCGAGCTATCCGGACCTAGTAAAAGATTTTTTCACCTGCTTAAAATCTGAAGAGGACGGGTCCCTGACCTCCACAGTCAAAGGTACTCCCATTAACATTACATATTGTTGGGTTGAATGCAAATTCATATCATTTCCCTCCTATTTTGATGATGACAAGAAGTGTTCTTAAAGCAATTTAATTGAAGCATGTCAAAAACATCATACCTGAAATTCATGTTCAAAAAGTATTTTGCAAATCACATTTATAATTTATAGTCATGATAAATCATTTAACTAATGATATATGTGTTTATTTTTCAGGTACAAACATTTTTATGCAAAAGATGTGTCGACACACCCATCAATGGTGTCGACACATCAACACAGATTCAAAGAGAAATTGTGTAAAAATGTCAAGAGTGTGTCGACACATGTCAAGAGTGTGTCGACACGAGTGGCAGTTTTCCAGAGATCAAGGGTACCCAGGTCGACACACTCCCAGGGCAGGTCGACACTAGACCCAGTTCCCAGAACAGGCAGTTTGAGGAATTGGGACAGCAGGTCGACACACTCAAGAGCAGGTCGACACGGGACCTTTCTCCCAGAACAGATTTTTATCTCTTGGGACAGTGTGTCGACACAACCACCAGGGCAGGTCGACACACTACGGAAACTTTTCATCCTAAGAGCTGATGACTGCCACGTGTCCTTCTAGGGCGATCAGAATCTTTCTTGGAAAGCGTGCCCTTGTACCCCAAAAGGGTATCTTTGGAATCCTAAGGGTATAAAAGGTCCTTTTTGGCCTGCCTTCGAAAGAAACAACTGACCCAACTCTCTCAGTGCCTCCAAGAAGCTCCTGGCGGCCAGAAGAGCTCGTGTCTCCTTCCTCTGCTCTCCAATTGCTTCTAGAAGACCAATTCCCACCAATTCAAGGTGTGGGAATTGGAATTTGAGCCCTGAAGATTCCTCTGAAGCATTCCAAGGAGGCAGTTCCTGTAGAAGACTTTGTTGGTGAAGAATTCGAGGAAGATCCAACTTCTCAAATTGCAGAGCATCGTTTGGACTTCAAGCTTCACATGCTTCTTCCCAATTCAAGCCTCTACAAGGGAGTACACTGAAGAACGAAGACTTTCAATTCAACTTAATTTCTCTTCTGTTCTTCTGAGATATCTTTTGGGATTATGCAAGTACTTCTGCATAACTCTCTTTAGAGTTCTCAAACTTTGACTAGATCTATTGCTAGAGGATCTCAGTCTTAAGTTGGTGTCTAGCAGTCTTAGTGTGAGCCTTGTGCTCAGGTTGTTGTGAGCGTTGTGCTCAGTGTTGAGTTGTCAAACTCAAGTGTGGTTGAGCAGTCTTGCTCAGTTGTTCTAGAGTAGTCTTGCTTTAGAAGTGGTGTGAGTTGTAAGCTCTTCAGTGTTGGAGTTGTCAGGCTCCAGTGGGTGTGTTACCCAGTTGTGTTAGTGAATCCTCACGGGTTGTGGGGTGGATGTAGGAATCACATGGGTGATTTCCGAACCACCTAAAAATCCTTGTGCATTTGTTTTCTGTGGTTTGACTGATTCATCCGCTAGATGCTTGCATAGGATTCGTTTTTAATTCACTTAATCAACTTGATTCACATCTAAGTTTTTCAACCCACTCCAATCTAATCAGATCAGTAGCTTTTCACTGATAACATTGCCTCTGATTCTAAATAGTTTCAATGTTTATTTAAGCTTCCGCAAAAGTGGCTAAGATCTATTCATCCCCCCCTTCTAGATCTTTTCCACACATTTATTTCGATCCTTCACATATGATATGTTGGAGAGTCTGTTTGGAGTGTCTACCAGTGGTCGCAGTGGGGTAGACAGTGTCGACATTCATGTCAAGGGACTGGGGATTATCGGTACTGAATATAAGCTGAAGGATGGTAAAATCGACATCAACCAGTTGAATGCCTTCAACCAGATTTTGCATTTCATAGTGTGCCAAATCCTTGTACCAAGAAGCACAACTTTCTCCACTTGCCCGAAGGCTGACTCTGACATGATGTTCTGGGCGATTCAGAACCAAGATATCAATATGGCAGAGGTGATTATTGAAAGAATGAAGTTTGCAACTGCGATGTTATGGGGCAAGAAGAACAAGCTCAACATGTCCCTTCCTTATGCTCACCTGCTGACAAGAATTTTCCAACATTACAACATAGACCTAAGCGGTGAAGTTTCGGAGAAGATGGGCCAAGCCATCATAAGCAGAAATCTGAAAAAGAGTGGCTTTTCTCTTGTAGCTGGAGTTTGGACCAAGACCTCAGTTGCTGAAGGTAAGGCTATCATAGGAGAAGCTCCAGAAGTCCATCCAGTTCAAGAAATTTCTCAAATTCCAGAGGCAGAGGCAGAAGTGAGGGTTGAACACCGTGTCGTAGAGGTTCCAGCAGCCCCAGGAGTTCAAGAAGCAGCAGCTGTCAGACCAGAAATCCCAGTGGTCCCAGAAGTGGAAGAAATGGTTAGAACAGAAGAACCAGTAGCTAGTGGAAGAAGAATTGATGAGATTGCTCCTGAGCTTATTGAGCCCATTGGGCAATTATCTGAGGTTGAATCCCCCACGACAGTTATTGCATCTATAATTGAAGGAGTATTGGAAACTGTCGCCAGCATTCAGGGGGAGCAGGAAGATAATCATGAAGAAATCACTCCCAGTATTCCTGCTGCAGAAGTTCCTATGGATGTTCATCAAGAGAAAGTTGTGGCACCAGGCCACAGTGAAGTTTAGATGGAAGATGCTCCTACTCAGGGGGAGCATGTGGCTGAGATGGCAGCAAATGTTCAGGGGGAGCCCGCGGCTAGCCCCCATGTTGATTAGTTCCAAGAAGGTGTTGTGGAGAGCACCTCGGATGAAGATGAAGTTCTTGTTGATAATGTAGAGCCAATTGCTGGCACCAATGATAAAGGCAAAGGTGTAGCCCCTCAGATTCCTTTGCTTACCAGAATGGCACACCATAGTTCCAAGAAGAAGAAGCTAAGGGTCAATATGAAGCCAGTGATAGACAGATTAGATGCTCATGGAGAGATCCTGTGCTCACTACAAAATGAAGTATCATCTATCTTTGTGAGCCAAAGCACAGGAGCCAAGTAGTTTGGATTAATGAAAGCTGAACTCCAAGGTTTGAAGGGTGAGTTGGGAAGCATAAAGAAATTAGTAGAAGATCTATTAGTTTTTGTGTGGGAGCACTTGCCCATTTCTGCCCCTCCTGCTCCCACTTCAGCAGTACCAGAGTGCAGCTCAGGGCCATCCGGGCCAAGCAATGTAGAAGAAATCCGGCCATCAGAGCTAAGTTCTGAAGAGGCAGCTGGGCCATCAGGGCCAAAGATTGCTGAGGAATTCAGGGAGTCTGAGCCAACACCGGCAGCATTTGGGCCACCAGAGCCATCAGCTGAGCAGTCAGGGCCTCCAGGGCCAGTTATGGATGAGTCTCGGCCATCAGGGCTAATGGAATCTGAAGTGGAGCCTGCAAGAGTTGAGGATCCGGTTGTGCCCCCAGAGCCCCCTATCTCTTCACCTCTCAAAACACCAGCTCCTTCCTCTCCACCATCCTCATCGACTGCACCTCTAGCCCCTGCCACCTTCAAACAGCCACTTCCAAAACATATCTCTTCATCCACTCCATTCTCTGCCACCTCATCCTCTTCTCCTACTTCCTCCACGTCTATTCCTCCTCCTACTTCTGAGGCACCTCCAGCATCCTCCTCAGCTGGGGCCTCATCTTCTGGTCCCTCATCAGCTGGACCATATGTACCACCTCCTTCTACCTCTTACTCATTTCTTCATCCTCCTACTCCTCCCTCCTTTATTACCATCATTCCAGAGGGTGCCCAACTTGAAGGTCCCTTTATCCAGGACATCAAAGATGAGTTTGAAGTAGCCATACTTCGCTCAGTCCTGTCAGTTGGCACTCACATTCATAGGACAGGCTCTTCCAGCCATGTTCCTAAAAAGAGAAAAATATCTTCCAACCTTGCTATTTCTTCTGAGCCTCGATTCCACCTCTTTGGTTTTCTCTCACTGTTGAAAATCGAAGAAGGTCTATCTATTGTAAATTCCTTCAAAAATGTACTTTTGCCATCATTTTTGGCCTTCCTTACCTACATCTCATCGACCACCTAAATATTGTTCTTCCCCTCTCCTCTCTTTCAAAAGCTGAACACTCAAAAATTTTCTCTATGACTGAGGCTAAAAATGAAGATCAGTGGGCTCGGGGCCATCAGTCTTTATACAGGCAATTCATATCTGCCAGCTCTACTCGATTCCCACCCAGGGATCACCCACTCACTCTCTCTGAGTGGTTTGTGATTCATCACAAGAATACCTGGGGTCCATTTATTCAGAAGGAGGTCTAGCTTATTCGCTATTTCCAGATGTTTAACGATTACATATATCTCAATAATCTACCCAAAGTTCAGCTTGGCCAATTCCGGCAAGCTATTTCTCTTCTTGGTTCGGATACTACACATTCCACCTCCATTCAAGTGGATTTCACCACATTGAAGATGCCAGATGTGGTCTTCCTACCTCCACCTCACTCTTTAGTCATGGATTCTGACGTCGGTCCCATCATTTTTGAAAGATTTGCCAGAGTCATGGCCCGCATTTCTATTCAGAGAGGTAATTTGCTTGCATTCCACCGTTGTTTGTTCCGAGAATATCATCAGGGCCACATCAAATTAGATGTTCTTGCCCCTCTGCTGTCCGAGTGTGAGCGGCTGTCTCTAGCTGACTGGGAAAGGCATTACCCACTTTCTGCTCAGCAGCTTGTTGATTTCAACTCCTCTCAGGACAGAGCTACTAAACCTCCTCTCTCTGCTGAAGAATTCCTCGATCTGAACTCCATTCGCCTTGTTCAAGACCCCTTTACCACATGTGTTGAGAGATACAAGGTGTATGTGGCTATGAAAAAGGAACTGAAGCAGCAGCAGATCTTCTACCCCATCTCAGTAGATCAGTTTCTCCAGCATGCTAGCTTTGGTACCTCCAGCTCCTACAAAATGTCTCTTGGCCAGGATGAATATGGCAACTTCGTGGAAGCTCAAAGGCAACTGCACATCCAGAGGATGGCTCCTGTTATGGGACCTTCCTACTCTATGGTTTATGGAGCCTTCCAAGGTTATTTTGAAGAGCAGGAACGCAAGGCTTGGCCGATTATTACTCGCCATGCCTCTCTCTTGTCTCCTCCCTTCTATCTTCCTGTACCCCCGCAGTGATATAATAGATTGATGTTTGGCCACCATTTGTCTTTCTTCTCTTCTTTCTTTGTTTATCTTCATATCTTTTTGCTTAATGACAAAAAGGGGGAGAAAGTAACATGTTCTGAAATACACTCTTTAAATTTCTCTAGCAAATTTACTTAGATTCATTTCAGAGCCTTATATCTTTATGTTATGTTTTGTCATCACCAAAAAAGGGGAGATTGATGATCAGTCCATCCTCATATAATTTTATTTAATTATATACAATTTTGGTGATTAACAAAACCCTAACAATCATTTTCTAACAAGTTTTTTTTTTCCTGAAGTTCATCCACAGGGAATAAGTCAAGCAAAATATGTAAGTTATTCTCTTACACTACCATTTAAAGTTTAAAACATGAATTCCTTCTAAGTCCACATCGATTTCCTTTGTAAAAGAACGATTCTATCGCTACAATGATTTCATCTTATAACGATTTGATAAGTGAGTATGAACGATTCTATCGCTTCAACGATTTCGTAAGTGAATCATCGATTTCGGTCTCACAACGATTTCATAAGTAAATCATCGATTTCGGTCTCACAACGATTTCGTAAGTAAAACATCGATTTCAGACTCACAACGATTTCAATTTTACATCGATTTCATAAGTAAAACAACGATTTAGTCATCAGTTTCTTAAGAGAAACAACGATTTGATTGTTGTAACGATTTGATAAGTAAAAACAACGATTTGATTGTTATAATGAATCGATAAGTGAAAACATCGATTTGCTTATGTCTGTACGACGATTTGCTTGTACAACGATTTGCTTTCTCTTGTACAACGATTTGCTTATGCTTGTACAACGATTTTCTTATATCTGTACAATGATTTGCTTGTACAATGATTTGCTTTCTCTTGTACAATGATTTGCTTATGCTTGTACAATGATTTGCTTATATCTGTACAACGATTTGCTTGTACATCGATTTGTTTATGTTTGAACAACGATTTTCTCAAACAACGATTTGTTTATGTTTGAACAACGATTTATTTATGTTTAAACAACGATTTGCTCAAACAACGATTTGTTTATGTTTGAACAACGATTTGCTCAAACAACGATTTATTTATACAACGATTTGCTCAAATAACGATTTGTTTATGTTTGAACAACGATTTGTTTATGTTTAAACAACGATTTGCTCAAACAACAATTTGTTTATGTTTGAACAACGATTTGCCTATATTTGTATAACGACTTGCTTATATAATGATTTGCCTATATTTGTATAACGATTTGCATAAACAACGATTTCATAAGTTGAACAACTATTTCATTGTCATAACGACTTCATGGATTACATCAATTTCATACATGATATTCAAATATATTTTCAAATACTGTGAAAGTCAAAGTCTTCTTGCGTGCATCTCTAATATCCTTGCATTTAATGTGATTGTACACATCTCTGCACGTTGCATATCTGGGTGCCTTCTATTCCTATGTTTCTATAGCAAACACTTTTCAGGATATCAGAATGGCATTTCCATTTTGGTATATATTCTTTCTAATGTTGACTGACAAGCATAGAGACAGTTCAGTTATCTATACGTCGACATTTATTGTGTGCAGGTATTTTTCAGTACATTATCATACAATGTTGGACAACTAGAAGCTGAAGGATATCTAGATGAATCTTCTCTTTGTGTGCATGTCTAATAGATCATTAAATGGCTGCAGACTTACCTGTTGTACACCTCGAACCATGCAGTCTAACGTGCTTCAAACTTAGAGACAATGGCCATTTCAACGGCTATATTTTTCAAGAGAAGATATATAGAAGACTGATGTCTCCATGAAGAAGAACTTTTGGCACCTTAGAGTTTTCAGAGAACCAACCTACAACTTGCGAGCATCAGAAACAAGAGCCCCAAAAGCTTCACTCCATAATCTTCTGTAGCTCTTAGCTCTCCGTATTCATTTGCTTAGCTTTTGGAGAGCCTTTGTAGTTTGAGAGTTTTCATCTAGTGAAAATCTTTCTCTCTCAGACATTGCCTCGGATCAAGCATTTGTTGTAAGCTTGGTCCAGGGGCCATTTGCTTTTATTCACATCTGTTGTGAAGTTCCTCTTCGGGCTGTGAAGAGAGGACCTGTTGGAAACAGGTGGTTGTAATTCCCTTCTTGAGGAAGGAAGACCTGTTGTATCAGGTGGTAGCTGTACCTCTTCGGGGTTAAAAGAGAAGGCCAGCTGCGGCTAGATGTGTAAGGGTCCTTAAGGGGGACAGTACCCTTCGATAGTGAAATCCCAAGTTGTTGCTTGGGGGCTGGACATAGGACTCCTTGGGATAGGAGGTCCGAACCAGGATAAAATCCTCTGTGTCGTGTGATTGTTTATTTGCTAGTTTGTCTTCATTTATCACTAACACTAACTATCGATCTCAGTGTTTTTCTATCAAAGCATTTTTGTTGACTGGTTTTTTTTATCTAAACGAATTTTTAGAATCCCATTCACCCCCCCTCTGGGCTTGCTAGCTGGGCAACAGAAGTGGCCAGAAGGGCCAGTCGAAATTGCCACAAAGGGCCAGTCAAAGTTGACAAGAGAGAGAACAATCGAAGTGGCCAGAAGGGTTAGTCGAAGTTGCCACAAAGGGCCAGTCGAAATGTACTTGAAACAAGAAGGAAATCGGTCTATGAATAACTCAAGGATGCATCAGACCCAATGATGCCAAAAGCAAGAGTTCAATGGTGGACAGGACTTGATATTTTCAGAGGAATCATACCAGTTTTCCAACAAGGAAGTTGTTGAAACCATCACATGATCAAACTTGAAGGTTGCGTTTCCAGTCTAAGAGTTCCAGAAATGTATGGATTAATAGACAAATCAAATGGGTTCCTATATGGGAAAGATCATAGAACGCAAGTTGTCTACTTGAAAACAAGGGTCATGCTACTCAAGAATGACAGTTCTAGGATCAAGGAAGTACCAAGGGTCTTTCTCAAGGAATGATCAAGGAAACTCTTAACTCACTAATCAGGAATGGGAGAAACAAGAGGGTCTTACGATAGTGTAAGGCTCAGGGAATCCTCTGTTGAACCACTCCTATATTTTATCCTTTTATTTTGGTGATAACAAAACTCATGCTGAATTTTAAATAACATGAATATATTTATTGCCATTTTTCAAGATTATTTATGCATAAGAAATAACATGTTTTATTTGAAGTTTCTTCATGAATAGATGTTGGCAGTCAAAGTTCACATCGATTGTACTTAAACATCGATTACACTTAAACATCGATTACATTGAAACATTGATTACATTGAAACATCGATTACATTGAAACATCGATTACATTGAAACATCGATTGCATTGAAACATCGATTACACTTAAACATCGATTACATTGAAACATGGATTACATTGAAACATCAATTGCATTGAAACATCGATTACACTTAAATATTGATTACATTGAAACATCAATTGCTTATATCGATTATCTTAAACATTGATTGCTCTTCATTTAAACATCGATTGCTTCACTTAAACATCGATTACCTTAGAACATCGATTGTCTCAAACATTGATTGCTTCATTTAAACATCGATTGCCTCTATATTTCAAATGTTTCAAAATGTCTTTGGTGCTCAAATGAAAGTTCAAATGTACTTCATATGTTTAACTTATTATTTCTCTGATTGATTGAAGATCTTTCTACTGTGTACCTTCTATCTTATCAGATTAGGTAAGCAAAGGAGTCAGCAGAAATTAAGGACTAAAATGACTCTGTCCTTATCCTAAAAAGCAAAAGCCTTACCTAACATATCTGGATGTCAGCGGAAATCATGGACCTGCACATAAGAGGTATGGGCTATATGTCAGAAGACTTCTCTAGTCTAACATGTTCCTATTTGCATTAAATGTCTGCAAAACTATTCTACTCTTGGACTTGTTGTTAGCATCTGTTAGACACATGAAGATGTCTGTTAGATAGAAGAAGAAGGAAAGGAGATGAAGAAGAAGATGAGCAATGGATAGAAGAGTCACAACAGATCCAAGAACTCCAATGGCCATCTGCCAACATATCTCTTCTTCCTTCATATAAGGATGAAGGCTATGAAGAACAAATCAAGTGAGCAAACCTGAAAATCATTCAAAGAGTGTACATCCAATGAGAAGCCTCAATGCCATACACACTCAAAGCAAGAGAGAAAGAGCTAGAGCCCAAGAAGAAGTGTGTGCGCAAGCAACCATTTGAAGTCTTCAAGCATTCAAGCTTATTTTCTCTCTTCACTCTCTCTGTGCATGATTGGAAATCTGGGGGAGAGTTTGTGAGCTGAGAGTTTGAGTTCCTTAGTGTTCATCTTGTATATCTCTCACTCTGTTCTTTCTTTTCTAAGAAAGACTTGTGTCCAGCTATAGGACTGTATACAATGTTCCTCTTCCTGTGTGAAGAGAAGGCCAGTCGGGTGCTGGTGGATTCTGTTTGGCTGTGGGACTATACACAATGTTCCCCTTGTGTTAAATGAAGAACCTAGCTGGGGTTGGTGTTAGTAGAACCTAGTTGGGGGTTTAAGTCTAGCAGAATCGTACTGGGGTTTATTTCAGGAGGGTGGCTTCTTGACCTATAACCGAAGTGACTTTCTTTCCTACTCGAAAAGGAAGAGGACCAACGAGGAGCTGTGGGTTTTATATCCTTAGGGGAATTGTACCCTGGTTAGTGAAATCCCAAGATTTGCTTGGGGACTGAACGTAGGTCTTGCATTTGAGAAGTATTGAACCAGGATAAAATTCTCTGTGTTCTTTTTTTGTGACTGTTTGTTTGAATTTCTTCTGCACTGCTACTCTATCTACTGCACACAACTACATTCACTAACCAAAGTTTTCAAGTGGTGATTTTTATTTATTTATTTCGATAGCCTATTCGCCCCCTCTAGGCTTATCCTTACTGCCATCCATGGGCCAACATCCTCTACACCTCACTAGACAGAAGTTAAGCAAATCAGAGGCAGTCAAGATGGAATCAAAAGATTCAAGATAGTGCAAGGCATTTAGTTTGTGCCCGAGAAAATCAACCTTTTGGGTTGCTCTTCAGATCCGTTCCTATGTTTTGATGTAGAGACTAGAGGAAGAATATAAACACCTCCAAGCTCCAAGCTTCAAGTTCCAAGCTGCAGGATCATCCCTCCAGCTCCGGAGTGCTCCACACCACCAAAGCTCCAAACTTCTCTAGCAGCTCGCATTCAAGGATGAGCAGAAGAGGAGCTCTAAAGCTCCAAGATCACCTTCGGTTTTTCTTAGGTCAAGGCAGAAAGGTGCAGAGAGGAAAGATTCTAGATGACCTTTATGGACAAGAAGAAAGTATAAGGTTCTGCCAAGAAAGGGTCTTATGGCTTATTTAAGGGGTCTTGGTCCAGTTTAAGGCCTTTCTTTAATCCATATAGGAGGACAAAAAGGACAGTCTGGTCCAATTTGGCCATACATGGGTCATGCGACCATGCCCAACCCATGTCGTGTCTTACCTAACCTTGACTTGGTCTAGGAAAAGGATAGACCCACCATACCTGAGCCAATCTATATTGACCTTTTATGGGGAAAGGATAGGGGTAGGTAAGAATCACCCATGCCTTTTTACCAACTCCTAAAGTAATATGTCTAAGGGGTCATTTCCAAGTACAGATTATTCATTTCCCCCCCATATTTAAGCCTTCAAGAAGTCTGTTATGATGGGAGGACAAGGGCCCCATCGATTGGTGTTCAAGAGCCACATCAATTGTTGATGAAGTCATATATTGATTATGAAAAGAGCTTCATATTGATTGGCATAAGAAAAGACACTCAAATTGTGACTAACAAGGCAATCGATTGGCATAGGGACAATCGATTGGTGACTAACAAAGCAATTGATTGGTGAAGGGAAATCATCGATTGGTCATTAGACCATTGATTGCTAAAGGATAAACAATCGATTGGTCATTAAACTATCGATTGCTGAAGGGGAAAACATCGATTGGTCATTAGACCATTGATTGCTGGAGGAAAAACATCGATTGGTCATTAGACCATTGATTGCTGAAGGAAAAACATCGATTGGTCATTAGACCATCAATTGCTGAAGGATAAACAATCGATTGGTCATTAAACTATCGATTGACAAAGGAAATGGTCCAAATACCGATTGGTGACTGAAATATACCGATTGGTGAAGGGAATGGTCCCAAAACCATCCGGTTGGTGTTATGAGGTATCGATTGGTGACCAAATCTGATGGGCCTTTTGATTGGTGTCCATTCTAGTGATTGGTCTTCTATCCTTTCAATTGAGCTTGAAAATGAGAATCTATTGGTGACTAAGTGTTCCAATTGCTGAACAAAGTATCCAAAAGTCTTGCAATTGGCCTTACAATTGGTCTGGACATCGATTGATGTCATAATCACATTGGTTACTAAATAAATGCTCCAACAATCATCCTGTTGGGGTTGATGCCATACTGGTTATTGGACAAAGGGCTTAGCAATGTTGACTCTTTTATCTTCATGATTATATATTTTGGTGATAACAAAACTTATCAGAATATTTTTATATTTATCTAAATCATGTGTATTTACCTTAAGATCATTTTGGTCAAGTCTGTCAATAGGAGACTCAAAGGAAATAAATTATACTTCAAGGATCATCATTGTAAGTATTCCAAGTATTTCTAAGATCACTAGATGGTGTTCAATTGCTTGTAAGTCCTTGTTGTCATTCATAGTTTCATTCATAAGTTCATGTGTTTCATCACTGATAATCTTTTCACAGTTTCAATCGAAATCAAGTTTCATCTTCTATTACTTTAAACTTCATCATCCGAAGTCATGCATGTTTTTTGGTCATGATCAGTCGAAGCTCTACTTCGTCATATATGAAGATAGCTTCGTCATATCTGAAGTCCACTTCATCATATCCGAAGCTGGCACTTCATCATGCATGTTTTTGGTCGTGATCAGTCGAAGCTCTACTTCGTATATACGAAGCTAGTTTCATCATATCCGAAGTCCATTTCGTCATATATGAAGCTGACACTTCGTCATGCATGTTTTTTGGTCGTGATCAGTCGAAACTCAACTTTGTATATCCGAATCTTATAAGAAGTTTCACTTCGACCGACAGTGTTATGATCTATTTTATACGAAGTTCCACTTCATCATACACGAAGTTCACTTTGTCTATCCGAAGTCTTATATGAAGTTTAACTTCGAACGACAACGTTATGATCTATTTTACACAGTTCACTTTGTCATATCTGAATTCACTTCGTCATATACGAAGTTCACTTCGTCATATCCGAAGTTACACTACGTCATATCAGAAGTTCCACTTTGACCGATAATGTTATATTTTGGCCAGTCGAAGATTCACTTCGACCATTTTTGTTGTTTCCTTGACATATGGATTGCTAAACATTTCATATCGATTGCTAACCTTTGTAAACATCAATTGTCTTTATAAATATCAATTGCCTTCACCAATCGATTGCTTCACATATCGATTGCCTTTGCAAAGATCGTTTATCATTATAAATATCAATTGCCTTCACCAATCGATTTCTTCACATACCGATTACTTAAGATATTGATTGCCTTACCATTAGACATCGATTGCCTTGCACTGAAACATCGATTTCAATCTTATATCGATTGTCTTCATAAACATCGATTGCCTTGTACTTAAACATCAATTGCTTTAGATATCTATTGCCTTACCTTTAAACATTGATTACTTAGATATCAATTGCCTATATGAACATCGATTGACTTTATCATATCAAATGCTATTTCAAATAAAATATATATTATCTTTATCAAGCCTATTTCTTTGATGAAATCATATTGATCATATTGCATATCTTCTGATTAAAGAACTTTTTGAAAACATCCTTGATAAAATGATTTAAAGTATTCTCAGACTTCTTTCAAATATCCTTAGTGATTTGAACACGTGAAATTCAAATCTCCCGCCGTCAGTTAATATTTCACATACGTCTTTCATACGCATAGTCTGTTGTTGGATATAGTTTCTGTAACGACCCGACCTCCCTGACCCCGCCAGGGACCCCGAAGTTCGCTTTGCCCCCACGGATCCGAAGACCCAGAAGGGTCAGAAGAAATAGTCTAGTGAGATATGTACTGAATTTACATAACTATAACAATATAACAACTGTACAATGTGTCCAAGTAAAAGCACAGGTACAAGAGAAAGGTGCAGTCCTTAAGGGGCATACCCCGAGAACTTTCAAAGCACAACTCTCAACTCACTCAGGTACAAGAGCTCACAACACTCGCTCTCACTGCTGCTGACAACACACGGCGCCACGGCCGCCTCCGCAACCCGTTCGACATCGAGCTCCCACGATGACGAGCCCCTAGCTGAAGAGAGTAGGGGTAGGGGTGAGCCTCGTGAACAAGGCTCAGTAGGGATTACTAGTCTCTCACCGGCCAGAGCAGCAGGAACTCCTCCGAAAAAGGAAACTACACTAGAATGCTGTAAAGCGAGGAACACCTACATCATGGCACTACAAAGCAACGGAATAGAATGCAACACCACGACCACCAACCAAGGTCGTGACACACACATGACTCCCGCAGAAACCAACGGAGTCGGGCACCAAGCGGAAGCAACCCTCGGCACACCCGCCGAGACCACGCAACAACTAAGTGAGAACGATGTCTCACCACAAGCACGACCACCTCAGACCTCCACATGGTCGAGGACCCACAAGTAGAGCCACCCTGGACCCCGGACACACCACGAGGTCAGAAAACAACACCCTCTAGTGCCACTACGAACTGGCACCAAGAAATGGGACTACGGAACCGAGAGGACACCGAAGCGAAACCACCAGAAGCACTGGCCAACAAGGCCAAACCAATGATGCCTACAGAAACTAGGCACGACCAAGCTATAACTACCGTGCAAGCTAGGGCAATAGATAACACTTGGAAACGTCGTGAGGAAACACCATCACAACAACTAAGCCACTGCCACTGGCAGCCAAGAGGACACACCAGCCACTCCCTCTGCTCGCCGACCTGGCTCCTGCCTCTGCCTCCCCGGAAGAGTGAGATAGAGCAGCCACGGAAACACCACAACACAACAACAACCGTAGCCTGACCAAGCTGCGGCCTCACACCTGACCTCCCTATGTGGCTCCAGAACCAATGCAGGGCAAGGCAGTGAGAAGAAGGACTGACTGGCCTACGTCGGGAAGAACTCCAGCCGACCTCGATGTCTTAGACCAACCAAGAGATCTCTACAAATGACTCAGCACCGCTGTCCAAACCTCGTTTTCCCCTGAGCTCCAGAGTCCGCTAAGTCAGCTGCCAACTCGAGCATGCTCGTAGCCCTGAACGCTCTCTCAAAGGCTCCCGAGGATGGGGGTCCCAGGCGACGGAGACAACCTCTGAACGGAACAAGCCCTCAAGTGCCAAGCACCGGGCGAACAGGCGGGGCAAGTACAACAAGAACCACGCCGAACCGCTGGCTTGTAACCCACGACAAGCCCAGCAAGCATGAGGCATACACGGACCCTCAAGAGGGCCGTCGGCCAACCAAGGCACGTACGAACAAGCTAGAACCTCGAAACACCACCAGCAGCATGGAAAACCCGTCGCTCTGCTAATAATCGATTGACCACCGGTCATTCGATTATTAGACAGACGCAACCCTCCTGGCACCGCCACCAGAGACAACCACGAAGGTGTCACCTTCAGTCATTGAATGCAGCCAGGTAACCTGCCGCGTTCCCCACCTGAAGGTCCTAAGGGCGAGCCAGCCCTGGGGCACACGCCGACACCCCAACCGGAATCACAGAAACACCTAAGACAACATAGGTATTGTCGCGTCCCCCTAGGCCACCACGATACCATTGCGATGGGGAAGGGCACTGCGATAGCAACCCTGTCGCGACGAGGCAGAGCGTCATGACAGCAACCCTGTCGCGACAGGAAAACACGGTGTGACAGCGATCCTTATCGCAACGGGACAACGCATCGTGACAAGGTCGCAACCGACCGGGCAGATGCCTCTTCTGGTGTTGCGACGTGCACCGCAGTCGCGACACCAGCAGAGAGGCAGACCTACAAGATGCTCCATCCAGGGCGCCCACAAGCCACACACATACCACACGGGGAGGGGAGCAGAGCTATCTAAACTAACTGGAAAGCACGAGAAGCTCCCAATCCACCCAAATCGAGAAGAGCACAAGCAATCCCTATCTTCCAAGAAGAAACGAACCCATTGGGGGTCCTTCACGTCGGATTGGCCACCTCCTCCTCACTCCACACAAGCTCCACAACGCCGGGAACACAAGCACGGCCCTCCTCCTCGCCTGAAATGCACAAAGGGGAGAGAGGGAGGTAGAGCACCGCTGGAGGGGGAGGAGAAGAGAGGGAAGGAGGAAAAGGAAGAAGGGGTCTCCGACCAAGGCCTCAAGCCTTCGACACCCAAGACGCGATGGGGCGACGCATCGCGTTAAGGACCTTAACGCGACAAGGACGCATCCCCCAGGGATGTCGTGATGACCCGACAGGTCGTACTAACACACCTGCCACCCTGACAGATGTCAGACGACCAAAGCCACAAAACACTGTCGCAAACCGTTGACAGGGCGCGACACAAAGACACGATAGAGAAGCAAGGCGTGACAAGAACGTGACGCACAAGCTCATCGTGACAAGGATGACTGTCGCGTCAGACACCCACGACGCGACACTAAGGCATCGCCCAACCCGAACACGTTAGTGGCTAGTCATCCAAGACATCGGATGGAAAATCGGGAAGCCGGGTCTTATAGTTCCCATGCAGTATGACTTTTTGATTGACTACTATTTTTTATGATAAGTATTCTAATACTTTACATATGAACAGAAAGGAACATATCTGTCTGTGGCTCAGTTTGTCATGGGACACAGCTCCCTTGTAGAAAGCACTTTACGTTTGCAATTCTTATAACTAGTCTTCTTATGATTTATATGGTGATAGAATGGGCGTATCTATTTCTGTATAACACCTTTTTGTTTGTTGACTAAAGATTTCTCCCTTAGCATTTAATGCCTGTAGGTTTTCTGTAACCGCCCACTTCTGCCCAATATGGTTATACCAACCCACGTCGGACGAGAGCAAGTCGCTACAGGGGAGAAAACCCCAACGATAGTCACATGGGCTGAGATATACACAAATAGAAAGGAATATTGCAGCGGAAAATAAATAACTCTTATTCCATCAACTTTATAATCCACATACCACTGTCTATATAGTTCAAGAAAAGAAATAACATAGCATAACATCCACTAAATATAGCCAGTTTCCAAGTACAATAAACCAAAAGTCCATATATAATAACATCACATACTAAGAAATAAAGTATAAATCTTCAATCTACTCTTCACGCTCCACGTTGGATCTCGCTAACTCCTCGGCTTCTAAATCTCCGACTCTTCCTGAAATGTTAGCAAGGGTGAGTTTATGCAATAGACTCAACAAGCAACTTAGAATTGCAAACCACACACTTACCACATATGCTTCTAACAGTTTAACATTTTACTATCACATTATCATTAACTTACTAGTAATTAACAATTAAACTAACACATGCTCATGCTATAACATTGATAATTAAACATGGAATCTATTAAACAAAGCTATTCTAACTCATGTATAACAAGAATTATAACATGGTTCTTATAACATGGTGTCACTAACATGAGAGCATTCATATAATCACATGCTTGCAATTCTTACTTTCACATAACATTAATACATGACTTATATTAAAACTTATAACATGATATACTAAACATGCTCATCAAGTAATTACTAACTCATGTACATAATTAACATAATTCTATACATGGTACTAAACATGATATCACAATTATCGTTTAACATAAATCACATTAACACATGCATTATTTTCTCATAGCATATTCACATGAACTTTTACCTTTGCTTTCACATGCACTTATTCTCACATTTGTCACATTCACATGCACTTACACTTGGTTTCACATAGGTTTCACATAGTTTTCACTTTGCACATTCACGATCACATATCACATCACTTGCACATTCCTCGTGCCAAGTTCACATATCACTTTACACATTATTCACATATTCATTTTTATACAAGCCGAGACACATGTAAGCCCTTGAATTTTGCCCTCTTATATAAATATATATATAGGTGTTTGATTTTGTGAGAAATTATGCTTGTGTGTGTAGATATAAATATACATATATACTATTGGATGTATTGTTGTAAATATGTGTTATATATATATATATATATATATATTTTGTGCATGTTATTTATTTACATTACATAAATAGTATTATTTAATGTATACATTGTATATTTCATGTACATGCATTGTGTAAATATAATTTTATGTAGTTTTTAAGTTCTGGCAAAGCGACCGGTAGGCGTCCACATGAGTGGACGTTAACCTCAAGTCAGCGGCCACATCGATGGATGCCAACTCCATATTGGCGGCCAGTGATGTTGACGTTAGTCTCCCAGATCTGTTGTGTTTCAGATCTAGAAACGCCTCCGGAAGTGTCGCCTCTTGTTTTGGTAACTGACCCCCAACGGTCAGGAGACCTTACCTAAGCGCGTCTCCGACCCTTACCCTACAAAAATACCCATCTCTGACCAGATCTAACCCTTTTTGCTTTCTGGAGAAAAAACCCTAGTTGGCTTGTGCGAAACCGAATCTTTGGAGGCCTTGATCTTGCTTGGTGGTGTGTCTTCTGGCGAGGTGCGATGTTTAGGAGACTCTCTGAACATCAAGGATTGCTTCCCCGAGTCCGATGTACTTCAAGAGTCTTCACAAAAGCCGGAATGAGGAGGATTTGAGGACTCTTTGGCTCAGGCCGAGGAGGGCTTCTTTGACCCAAATCTCTATTTGTAGGTTTATTCAAAGGCAAGTAAACCCTCCACACTATTCATACATATGTCTAGTAGGTCCTAGGCTATTTTTTAGAATTTTATTCGAGTCCTGGAACCCCCCCTTCATTCGACTTTGAGTTTAGTGTGTTTTGCACAGACAGGAACTTAACGGCAACCTTTGCTGCCGTTAAGATCCAAGGTTAGCGGCCACCTATGTTGCCGTCAACCTGGTAAGCGGCCACCCCCTTGCCGTTGAGTTCTTCAAGCAAGAACAATGTGTTGTTTGTCCCTTTATAATTTATTTTTCGGATTTCTGCACATGACGATATACTGTAAATTTTATATGCTACGTAATACTTCGAGTGGATGATGTTGTGAAATTTTATGGAATTTTTGTTGGATATTTTATTTATTAAAATTCCTGAAATGTATGTCAGATAGGTTTTCCAACCTTGAAAGTTACTGATTGTGTAATCCATATAGAATTTGGTTGTTAGAGAATTTTTTACAATGTTTATGGATATCAGTTCATGCCATGAGAGTTTGGAAATTTTCTGATATCTGTGCAAATAGTCATATTTTCTAAACTGAAAATCAGTGAGCATGCATTAGTGGTTTTAAATCTCTAATAAATTGTATGATGTAAAATGAATTCTCAGAAATTACATGTAATATCATGACTATTGGTCACAAATTTTAGAATAGATAAATAGGTATATGGCACTGTGTCTCATGTTAAATTGATGACTTCATAAATTAGGTAGAATGCATGTTTTAATTATCATAAATTGTGTATGACTCCGAAAAATGTGAAATTTGGTATGCATGATGCGTAACCTGTAAACAATCTGTGGTTAAATTGTGATTATAATTGGACAATAGTAGGTACTGATTTGATCATTATATGTTAAAATAGCTAGTTAAAGCATGTTTATAGTAATTAGAATAAATTAGATAATTATAGTATGATTTATGATTAAATTGTAACTGTTTAACTCTATAAACAGTAGTACCATGTTAGGTAACCTAAACCATGTACATAATATGTGAATATGGAGTTAATGTGTTAAACGGTATGCAAATAGTGTGTGTTTAAAAATGGAAAATGTGTAAATGTGCCATGGGTGACACTGCTACTTAAGAGGTTTGAGGAACTGTACCGTAGTAAAGTCCTATGGGAAGGTTCATATGTGTGTGATGTCCCATGGGCATTGGGATTAAAATCCTAGAGGTGGACAAGTACCACTGGTTAGGGTGGAGAGTGCTTCTCTCGGTTCTGCCCAGTAACTAAGGCCTATCACTACATTGCCTAGGTGATGGATATGTGTGTGAATGGGATAAGTGTGTGTCATTCTAAGAGGTGGTTTGGACTATGTGTCACAACATGTAATGAAAATAATGCGATTTTGTATATATGTGAAATGTGCATGGTAAAGTGTGTAAATGAGCATGTGAAAATGTGAACTAATGAGATAATATGTGAAATTGTGAACCCATTTATAAATGTGTATATCCATGTCAAAACAGCAAGCTATTCATGTTTATAAATGTATTATGAATGTGCGAATGTACTAGAATCCATGATAGGAATATCTTTTCCAATATGTGCAATACAATGCTTAACTTATCTTTATAATGTAGCATGAATGGAACAAGTGTTGACTTAAGATAGCATATTAAAGATGTGTAGAAAGCATGTGATAGGTTTACTTTATTGTAAAAGAGACATAAGGATGTACCATGTATGATAAAATTGTAGAAGTATCATGTTTAGACCTTCTTTAAAGGTTATCCAATCCATGTTATACGCAATTTATTTTTTGCTTAGAAGGTAAATGTCCATGTGATGCATGTATGCTTAATGTGAATGGAATTACTTGCTGAGTCTTTTAGACTCACTCTTGCTTCGGCGTACAGGTGCAGGTATCTCTACTTCTTCTGAGGAGACAGTCAGGAGTGACTTGGAACGAGAGTAGGAGATCTTGTGGAAATATCGGCGTTGTAGTTTATTTTCATAAATATGTAATAAAGAGCGACATGTACTTAAGTTGTGGACAATGTATTTGATTTAAATTTCAGTTATGGGAACTTTAGTTCTTTCTTGTACTATATAGACTGTGAATAAATGTGGATGATGGAATAATAAATTTACATTCAGTTCTTTTATTCCGCTGTTATGTGTTCATATTTGTGTACGTCTTAGCCTATTGAAAGTGTTGGGTAAATGTCCCACTTTGGTGACGCTTTCTATATCGATGTGGGTTGGTATAACCATACTGGTATAAAGAGGGTCGTTGCAGAGGTTGGTATCAGAGCACTGGTTGAGATTGTACATAAATATGCATATACCATCATCTTCATTATATACTAAGTCTCTATAGATTGTCCACATAGTTAGGAATTAGATAGTAAAGTTTCTAAATGGGATTAAATCTTTTTGCAGGATATGGCTTCGCATGGTAGGCGTGGTGTTCCTGCTCGGAGGGTGAGCAGAGGAGAGAGGAGAGAGTTGAGCCTAGTCGTGAGGATCAGGGTGAGCAGTAGGCCCCAGCACCCCAGGGTCCTGTGCTTCCTCCACCACCACCAGTAGACTATGGAGTGTTCATGCAAGGTCTAGTTCAGGCTATGCAGACGCAGGCCCATACCCAGGCTGCACTCCAGGCTTAGCTGGAGGCTCAGGTTAGATCAATAAGATAGAGTAGTCCGTTTTATTTAAATATGTGTTTGTTATGTTGCTATATTGTATATGTGTGTCTTATGTTGATTGCTGTAGCAGGCTCAGGTGCCAGTTCCCCAGGCTCATGACCATGGTGGACCCTCCATCATGGAACGGTTCAAGAGGATGTCGCCACCCTCTTTTAAGGGGGAGAGCGATCCGCTATTGGCAGAAAGTTGGCTGAGGGAGATTGAGAAGATCTTCCGAGCTATAAGGTGTGCTGACGACGATAGGGTCACGCTAGCCACCTATATGCTACAAGTATGTGTAAATTGTTTATGTATTTATTTCTTTAAGCCTAGATTGTTTGGATTGGTCCTTATGGAATGTTTTGGCAGGAGCGAGCCGATGTATGGTGGTCCTCGTTACTTCGTACCCGATTCGAGGGCGGTGCTATAGAGGTGTTTTGGGACGTGTTTGTGAGGCTCTTTCGGGCCAAGTTTGTCCCCGAGCACATCCAGGACAAGATGGAGCAGAAGTTCCTTCCCTTGACTCAGGGCTCCATGACCGTACTGGAGTACGAGGCCAGGTTTGCCGAGCTATCGAAGTATGCCCCTTATATCGTTGCTGATGATCACAGGAAAGTGAAGAAGTTCGTGATGGGTCTGAGGCCATCACTGAGGATGAGGTTGGTGGCATTTGACCATCGTACCCTCGATGAGGCTCTTAGTGCGGCTTGTAGGCAGGAAGGAGAGATGGAGCAGTACCTTGAGGAGAAAAAGGCTTCGCAGAAGAGGCATGTAGCTCCATTCCAGAGGCAGGAGAAGAAGAAGCGGCGTACCAGTCACCGCAGCATTCCGTAGTATCCGACAGTCGTCAGGTACCTTCTCAGCGTTCCCCGAGTGGCCAGAAGGAGTGTCCTCATTGTGGAAGGGCACATGGTGGTACGAAGTGTTGGAAGATGGTGTGGAAGTGCTTGAAGTGTGGGAGCAGCGAGCATAAGATAAAGGATTGTCCTAGACTTCAGCAGGGAGTCTAGCGACCAGTGCCAGCCTCAGCAGTAGCAGGGACAGCAACGCCAGTGACAGGAAGACCAGGGAGACCTCGAGCCCCAGCTCAAGTGTTTGCATTAGCCCGTGAGGACGGCGAGCAGACAGAGCATGTTACCAAAGGTACGGTTCTTTTCATGGGTGTGCACGCTCGAGTTTTATTTGATACAGGTGCCACTCACTTCATTTCCGAGCGTTTTGCTAGGCAGTTAGCTTTAGAGTCAGGATTAGAGTCCAAGGAGTTAGAAGTCCCTTTGTCTGTGCACACACCTGCAGGTACGGTATCGACTAGGAAGTGTATTCCGTCTTTATCGGTGTGCATTGAGGATAGAGTCTTAGAAGGGTGTTTCTTCTTGCTAAAGATGAAGGACTACGATGCTATTCTTGGTCTGGATTGGCTAGAGGAGCACTATGCATTAGTGGATTGTCGTGGGTAGAAGATTGTTTTTCGCATTCTTGGTGAGGATGAGTTTTCACATCCATTGCCAAGGAACTTAGCAGGAAAGTTTGTCATCTCTGCCATGAAGCCGATGAGAATGGTGAGTAAGGGTTGTGACACTTTTCTTGCAAGCGTGGTATTAGTACCCAAGGCTGATGAGTCACCTACTCTTGAGGAGATAAATGTAGTGCAGGATTTTCCAGATGTCTTTCCCGATGATTTATCTAGATTGCCACCGGCTAGAGAGATAGAGTTCACACTAGAGTTGCGTCCAGGCACCTCTCCTATCTCAAAGGGCCCTTATCGGATGGCACCTGCGGAGTTAGCAGAGCTAAGGAAGCAGTTGCAAGATTTGTTAGATAAGGGATTTATTCGCCCTAGTGTTTCTCCTTGGGGCGCACCTGTATTGTTCGTGAAGAAGAAGGATGGGTCACTTAGGTTATGCATTGATTATAGAAAGCTAAACCAAGTGACTGTGAAGAACAGGTATCCCTTACCTCGGATTGATGATCTGTTTGATCAACTGCAAAATGCATCAGTCTTTTCTAAGATTGATTTGCGGTCTGGTTATCATCAGTTGAGGATTAAGAGTGAGGATGTGTCCAAGTTGGTGTTTAGAACCCGTTATGGACATTATGAGTTTTTGGTCTGACCAACGCTCCTGTAGCGTTCATGGACCTCATGAACATGGTGTTTAGACCTTATCTAGATAGTTTTGTCGTGGTTTTCATCAATGATGTGTTGGTCTATTCTCCGGATGAGGCCACACACCGTCAGCATTTGAGGGTAGTGTTAGAAGTTCTCCGAGAGCACAAGTTGTATGCAAAGTTCAGCAAGTGCGATTTTTGGATGCGCGAGGTTCATTTCCTTGTGTTGAGCAACTACCCCAAGGAATTTAAGATTTTCTTAAATTAACATATCTGTTGTTTTGCTATGACAAAACTCATGAAATAGACCTTTTACAAAGCAAATATATTAGTTACATATTACAAAAAGCATACAGATATATTACAGGACTATACCTCCATCTCAGAAATTTTTCTAAGTCCACAACTCTCTCTATGTCCAACTAAATTCGGCTGTTAACTTCGACTCCCTCAGAAATGAAGTTAAATAACCTTGAATATTTTCTAAGTCCACAACTTTATATGTAATTCGACTGATGACTCCGACTGTTACAGTCGAATGCCTTTCAAAGTTCAAAACATGATTCGACTGACATCTTCGACTACCACAGATATATATAATTCGACTGATGACTCTGATTGCTACAATCGAATGCCTTACAAAATTCAATACCTGATTCGACTGTCGTCTTCGACTGATACAGTCGAATGCTTCAAAATTTGATCTTCATGGTATCCGACTGCTGAAGTCGAATAACCTTTACTTTTTCAATCGAATTGCCTTATTCTCTCTAGTCGAATCATAGTTATTTATTGAATCGAATTGCATGTTATGGATTTATCTTCACTGCTAATTCTGTACTTGACTCTCTTCTAAAAAGGATTAACACTTAGTGTAAGATTACTTCTTAATCTTCTCATACAACCTCTTAATAAAACTTCAATATTTTATCAGTCCATCAAAACTATCATTATCCTATTATTTTATTATTTTATTCTCTATCAGGGCAAGTCATATTAGTCTTAAAATATTCATCTAAATCCTACGCATGACATTTCTGATATATTTTAAGAAATAATCCTTGAATTGTTCAATGCCTTTGCTCCGGATTTTGCTGGATTCATTAGACACTATGCATTTATGAATTCTCAGACGCATGGCATCTGATAGGACTCTCCTACCATTGACAGACCCATACTTTGCCTTTTTAGCATATCTGTCTGTCTACTTTTCCTTTCTGAAAGCTTGTGCATACGAGCTTTCCATACCTTTGTCTGTACTTATCTAACTTACCTACCTCATAGGTATGTAGTTCTCTTTTCTTTCTATCTTGTCTTTGTAACAGGCATTTATTGGAGCACGTTTTTTTTTTTTTTAGCATGACTCCTTCACAGTCTATGTTGATAAGAGCTTATCTTCTAGCTGTGAACGACTACACCTCCTCTGAAGACTTTGGAAAGATGCAAAACTGAAGGACTTCTGGACAATAAGCTCATCAAGATCCAAAGGAAATTAGATCTCTCTCCAAACGGTCAAATTGTAAACGATCACAAACTCCAGCGGCTATATTTTGAAGTGTATAAAAGGAGCTCAAGTTTGAAGAAGGAATATACACATATAACACAAGAAGGGAGCATACAAGCTTCATTCGAATTCCTTCAAGTCTCACAAGCCCTTCTGAAAGCTAAAGTCTGAGAGCTTTTTCTTCCTTAGAAGACTTTCTCTGAAGCTCTCCTAGTAGTGTTGGGTGGCAATTGTAATTCTTACTTTCTTTAGTCCACCCTTGTATTTCAGATAGGATTCGTATCTCATCTCTGATCCATTGAATCCTTCTGAAGTCTGTGTTTGTGCTCAGTTCTGAGACAACACATAAGTCATTTTATTTGCTCTTGTGTAATTTTTGCAGAAGTCTGTTTCTGCATTGCCCCTCCTGTGTAGGGAAGGCCTTTGTAAAAGGCAGTTGTTGTACCCTTGATTAGGGAAGACTTGCTAAGGGAGCAAGTGGGTTTGTAATTCCTCTCAAGGTTGAGAGAAGGCCAATTCATTGGCAGATAGTGAAAATCTCAAGTGGTTGGCTTGAGGATTGGATGTAGGACTTCCATGTGGGAAGGACCGAACCAGGATAAACTCTTGTGCATTTCTGTGTGATTGTTTTTCCGCCAAGTTCACACTTGAATCACACACCACACACTAAGTACTAACTCATCTATTTAGTGTTGTGCATTTCAGAAGAAAATTTTAAGAGTTAAGAAGTCCTATTCACCCCCCTCTAGGACATCTAGTTTGCCATTTCGATCCAACAAGTGGTATCAGAGCGTGGTCTTCTCAGAAGAATCCGAGAAGATTTGAGAAGAAATGGCATCCAAAGCTCACAACTATGAAGGCCAATCAGTTACAAGGACACCATTTTTTGATGGTGAAGATTACCAATACTAGAAGATGCGAATGGAGTGCTTCATCAGAGGTACTGATTTAGACTTATGGCAGGTAATAGAACAAGGTGACTATCAAATCCTTGGAGAAGCCTCTTCTTCTGGTCTTTCTATTACAGATAAGAGAGATATGTCTTTAAATTATAAGGCAAAAAATTATCTCTACTGTGCTTTATCCAAAAGGGAATTTAACAGACTTTCAGCATGTAGAACAGCTAAAGAAATGTGGGATAAGCTTCAAGTAACATATGAAGGTACAGATAGGGTGAAACAAATTAGAATAGATATACTTGTATCTCAATATGAACAGTTCAAATGCTCCCCAATGAGAACATAACTCAAATGTATAACAGATTTTCAAATATAATTGTAGGATTAAGTGCTTTAGGGAAGGTCTTAACTAATGAAGAGACAGTTAGAAAATACTGAGATCTCTAACTAATGTCTGGACTCCTAAAGTTACAGCCATAGAGGAAGCCCATGATCTTACACAATTATCTATTGATAAACTAATTGGATCCCTTATGGCTCATGAAATCAACATGGAAAGATTCTCTGAAAACTCTTCAAAAAAGAAAATATCAAATGCCTTGAAGATTGCAGATTCCTCTTCATCTGAAGACTCCAAAGAAAAGTCAGATGATAGTGATGATGAGGCAATGCTTTCAAGAAGACTGCAAAGAATTCTGGCAAAGAAGAAGAAATTTGGGTCAAAAAGGTTCTTCAAGAAGGATAAGAAGTGTGACGACCCTCATTATAATGGTATGGTTATACCAACCCACGTCGGTATAGTGAACGTTATCACAGTGGGGCATTTACCCAAACGCTATCACATGATTGAGATACACACAAATATAGATACAGAGTAGCGGAAGTAAAAGAGCAAGATCTTTCATTTCATTTCATTTCATTTCATCATCCACATTTAACATACGTGATCCCATGACAATTTAAAAGAAATAAAGTCCACATAAATAAAGTGCTAAAAATTAGATTACATAGCTTGTCCACAATTACATAATAGTTTCATTACAATGCCTCAATTACATACAATGAAAGCAAAATGTCACGATGACGACTCCACCAGGCTACTCGCCACGCTCGGAGTCACTCTCCACAGTCTCCTCTAACGATGTAGGGTCACCAACTAAACCTGTACGCCGAAGCAAGGAATGAGTCTAAAAGACTCAGCAAATAACACCACACACCTCATACATGCATATATCACAGTAGGTTTTTCATTCCAATTTACAAAGCAAAACATATAGCATGCTTGGACATTGATAAAAGACAACCTATCATGATAATTCTACAAAATTTAAAACACATGGTACATGATTTAAGCCATTCCAAAATAAATATCGTATCACATGCTTCCTACTCATTCAATCACATGAAAGCTATATTTCGAATCAAGCTACAGCATGGAAGCAACCACACATGGGATTCTTGCCTACATAAAAGGAAATATTCCTATCATGGTTTCTACACATTCTTGCACATGCAATTTATCATTTCATACACATTAAGGTTGCTGTTTTGACATAATTTAGCAATTCACATCCTATTGCATGAGAGCTACAATTCCGATTAACTACAACACGATAGCAATTAAACATGGAATTGTTCGCACATATGCAAGAAATACTCCTAGCATGGATTCTACGCATTTTTACACATATAAAACATTCTTATAAACACCTTTAGGTTGCTGTTATAACATAATTTCACATTAACATATCATGGACCACAATTTCACAATTTAATATAATGGTTTCACATGTTTACACAATTACTCATTCACATAGTTCTCTTTTTACACATTGCACATTTACACATATTCACACTACACAATTTACACATAATCACATTCACATTTCACAATTTAGTGCCGTGACACATAGTCCAAACCACCATTAGAAGGACACATCACATAACCCATACACATAGACGTCACCTAGGCAATATAGTGACGACTCTTGGACTGCGCAGACCGGGAGAACAAGTCTCCACCCTAACCAGTGGTACTTTTCCACCTCCAGGATTTCATCCTAATGCCCTTAGGATCTTAACACATTGAACCTTCCCATGGGGACTTTTCCATGGTACGGTTCCACGGCCCTCTATGGAAGCAGTGTCACACATGGCACAGTCTTACACATTACACATTCCGATTTTAACACACATATTACAAATGTCGTTACATTCTCTCACTTATACACATGGCTCTGTTTTTCTAATCATGATACTATTGTTGACAGAAATCAAACACTCAGTAGCTCACATTAATCAGGTTGGCAATCACATCATCAAATCATATTCATGATAGCATGTATTTATCACATATTTTCAATTGGAAATTTCATAATACACTTTACAGTTATCCAAATATCATGAAATTTTAACCACACACTAATTGCAGGTTCATAACCTCACATACAAATTTCCAGATTTTTCTGAGTCATATTACATTTACAGAAATTAAAAAATTCAGTTTCATGCCATTCATAATTCAATTTATCGTGGAACATAACATGAATATCCAATTTGATAGTTCACAGCCCTGAACCTAACATACACATCATCACAGGAATTTTCCCCAGATTTATTGCACAACACACAGTTTACTGTAAATTTTACAAATCCTACTCATGTCTTCTATTTCCAAAACAGAAATTACAGTAAATCCCACAATCGTGGAAAAATTCTCAAAATTGCAGGGCATGGACTGATACGCATACACATGGTTTAGAAAAATTTAGGGCATTCCATTCTTCAGGGATCATGTAGACAGTAGGTGAACATGCATAATCCATTTTCCAAACATGTATTCTAATAAATCTAACAATTCATGCCATTCACTGAAAAGCACAAAAAATTTCAGACACATCACATTGTCTATTTTACATAACATATACGATTACATTATATCCTCATGCGAAAACACTTCGGAAATTAATCATATAGAAGGGAGAACATCTCACTGTTCTGTCCTGAAAAACTTAACGGCACAGTCTGGCCGTTAACGGAGCTTAACGGCATCATCGCATGCCGCCAACTGAAGATCTTAATGGCAAGAGAACTTGCCATCAAGTTCAGGTCTGAACAAAAACACAGACCCGAGCTCCAAAAACAAGAGAATTTGGGGGATCCAGAACACGAGGAAAAATCTATAAAAATGGTAAAACCCTACTAGACTCATACATGGACGGATTGTATGGGTTACTTGCCTCTAATAAACCTTCAAAGGGATCAAAGAGGTTGATGAAGCTCTCCTTGGGCAGTCCCAAGAAGCCTCCAAAACACCACTCCTTCGGGTTCTTGGTCGATCTCCACAGCAGGTTGGAGTCGGGGAAGCCTTCCTCTAGGCTCCAGCTAGCTTCCAGTTGCTGTAGGTCGCCGGATGAGCTCCAAATTGCCGGATCAAAGCATGCAAACTTTAGGTTTTCTCACAGCTAGAGTTAGGGTTTCCTCTCCCCTTGCAAAAGAGCCAAGAGAGGTCTTCCTGGAGCAGAAGGGGTTTGGTTTATAGGAGAAGGGGTTTGGGATATCCCGGAGGGGTGATGGGATGTCTGATAGCCGTTAGGGACTTCTCCCCAATGGTTGGGCTTGCTTGCCCCCGGAATTTTGGGGTCTACAATGCATGCAGGTCAGAGATATTAACGTCCACATCCATGGCCGTTTATTTAAGTGCCAGCGTCGAACGATGTTGACGTTGACTATAATGGACGTCCACCATGTTGACGCCAAATGGGCCCTTCGGCCAGAACTTAAAACATGCAGAAAATCCATGCATATTCTATATACTTACATGCAATATGTATACTATCATGCACACACTACCACTATGCAATTCAAGCAATATTTATAATCTAATTATACACATGCACACATAAGTATAACTAGCTAATATTGTACATAAATATCTACACATGCATATACAAGTTACACACAAACATGAATTTGCATAAAATAGAATAAAATGACAAACAAATTCGAGGGCCTTACAAGAAGAAAGAGCCGACTTGTTATGAATGTAATCAGCCAGGACACTACAAATCTGAATGTCCCAAGCTTAAGAAGAAGGATCAAGTTGAAAGATCAGGCAAGAAGAAAGGCAAGGAAAAAAAAGTTCAGAAAATTCAAGAAGAAGGCAATGGCAGCAACATGGGACAATGAAGAAGCATCTAGTTCAGAATCAGAAGAAGAAGAGAAGGCAAATCTAGCCCTCATGGCAGGACTAGAACAGGTAAACTCAGAAACCTCATTTACTTCCTGTTCTGAATCCGATTCTGATAGTCTTGAAGATGCTTTTAATGAACTTTATGAAAAATATAAAACAGTAGTAAAACAAATGAAAATAGTGAAACTAAATCTACTGAACTAAGAAAAGGCTAACACCTTTCTTAAAAATGAAACAGAAAGGTTAAACAAAAGATTAAGTGAAACTAAAAGAACTAATGAACTATTATGCGAAGATTTGAAAAATAAAAATAACAAAATTTTAGAAATAGAATCAAATCTTAAGGAACTCACAAATGAAGAAAAGTTGCTAGAGGAAAATAATTATCTAAAAGCCACCATAGAAAAGATTTCTAAATGCAAAACTTCTTTATTCGTCAATATAAAAGGTTCTAGAGTAGGAAAGAAGAAATATGAATTAGGATACACACCTCCTCCAAATGAAGAAGATATTATTCATCCTAAAGTGTATCCAACCCCTAAATTTGTGGCAGAAAAAGAAATAAAAAATACTAAGAAGGTAAATCAGCATATGTACAAACAAAAATAGAAATCTAACACTTTTGCATATATGAAGAATGCTTTTGATTTATGCTGTAGTCACTGTAATTAATTAGGACATACAGTTAGCACATGCACCACTAGACACTTGAGATGGATTCTTAAAACTAACCATCAAGGACCCAAGAAAATTCGGGTACCAAAAGTTACAACTTAGCTTTATTTGCAGGGTCGGCTGAGGGCATCCAAATGGTATTTGGACAGTGGATGCTCAAGGCACATGACAGGAGATAGGAAGCTATTCACAACATTTAGAAATGAAGTTGGTCAAGTAACTTATGGTGATAATGGGAAAGGAAAAGTACTAGGATGTGGAACAATTGGTACTAAGGAAAAGAATCTAATTGAAGATGTTATGTATGTAGAGGGACTGAAGCATAATCTAATTAGCATCAGTCAGCTATGTGATAAAGGGCATACAGTGAATTTTTAGAATGATAAATGTATCATCCAGAAAGATAACAAGATAATTTTCGAAGCTCAAAGGGTAAAGAACCTGTACACTTTATAGTTGGCAGAATTAAGAGAAGTAAACTTATGCCTTGCAACCACCAAAAGTGAAGAGTCTGAGTTGTGGCACAGAAGACTAGGTCATGCAAGTACTTCTGTTATCAAGAAATTGATAAAGCATGATCTGGTTGAAGGTCTTCCCAAAATGAGAATCAAGAAATCTGGAATTTGTTCAGCTTGCGCAAAAGGAAAACAGACCAAGACCTCATTTCAGTCCAAGACAATTGTTACAACTTCCAAGCCTTTGGAGTTAATTCACATGGATTTATTTGGACCTATGAGGACAGTCAGTCTTGGAGGAAAAATATATGGCTATGTATTAGTTGATGACTACTCAAGGTACACTTGGGTGTCTTTTCTAGAAGCCAAGTCAGAAGCATTTCAAGCATTTATGAAATTCAGTAAGTTAGTTCAGAAAAATCAGAAATTTCAGATTACAAGCATTAGATCTGATCATGGAGGTGAATTCAAAAATGAAGAATTCATGAACTTCTGTGAAGAAAATGGGATTGAGCACAGCTTCTCAGCACCAAGAACACCTCAATAGAATGGAGTAGCAGAAAGAAAGAACAGAACACTGCTGGATATGACCAGAATAATGCTGAATGAGTATAATTTGCCAAAATATTTCTGGGCAGAGGCAGTCAATATAGCCTGCTACATTATCAACAGATGCATGATCAGACCCATTCTAAAGAAGACCCCATATGAACTCTACAAGGGAAAGAAGCCCAACATCAGTCATCTTCGACCTTTTGGCTGTAAGTGCTTTATTTTAAATAATGGTAATGACAATTTAGGAAAATTAGATGCTAAGAGTGATGAAGGTTTCCTGTTAGGATATATTTCAAAACCTAGAGGTTATAAGATATTCAATAGGAAAACATTAACTATAGAACAATCTGTGCATGTCTTATTTGATGAAACTAACCCTTCTATCAAAAGGATAGAAGAAGAAGACGAAGAAGAAGAAGAAGAAGAGTGTGTTGATGATCTTTGCAGGGATTTAGAAAAGACTTCTCTTGAAGAAGGAGGCAAAGATGAAGAAATGGAAGATCCCCATTAGAAGATCTTCAACAACAAGAAGAACCACAAGAAGGGCTACCCAGGGAATTGATGTAGCAACCTGAATTTTTACGAAAAATAAAAATTTAAATAAAGAATTTAAAACCTAGCTAAATGGATATTTAAACAGAGCATTAAATAAAACCCATTAGATGGAAAAGAGTCATGGGCTTTGCTTAATGGATCTTCTAGGAATTATTGGGTTAAAAATAAGAATTTATAAAAGAGAATAATAGGAAAATACCCTAAATTCGTAACTAAATTATTACCTAAATAGAAAAGAGGTATTTAATGCATTAAATAGGAAGTTTGAGTAGGAGTTGGATTCCTAAACCTACCCCATATGGATTAGCACGAATTTGGATCTCTTCCAAGTCTAAATAGGGATTGGAAAGCTTGGAAGGAGGTTAGGAAAGAGGAAATTCGGAATTTAATAGGAGTTAGAGTCCTATTAGGAAATAGAAAGAGGAGAAGCTTAAATACTCTCCTAAAACCCTCATGGCCGACCCAAGCTCGTGCCAAAGGATTCCTGGACCAGGAGGAGAGGCCAAGGAGGAGGAGATTTCGTGGGAAGAAGAAGCTTCCAAGCTCTCAACCCCGTTCTTCAAGTTCTAGCCCTAGAAGATAAATTGAGTCAAAGGTAGGCATTCTCACAAGCATAAACCGTGAAACTTTTTCTGTAGGATCTCTCTACCCTCTGGAACAAAACTTTCAAATTTCATAATTTTCCAGCGATCAAATCTTTTCTTATGAATTTTCAAGTTCTGCAGTTCTTATGACCCCGAACCTTCATGCTTAATTCATATCTCCTTGGATACTCTATCTCATGCCTCCAAATTTTAATGGGAGATACTGATGCATGATAGGCATCTTTTGCCCCTAAAAGCCCTAATTTCTATTGAACATGTTACTCGAATTAAATCGATCTTACTCCCTGTAGCATGTTCTATGTTACTTGTTCTTGTTCGTCCTCAAACCATGCTCTCTCTCGAATTCCTATTTACTGGAAGTACTCTCGCATGTCTAGTTTCATTTGCCCCTGATTTCATGATTTTTCATCATGTATACAATTAGTTATGATTTTCTGAACTACCCTATGTCAAAAAGGCAAGTTTCTGGACCGCAATCCAAGACAGAGCAGAACTCTGTCAGACCCAGGCCACGGACCTGAGAAAGCGATTGCCCGACACGTCGCCTTCTCAAGCCCGTCGCGACGCCCTTCTTGTCGCGTTCTCAACGCGACAGGACACCCGTCGCGTTCTGGCCGCCTGAGCAAGACAGCTCTGTCGCCTTCTATGTAACCCCCTGTCGCGATCTGCTCTGCTCCTGTCGCCTTCTATACAGGCCTATGTCGCCTTCTCAGAGTTTTACCTGAAAACCCATGAAAAATATTTTTGTCACTTTCTAAATAATCCTTACGCCTTCTTACCGTTATACCCCCAGTAAAAACCCTACTTAAAAATGGTGCTATATTGAATGATTTAAAATACATGTTCACGACTTATTTCTATCTATGATTTCTCTTGCACTTGCACACACTTGAACCATCCATTTATGGCTGAAATCTTGCAGAAAATATCTCATAATGTATCTGGTAAATTACCGAAATAAAGTATAGTAATTGCCCTATTTTAAAGGACTTGTATTCGTTTCTTGCGTTGTTTATATACCGATATCGACGCTCCACTGTTCTAGAATTCCTCTAGAACGTCGAGCACATGTTTTATATACACACTTTACTTGGCTTGTGGTGAACTCTCCGTCGGATATTCCTTTCGCCGGACTAGTGAACTCTTGCACAAGGCCTCCATAAGTCTCCTCTGATCATGGATTCCCACATGGTCGACGAGCCGGTTGTACCCTAATACCTACGATACCCTTTAGGGATCTATATGATCCAAACGGCTATTAGAGATTCACTCTCGTCTTAAATCACGCCGGACCTCTGGACCTATGCATAACAAGACCAGTGGTAGGGTCGTGAGTTCCACCTGACTGCCAACACCAAGTGCGCGTGTTGTGCAACTGTTACTATCGCCTGTTTACTCGTCGCATTACGTGCAATGTCCACTAGCTCTTATCTATACTCTACTCGCTCGTCTATTCACGTTCACTCTACTATCTCGTCTATTCATCTAGTGCTCTCATCTACTTCTTGGTACTCTATATTGGCCATTGACTGATTGTCTAAAGATAAACAATATAACCAATGCCTGGCAATAAATAAAGGGCCCGATCTGGTCCTGGGATGTGCGCCCGAAAGTGCTAGTGCCCATGGGAGTTAAATGATCAGAGTGTTTGGCATTACACTCAAGTGCTATCTATCTCGACTATCTATATGACAATCAAAAACACAAAACGTGCTATACTCTCTCGATGTCTAGAATGACAAACAAGTGCTATATTCGTCGTGCTATTACTATACTTGTGCTAGTTGTGCTATGGCCATTCTGCTATTCGTGCTATACTCGATACTTGTGCTATTTTGGAAACTATACGCGATCTCGTGCTATTGTGCTATCTTGTTACCTGTTGTGCTATCTCTTACTATATTTGACTCTCTAGTACCTGCTATCTCTAGACACTCTGCCATTAAATGCGTTAATTATTTAAAGCCTGCTTGAGCCTGAGATTTAAGTCCTACTGGGCGTTATCGCTCACCCTACGTTATTTGATGTTGTGTTCTCAGGTGAGACCGAGGATGACACATACACTCACGAGGAAGGGAATGACCAAGAGTGAAGCCAGGAGTACCCTTGAGTCATTATGTTATCTTAGAGTTCTAGTTAGTTATTTTCTTTTATTGCAATGTAATTGGGCCCTGTAGAATGGCTCTGATATTAGTGGTTGTAACTAGACACATAAAAGTTATTAATGAGAAAGATTTACTTTAGCATTATTCAATGTGCAATGGTTTGATGTCTAGTACTTGCTCTATACCTTTTCTTGCAACTGCCTTCGCGCTCCGATATTCCGCGTTGGGGCGTGACAATTGAGGTACCATCGGGATTATCCTAGAGAAATATCATTGGTAATCCTCAAGATAGGGTAAGAACAAGAAGTATGCAAATTCCTTGTGATTTTTCTGCCTTAGTTTCACAAATTGAGCCTAAGACAATCAATGATGCACTGGGTGATGAATCTTGGATCCTTGCTATGCAAGAGGAACTTAATCAGTTCCAACGCAGTGAGGTTTGGACTCTTGTACCTAGACCTACTGACCATCCAGTTATTGGAACCAGATGGGTTTTCAGAAACAAGATGGATGAATTAGGAGTAATCACTAGGAACAAAGCCAGACTTGTAGCTCAAGGATATTCCCAAGAGGAAGGCATAGATTTTGATGAAACCTATGCTCCAGTAGCTAGATTAGAGGCAATCAGAATTTTGCTAGCATATGCATGTTCTCTTAACATAAATTTGTTCCAAATGGATGTTAAAAGTGCATTTCTGAATGATTTTATTAAAGAAGAAGTATATGTTGAGCAACCACCTGGTTTTGAAGATACTACTTATCCTAATCATGTTTTCCATTTAAAGAAAGCACTGTATAGTCTGAAACAAGCTCCAAGAGCTTGGTATGAAAGATTAAGTGCTTATCTTATCACATGACTTTGTAAGAGGTAAAGTTGATAGCACATTATTTATAAAAAATTTTCAGATGGAGTATTAATTGTGTAGATCTATGTTGATGACATTATCTTTGGCTCTACTAATGAATCACTTTGTAAATTCTTTGAAAATCTGATGCAAAGTGAATTCGAAATGAGCATGATGGGTGAGCTTAATTATTTTCTTGGATTGCAAATTAAGCAGACCAAGGAAGGAACTCACATTTGTTAAACCAAGTACATTTCAGATTTACTTTCTAAATATGGTTTTGACAAATGTAAGCCACTAGGAACACCCATGAGCTCAGACATTAAGTTAGATGGTGATCCTCTAGGTAAAAAGGTAGATCAAAAGATCTATAGAGAAATGATAGGTTCACTGCTCTATCTTACTGCTAGTAGACCGGATATAATGTTCAGTGTTTGTTTATGTGCAAGATTCCAAGTAGATCCAAAAGAATCTCATGTTCATGCAGTTAAAAGAATTTTTAGATATCTTATAAATACCAGTAAGTTAGGCTTATGGTATCCCAGATGTTTAGATTTCAAGTTAATTGGATATAGTAATGCTGACTATGCTGGATGCAAAATAGATAGGAAAAGCACCAGTGGCACTTGTCAAATTCTTGCAGGGTGCTTGATATCATGGTCTTCCAGGAAGCAGAACTCAGTGGCTTTATCCACCACAGAAGCTGAATACATTGTAGCTGGAAGTTGCTGTACTCAACTCTTGTAGATCAAGCATCAATTGGAAGACTATGGGCATCAACTTCAAGAAATTCCAATGCTATGTGACAACACAAGTGCAATAAATTTGACCAAGAACCCTATCCAGCACTCAAGAACAAAGCATATTGAGGTTAGACATCACTTCATCAGGGACCATGTAAGTAATGGCAATATTTTACTTGATTTTGTTTCTACAAAAAATCAACTTGCAGATATTTTTACAAAACCTATTTCTGAGGATAGATTCACATCTATAAGAAGAGAAATAGGTATGTGTAATCCTGATTAACTCATCAAAGCAAAATGATGTTTGAATTTTATAAATATTGTTGTTTGAACTGTCTGTGAAAGACCATCCTGAAAAAATTTCTAAGTCACAGACATTCGACTTATGAAGAAACAGTGCATTCGAATCATGTTATAAATCTGGCATTCGACTGATGCAGTGGAATACATAATTCGACTTATTATGAAATCGTGAAAAGGCGCTTGTAATTTAAAATTATATAATTGACACTCTCTTAAGACGCATCCTTTCACGTCTTAACGGTTAAATCATTTAATCCCGACCGTTCATCCTGAAATCTTGGGTCAGTTACTTTTTCCCTCCTTATAAAAGAAAAGCCCTTCTCCTTTAGAAGACACCCTCTCGAAATCCATCTTCAAACCTTCCTGTCTTCTTCTGCCTCTTCCCGCTCTCACTGTTCTCCGACAAGGAACTTCCAAGGGAACCTCAAGAACTTCATCTCTCCTCGAAGAAAGGTAAGTTCTTTAGAATCTCATCCTCCATTCCTTGACTCCTTTATCAGTTTCCTGAGTCTATATCCTTTCTCTCTTCTAGATGGACTCATCTAGGGCTCCGGAATCCACCCAGATGACCCCTGAACATCTTCACAGGCTTGCTAAGATTCCCATTTGTCCAGGGAAGGTTGTAGACTTTTCCCATCTTAGTGGAAACCTATCATGGGTAGAGAACACCCTTGATGCCATGGGTTGGACCAAGTTGTGTCAGATTTTAGAACCAATAGCTGAGAATGCAGTTAGAGCTTTTTATGTTTTCATGGAAATTTCATCAGGAAATACTATTTTCAGTTATGTCAAAGGAACCAAAATCATTATTTCTGAGGATCTATTGGTTGAGATTTTGGAATGTCCAAACTCCGGGCATAAGCTTAATGAGATCATGCCTTTAGAAAAGCAGAAATTGGGCATTATTGGCAGTTTGGCCACCATTAGTAAGAAAGGTCTTTCAGTAAATGAACTTTCAGCCGAAAAGAGATTAATTCATTCTGTGATATCCAACACTGTGACCCCTAGAGCAGGAACCCACTCATCTATCACCTCTAGAGATGGGAACTTGTTGTTTTGGGCTATTCAGAGGCACAAAGTGAATTTGGCTGGAATCATTTTGGATAGAATGATAGCTACTAAGAATCTACAAGAATCTTTTCCCTATGGACCTTTTCTCTCCCTGATCTTTAAGAGATACTCAGTAGATCTGTTAGGAGAAATATCTATTGGAATTAAAGAGAAGATTGGGATCACTACTTTGAGAAGGAGTCACTACTCCTTGGTCAACAAAAAGCAAAATCTTTGGATGAAAGATTCAGTGCCTGATTGTGATCATGAAGTTTATCCTGATGAACCTTATATTGCTTCAGTCTCTCAAGAAGTTCAACAAGAGTTAGAGCCACTAGAACCAGTTAGAATTGAAGCTCCAATTCAGACTCAAGATCAAGTTCATGTTTCCTCCTCATTTCCTAAACCAGATGGTCCTGAGGAAACTATTAATGAAGTATTAAGAGATATTAGAGGCAAAGGTATTGCATCTGATGACATTCCTGCAGAAACAAATTTTGAAGAAAGAGAGCATCACTTCTCTCCTTCTCAGTTTGAGACCCGGCCAAGGTCTCAGGAGGAGAGTAGCAATAGTCTTCACACCATTATGGATTTATTGGGTAAACAACAAGAAAATCTTTCAGTTCTTCAAATGCAGATTGAATTTATTGACGTCAAGTTTGATAGTCTGTCTGATGAGGTTAAGAAAATGAAGGATTTATTGCTCAAGTTAGTGTGCCAGCAGGGCATCTCTCGGCCATCAGGGCCCTCATCCTCTCAACAGCAAGAAGAACATGTTCAGACTCAAGAGCCTCAAGCACTTGAAAAGCCAACTCAAGAATAGCAGTCCACAGAAGATCTATCTCAGCCAGCTGTGCAACAATCTGATCAAGATCTAGTACTTGATCAATCTAAGGAGCCTGAGACACAGCCAAATCAGCAGAATTCAGAGGAGCAGCCTCCTGAGGAGCAGAAAGATTTAGAGCCTGAGGCACAATTAGCTTTAGTAGTACTTGAACCAGTAGTGGAGCACCAGCAACAGTCTGTGTTAGAAGAGCAGTCAGTGGCTGTGGGAGCAGCAGAGGCTTCCCAGCCCAGGCATGTTTCCCAGATGGAATCTATGACTAAGAGACCCCTGGAGTCCACTCATAATTTGCAAACCTTCAAGAGGAAAGTGAAGCACAGACTGGTCAAACATGGTGATCCAGTCTTCCCTCCTCCTCCTTCTAGGCTAACTCATCCTACTCTAGCTCCATCTGTTAAGCCTCCTCCTAAGCCAACAAGATCAGCACCAGCTAGATCTCAACCCTCTGCACCCACAGCACCCACCACTGAAACCCCTTCACAGTCTACTTCTTCGGATCCTCCTCCACTTGTAGCTATTCCTATGGATCCATTTTATCAAGATATCAAATTCTCCATCTATCCCACCAAGTATCAATTCAAGCCTCCCAAAGCAACTTCTCTAAATCTTTCCACTCAACCCCCTCATTACTTTTCTTGTCTTCCTACAGCCTCCAAAATAGATTCCAAGAAAACACTCCTTCATCTAGCTGAAATACTTCCTAGTATCCAACTTTCTTCCGCCAGTGGACCCAACTTGGGAGACAGTCCTTCAAAACTCCTTCCACCATTTTGGTATAGTTTTGTCAATCACTCTGAACATCACATGAATCTGTTCAGAGAATATCTGGCTATTCGAGCCTTTCTTGAAGTTCATGACATGCCATGGTTCACTTTTGAACTTTGGCTACCTACTCTTCTCAGGGCTACACAAATCTCTGTGGAGGAACTTTAATTTATCTCCCAGAAAAGTCATTGCTTAACTCCCAAGGAGTTCCTTGATCTCTATCCTGATGAAGCAGCCAGATATCAACAAAATCAGTCCAGAAACTAGTTTTTGACAGTCCTGCATCACATATCTCTAAGGTTTCATGACATGTTCGGACTACTTCTCCAGGACTTACAGGCAAAATACAATAGAATGAAAACTTTCAATTTTGAAAGATTCAAGCTGGGTCTGCCTGATGTCTCTAAGGGCCAATGGGAAAATCTTTTAAGAGGCCAAAGAGAGATTGTTCCTTCCATGACTGTGGCTTTACCTTCTGGCTTGCATCCTCCCCTCATAGGAGCAGTTTCCTACAGAAAAGATTTTGCAGAGGCAGTCTTCAATAGATATATTCGCATTGCCACCAGATTCAAAATCAAGTATAAGTTGAAACTGTCCTTTCAACGATTTGTCTTTCTGCAATTATCCAAGCACCATTATCATCTTCTGGACTTTCAACTATGTTTTGCTGAATCTGAAAGATTCAATGAAGACCAATGGGCTGCAGCATACCCTTTATATCATTCAGATTGTGAACAGATGAAACTTTCTCTCCATGAATTTCATTATAAGAGTCTTAAGGACTTGAGGAAGAACATTGGGCATAAATGGGCTCAGAGACTTCTCATATATTATCAAGCTAAAGATGCAGCTGTATCTAGAGGACTGCATTGGAATATCACTGCTCATGAATTTCTCTTGCTTGCTGCCTCCAAGAAGTTTGCTCCCCTCAAGTATAGGGTCAATAGACACAAGTATCAGATAGGATATCTTGGTTCCAGAGGCGCCACATCAAATCCCATCGGAAGTTACCCTCTACTGATCCTTCCTACAACACTGATGGAGCTCTCTTTGAAAACTTCTTCGATGAGAATGAGAAGAAGCTCTGAGATCTCATTCAACCTTTTCTTGCCCAAATTCCCAGATCTCTATACTTACCCAGCTCTCTGTCTAGGTCATGAACAAATTTTTTTTTTTGGAACTATATAGTTTATAAACAATTTTTGTTATAATTTTTAGCTCTTTGTTATGTAATTTCTGACTTTCTGTTATGTTTTCTTAAATGAATGCAATTTTTGGCTAAATACCATATCTTATGATGGAATCCTTTCTGTTAATGCCACAAAGGGGGAGAGATATTAGTCAAGAAAAAGAAGCATATGCATACTCATATTTCAAATATTTGCCTTTTTTTACTGTCTATTTAAAGATTTTTGTCATTAACAAAAAGGGGGAGAATTGTTGAGCAACTACCCCAAGGAATTTAAGATTTTCTTAAATTAATATATCTGTTGTTTTGCTATGATAAAACTCTTGAAATAGACATTTTACAAAGCAAATATATTAGTTACATATCACAGAAATCATACAGATATATTACAGGACTATACCTCCATTTCAGAAATTTTTCTAAGTCCATAACTCTCTCTATGTCCTATTGAATTCGGCTGTTAACTTCGACTCCCTCAGAAACGAAGTCAAATAACCTTGAATATTTTCTAAGTCCACAACTTTATATGTAATTCGACTGATGACTCCGACTGTTACAGTCGAATGCCTTTCAAAGTTCAAAACATGATTCGACTGTCATATTCGACTCTCATCTTCAACTACCACAAATATATATAACTCGACTGATGACTCCGATTTCTACAATCGAATGCCTTACAAAATTCAATACCTGATTCGACTGTCGTCTTCGACTGATACAGTCGAATGCTTCAGAATTTGATCTTCATGGTATCCGACTGTTGAAGTCGAATCACCTTTACTTTTTCAATCGAATTGCCTTATTCTATCTAGTTGAATCATAGTTATTTATTGAATCGAAATGCATGTTATGGATTTATCTTCATTGCTAATTCTGTACTTAACTCTCTTCTAAAAAGGATTAACACTTAGTGTAAGATTACTTCTTAATCTTCTTATACAACCTCTTAATAAACCTTCAATATTTTATCAGTCCATCAAAATTATCATTATCCTATTATTTTATTATTTTATTCTCTGTCAGGACAAGTCATATTAGTCTTAAAATATTCATCTAAATCCTGCGCATGACATTTCTGATATATTTTAAGAAATAATCCTTGAATTGTTCAATGCCTTTGCTCCGGATTTTGCTGGATTCATTAGACACTATGCATTTATGAATTCTCTGGTGCATGGCATCTGACAGGACTCACCTACCACTGACAAACCCATACTTTGCCTTTTGAGCATATCTGTCTGTCTACTTTTCCTTTCTGAAAGCTTGTGCATACGAGGTTTCTATACCTTTGTCTGTACTTATCTGACTTACCTACCTCATAGGTATGAAGTTCTCTTTTCTTTCTGTCTTGTCTTTGTAACAGGCATTTATTGGAGCACTTTTTTTTTTTTTTTAGCATGACTCCTTCACAGTCTATGTTGATAAGAGCTTATCTTCTAGTTGTGAACGACTACACCTCCTCTGAAGACTTTGGAAAGATGCAAAACTGAAGGACTTCTAGACAATAAGCTCATCAAGATCCAAAGGAAACTAGAGCTCTCTCCAAACGTTCAATTTGCAAACGGTCAGAAACTCCAGCGGCTATCTTCTAAACGGCTATATTTTGAAGTGTATAAAAGGAGCTCAAGTTTGAAGAAGGAATATACACATATAACACAAGAAGAGAGCATACAAGCTTCATTCGAATTCCTTCAAGTCTCACAAGCCCTTCTGAAAGCTAAAGTCTGAGAGCTTTTTCTTCCTTAGAAGACTTTCTCTGAAGCTCTCCTAGTAGTGTTGGGTGGCAATTGTAATTGCTTACTTTCTTTAGTCCACCCTTGTATTTCAGATAGGATTCGTATCTCATCTCTGATCCATTGAATCCTTCTGAAGTCTGTGTTTGTGCTCAGTTCTGAGACAAACACACAAGTCATTTTATTTTCTCTTGTGTAATTTCTGCAGAAGTCTGTTTCTGCATTGCCCCTCCTGTGTAGGGAAGGCCTTTATAAAAGGCAATTGTTGTACCCCTGATTAGGGAAGGCTTGCTAAGGGAGCAAGTGGGTTTGTAATTCCTCTCAAGGGTGAGAGAAGGCCAATTCATTGGGAGATAGTGAAAATCTCAAGTGGTTGGCTTGAGGACTGGATGTAGGACTTTCATGTGGGAAGGACCGAACTAGGATAAACTCTTGTGCATTTCTGTGTGATTGTTTTTCCGCCAAGTTCACACTTGAATCACACACCACACACTAAGTACTAACTCATCTATTTAGTGTTGTGCATTTTAGAAGAAAATTTTAAGAGTTAAGAAGTCCTATTCACCCCCCCTCTAGGACATCTAGTTTGCCATTTCGATCCAACACCTTGGGCATGTTATCTCCAGTGCTGGTGTAGCAGTAGATCCAGCGAAGGTCCACACTGTATTAGATTGGGAGATTCCCAGGACCTCTTCGGAGATTCGTAGTTTCCTTGGTTTGGCGGGTTATTATCGGCGATTTATTGAGGGATTTTCATCTCTTGCCGCCCCATTGACCAAGCTAACCAGGAAAAGTGAGAAGTTTGTTTGGTCCGAGGAATGTGAGAGTAGTTTTCAATTATTGAAGGCTAAGCTTACTTCTGCTCCGGTATTGGTATTACCTAGTGGTGATGAAGGTTTTGCCATCTATACGGATGCATCTCAGATTGGCCTTGGCTGTGTATTGACGCAGCAAGGAAGGGTAGTAGCGTATACTTCTCGGCAATTGAAGGAGCATGAGCGTAACTATCCGACTCATGATTTGGAGCTTGTGGCAGTGGTTCATGTACTGAAGATCTGGAGACACTATCTTTATGGTGTCATATTTGAGGTGTTCACTGACCACAAGAGCTTGATGTATCTTTTCTCCCAAAAGGAATTAAACTTGAGGCAGAGAAGATGGATTGAGTTCCTGAAGGACTATGACTTCGACCTCCAGTATCATTCTGGAAAGGCGAATGTTGTAGCAGATGCCCTTAGTAGGAAGAGGTCATCACTCCAGCAAGATTGGAAGATGTTGGAGGATGCGGCGTGTGCGATGACTGAGTTAGAGCCATCTCTATGTCAGGCTTTTATAGCTCAGTTGTTCATTAGGTCTTCGGTGTTGGATGAGGTGATCGAGCAACAGAAAGCCGACCCTAGACTCCAAGAGTTGGTGGGCAAGGAAGGCATTGCTCGTGATAAGGATGGTGTGATTAGATTCCATCATCGTGTTTGTGTTCCCGATATTGTAGATGTTCGTGAGCACGTATTAGCAAAAGCTCATAGGTCGAGTTTCTCTATTCATCCGGGTAACACTAAGATGTACCAGGATTTGAAGAGATCTTTTTGGCGGTCTGGAATGAAGAAGGATGTAGCAGAATATGTGTCTAGGTGTTTAGTATGCCAGCAAGTGAAGGTTGAGCGACAACGACCATCTGGTCTTATGCAGAAGATGGAGATCCCAGTATGGAAGTGGGAAGCTATCACTATGGATTTTGTAACAGGTTTGCCTCGATCTAGGCGGGGTAATGACTCGATTTGGGTAGTAGTAGATAGATTCTCAAAGACTGTGCATTTATTGCCTATGAAGAAGAAGCAGTCGGTTGAGAGTTTAGCTAGATTGTATGTTAGTAGTATTATTAGATTGCATGGTGTGCCGAAGTCGATCATTTTGGATCGAGATTTGAGATTTACTTTGAGACTGTGGAAGGGTCTTCAGGATGCATTAGGTTCGGAGTTGAAGCTTAGTTCGGCGTTCCATCCCCAGATAGATGGACAGTCTGAGAGGACTATCCAAACGCTCGAGGATATGTTGAGGGCGTGTATTATGGATTGGAAGGATGATTGGGAGCGCCATTTGCCTCTAGTGGAGTTCGCATACAACAACAGTTTTCATGCGAGTATTGGTATGGCTCCATTTGAGGCATTGTATGGTAGGCCTTGCAGATCACCTTTATGTTGAGAGGAGATAGATGATAGGCAGCTGATTGGTCCGGAGTTAGTTCAGGAGACTTCGAATAAGGTCCAGCTGATTAGGAAGAGGCTTGTTGCGGCACAGGATAGGCAGAAGAGTTATGCCGACAACAGGAGGAAGGATTTGGAGTTCGAGGTAGGTGAGCATGTCTTCTTGAAGATTTCACCTACTAGTGGGGTAGTTAGATTTGGCAGGCATGGTAAGTTAAGTCCTAGATTCATTGGCCTGTATGAGATTCTCAGACGATTGGGCAACGTGGCATATGAGCTAGCTTTACCCCCAGCGTTAGCTAGTGTTCATCCTATTTTCCATGTATCTATGCTCAAGAGGTACGTCAGAGATCCATCTCATGTTATTAGCCACGAGCCAGTGGAGATTCAGCCAGATCTATCTTATGTGGAGCAACCGGTAGCTATTCTTGATCGGAAGGTTCAGCATCTCCAGAACAAGAGCATTGCGTCGGTGAAGGTGTTATGGCGCAACTTCTTGCGAGAGGAGGCTACTTGGGAGCTTGAGGATGCAATGAAGAAGAAGTATCCTCAATTGTTTGAGTAGTATCGGTCTAACTTCGAGGACGAAGTTCCTTTAAGGGGGAGAGGGTGTAAGGCCCTTGAATTTTACCCTCGTATATAAATATATATATAGGTGTTTGATTTTGTAAGAATGTATGCTTGTGTGTAGATATAAATATGCATATATACTATTGGATGTATTGTTGTAAATATGTATATATATATATTATTATGCATGTTATTTATTTATATTACATAAATAGTATTATTTAATGTATACATTATATATTTCATGTACATGCATTGTGTAAATATAATTTTCTGCAGTTTTTAAGTTCTGGCAAAGAGTCCGGTAGGCGTCCACATGAGTGGACGTTAACCTCAAGTCAGCGGCCACATCGATGGACGCCAACTCCATATTGGCGGCCAGTGATGTTGACGTTAGTCTCCCAGATCTGTTGCGTTTTACATCCAGAAATGCCTCCGGAAATGTCGCCTCTTGTTTTGGTAACCGACCCCCAACGGTCAGGAAACCTTACCTAAGCGCGTCTCTGACCCTTACCTTATAAAAATACCCATCTCTGACCAGATCTGACCCTTTTTGCTTTCTGGAGAAAAACCCTAGTTGGCTTGTGCAAAACCCAATCTTTGGAGGCCTTGATCTTGCTTGGTGGTGTGTCTTCCGGCGAGGTGCGACGTTTAGGAGACTCTCTGAACATCAAGGATTACTTCCCCGAGTCCGGTGTACTTCAAAAGTCTTCACAGAAGTTGGATCGAGGAGGATTTGAGGACTCTTTGGCTCAGGCTGAGGAGGGCTTCTTCGACCCAAATCTCTATTTGTAGGTTTATTCAAAGGCAAGTAAACCCTCCACACTATTCATACATATGTCTAGTAGGTCCTAGGCTATTTTTCAGAATTTTATTCGAGTCCTGGAACCCCCCCTTCATTCGACTTTTGAGTTCAGTCTGTGTTTTGCACAGACAGGAACTTAACGACAACCATTGCTGCCGTTAAGATCCAAGGTTAGCGGCCACCTATGTTGCCGTCAACCAGGTAAGTGGCCACCCCCTTGCCGCTGAGTTCTTCAAGCAAGAACAGTGTGTTGTTTGCCCCTTTATAATTTATTTTTCAGATTTCTGCGCATGAGGATATACTGTAAATTTTATATGCTACGTAATACTTCGAGTGGATGATGTTGTGAAATTTTCGTTGGATATTTTATTTATTAAAATTCTTGAAATGTATGTCAGGCAGGTTTTCCAACCTTGAAAGTTACTGATTGTGCAATCCATGTAGAATTTGGTTGTTAGAGAATTTCTATACAATGTTTATGGATATCAGTTCATGCCATGAGAGTTTGGAAATTTTCTGATATCTGTGCAAATAGTCATATTTTCTAAATTGAAAATCAGTGAGCATGCATTAGTTGTTTTAAATCTCTAATAAATTGTATGATGTAAAATAAATTCTCAAAAATTACATGTAATATCATGACTGTTGGTGACAAATTTTAGAATAGATAAATAGGTATATGGCACTGTGTATCATGTTAAATTGATGACTTCATAAATTAGGCAGAATGCATGTTTTAATTATCATAAATTGTGTATGACTCCGAAAAATGTGAAATTTGATATGCATGATGCGTAACTGTAAATAGTATGTGGTTAAATTTTCAAGAGAATTGAACAACAGTAGGTATTGATTTGATCATTATATGTTAAAATAGCTAGTTAAAGCATGTTTATAGTAATTAGAATAAATTAGATAATTACAGTATGATTTATGATTAAATTGTAACTGTTAACTCTGTAAACAGTAGTACCATGTTAGGTAACCTGAACCATGTGCATGTATGTGAATATGGAGTTAATGTGTTAAACGGTATGCAAATAGTGTGTGTTTAAAAATGGAAAATGTGTAAATGTGCCATGGGTGACACTGCTACCTTAGAGGGCTGAGGAACTGTACCGTAGTAAAGTCCCTACAGGAAGGTTCATATGTGTGTGATGTCCCATGGGCATTGGGATTAAAATCCTGGAGGTGGACAAGTACCACTGGTTAGGGTGGGGAGTGCTTCTCCCGGTTCTGTGCTACTAAGTTCTATCACTACATTGCCTAGGTGATGGATATGTGTGTGAATGAGATAAGTGTGTGTCCTTCTAAGAGGTGGTTTGGACTATGTGTCACGGCATGTAATGAAAATAATGCGATTTTGTATATATGTGAAATGTGCATGTGTAAAGTGTGTAAATGAGCATGTGAAAATGTGAACTAATGAGATATTATGTGAAATTGTGAACCCATTTATAAATGTGTAATATCCATGTCAAAACAGCAAGCTATTCATGTTTATAAATGTATTATAGATGTGCGAATGTACATAGAATCCATGATAGGAATATCTTTTCCAATATGTGCAATACCATGCTTAACTTATCTTTATAATGTAGCATGAATGGAACAAGTGTTGACTTAAGATAGCATATTAAAGAATTTGTAGAAAGCATGTGATAGGTTTACTTTATTGTAAAAGAGACATAAGGATGTACCATGTATGATAAAACTGTAGAATTATCATGTTTAGACCTTCTTTTAAAGGTTATCCAATCCATGTTATGCACATTAGTTATTTTGCTTAGAAGGTAAAATGTCCATGTGATGCATGTATGCTTAATGTGAATGGAATTACTTGCTGAGTCTTTTAGACTCACTCTTGCTTCGGCGTACAGGTACAAGTATCTCTACTTCTTCCGAGGAGATAGTCAGGAGTGACTCGGAGCGAGAGTAGGAGATCTTGTGGAAATATCGACGTTGTAGTTTATTTTCATAAGTATGTAATAAAGAGCGACATGTACTTAAGTTGTGGACAATGTATTTGATTTAAATTTTAGTTATGGGAACTTTAGTTCTTTCTTGTACTATATAGACTGTGGATAAATGTGGATGATGGAATAATAAATTTACATTCAGTTCTTTTATTCCGCTGTTATGTGTTCATATTTGTGTACGTCTCAGCCTATTGAAAGTGTTGGGTAAATCTCCCACTGTGGCGACGCTTTCTATATCGATGTGGGTTGGTATAACCGTACCGGTATAAAGAGGGTCGTTGCAACCCAAACCACCACTAGAAAGATCACACAATCACATACACATACTTAATCGCCAGGCAAAACGATAAAGTCTTGGTTACTGCGCAGAACCGGGGGAAGCCCTCCCCACCATTACTAGTGGAACTTACCTCCAGGATTTCACATGACCCGTTGCCCCGGGTATCACATAACACAATTGAGCCTTCCAGTAGGGGCACTACTACAGTACGGCTCCACGCAATCTATGGTGGCAGTGTCTCATTGGCACAACTTTTATCTTTCACATTAACACATTATTTTATGTACACATATCACATATTCTCTCTCTTTCCATGCACATGCACGCATATAACAAGAAACATATATTAATAACTTCTAGATACTCAGATTAATCATGAACAGTAATTAACAGAACCTAATCATGATGCTGATCACATTTTAAAACATATTTGAGACTTATTATTAAAACATGGTAATGAAAGTTTCATAAATTCATAACTAATTGTACAATAATAAGATTAATATAAAATTTACCCACGGGGTGAATATAGCACATGGAACATATCTTTAATTTTTCAGAATTTTAGGAATAGTAAAACTATTTTTCATAATTAAAGATGAAATCAGGTTAATATTCACAAAAACACTAACTATTCATGAACAGAAATAAAATGAGGTTAACAAGGCCTAAATCATGCTTAGAGTATTCTAACAAACTAAATACAGAGTTTAACAATTTTTATGACATACATACAACAAGAAAATCAAATTTATCAAGTGTTTACATGCTTTTTCCTATAAAAAAATTCAAATAATTACCATAATTAACAAAATGTAATCCAAAGTTACCTAAACTCATCATGATGATTAACAGGTCAAGGAAGAATAAAAAGAACTCAAAAACCATCACAGAATCTCACAAAACCATCATAAATGGCAAAACTATAAATTTCTGGACAAGATGAACTTGACGTCAAAATCTGTTGCCGTCAAGTTCAGGTTCACGACCAACATGTGGCCGTTAACCTCCCAGACTGCACAAAATGCAGACCAAGGGCAAGAAAACATGGCAAACGATATCGAAACAACTTTCTAAAAATCTAAAAAAAATAGGAAAATCTTAGGGGACAAGTCCACGGAGAGAAACCTTAAGTTACTTGCCTCAAGAAAATTCTACAACACGAGAATTTAGCCGATGAAGACCTCTTTTACACCCAAAGAGGTATCCTCCAAGCACGATCAAATCCTCTGTCTTGAGCATGATTCGACCATGATCTCCTCATCCAAAGCCTTCCTCTCAGGTCGTGGAAGCTTTCTCTTCACAACTACGAACATGCAGCAAGACGGCCGATCTACCCTCGGGATTGCCCTCTCTCTCTCTTCTCTCACAACCCCAACCCAAGCAAGAGAGCAAAAGTTATCTCCCCAAAACGAACCCTCTGTATATATAGAGAGCCATGGTCATGATTGGGGTAAGATCATTGCCTTAACACGACTCTACCCCTTCAAACCTATAAAAAAAAAACCATAAGTTTCGGAGAAAAACTCGGACTGGACGTAGGACTCCTGGTGATAGGAGGTCCGAATAAGATAAAAATCCATGTGCATTTTGTGTGATTGCTTTTATCTTATTTCCATTGCTCACTAACTCTAACACCTACGTTTAGTGTTTCTGTTTGAATTTATTTTAACAGGAAATTTTAAGATATATTTCAAGCAACCCATTATTCACACCCTCCCCCTTTGGGCTTGCAACCTGGTCAACAAATGGTATCAAAGCCAAGTCTCTTCAAGAAAGTAGATCTCATGATCTGAAGAGTAAAGATAAATGGTAGCCCAAGGTTATGCAGAGGGACAATATGTCAACAGGCCTCCACTATTCGATGGAGAAGACTACAACTACTAGAAGACAAGAATGGAGTTCTTTCTTCAAGGTCTTGACTATCAACTATGGACTATAATAGAAGGCGGAGATCTAACAGTCACTAACTCCAAAGAGAAGTGGACAGATGATAATAAGACAAAGATGTCTCAGAACAGTAAGGCCAAAAGTATATTACGTGTTCATTAAGCAAGAAGGAATTCAACAGAATATCTACATGCAAGTCGGCCAAAGAAATGTGGGATAAGCTGAAACTCACTCACAAAGAAACAGATAAGGTGAAAGAAACCAGAATAGATATACTGGTTGCACAATATGAAAAGTTCCTAATGCATTCAGAAGAATTATCTTCCAGATGTACAGTCGATTCACCGATATCACAAATGGCCTGGCTGGGCTTGGAAAAAGGTATGAGATAAGAGACATGGTAAGAAAAATACTAGATCCTTACCAACTTTGTGGACTCCCAAGGTTACAGTCATTTTGGAAGTAAATGATCTCATGGCTATGTCACTCGAAAAACTCATTAGGTCTCTAATGACTCATGAGATAAATATGAAGAGGTTAGAAGAATCCTCTACCAAGAAAAAATGTAACAATGCTATGAAAACAACAAAGAACACTTCTTAAAGCAACTCAGAAGATGAAAGAAGTGAAGCAGACAGTGAAGAAGAAGCTCTCCTATCAAGACGTCTGCAAAGGATTTGGGCTAAGAAGAAACATTAGTCAGGTAGAAGGCATTTCAAAAGGATAAAATAGTCAAGAAAACTGAACCTATTTGTTATGAATGCAAGCAGCCCGGGCACTTGAAGACAAACTATCCCAAGCTAAAGAAAAATGAACACCAGAAGGAAGAGCCATCCAAAAAATACAAGAGATACAAGAAGAAGGCTATGGCAGCTACTTGGAGCAATGAAGATAGGTCATCTGAAGACTCAAACTCAGATGAACAACAACAAGAAAGAGTTCATCTTGCCTTTATGGCAAATATTGATGATAAGGTAAATTCTGACACCTCTTTTGATTCATTTTCAGATTCTGATGATGACAATCTAGAAGATGCTTTTAATGAATTATATAAAAAATATAAAGATGTGTGCAAACACTTAAAAACCATTAAGAAAAATTATGCATGCCTTGAAAATACTAACTCAAACTTAAAATCTGAAATGGAACAACTGGAAAAACAAATTCAAGAATTAAAACACATAAATGAATTGTAATGCGAAGATGTAAAAAGCAAAAATGATAAAATACTCATGTTAGAAAATCAAGAAACTAAAATTAAGTCAAAAGAGGAAATAGAAACATAAGAAAAGATAACGAATATTTAACAACTACAATTGAGAAATTAGCGAATGGAAGATCCTCATTAATACTAAAAGGTGCAAGAAGATCCAGTAAGAAGAAATATGAAATTAGCTATAAAACTCCAGAAAATGAAGAAACAATTATATATCCAGAAAAATACCCTCTACCAAAATTTGTAGTTGAGCAGAAACCTGCCTACAAAATAAAAGGAGAGAAGCACATTAAGGTTAGTAAAATATTAAATAATATTACTTGTTGTACTCATTATAATAAACTTGGTCATACAAAGAACACCTGTCCAACAAAACATTTAAAATGGATATTAAAAAGTCAATATGTCGAAACTAACCACTCAGGACCCAAAAGAATTTGGGTACCTAAAACTCATTAATCTGTTTGCAAGTAAGTCTAAAAGCATCCAAGTGGTACCTAGACAGTGCATGCTCTAGACACATGACATGTGATAAAAGCTTATTAAGTCAATCAAGTCTGAAGAAGGATCAGTCACCTATGGAGACAATGGCAAGGGGACTGTTATCGGATGTGGAACAATAGGCAACAAGAACAAGGATTTAATAGAAGAAGTGTTGTGTGTCACAGGACTGAAGCACAACTTGATAAGCATCAGCCGCTCTATGACAAAGGACATAATGTGAAATTCATAGAATCTAAGTGTCAAATTATCAAGAATGAAGAAGTGATTTTTGAAGGGCATAGGGAGAAGAATCTATATGTCCTACATTTCGAAGATCTGAGGAATCAAGATGTATGTCTAGCAACAACCAAAAGCACTAATGTAGAATTATGGCACAAAAGGTTGGGCCATGCTAGCTTGGATGTGATCAGTAAATTAATCAAGCATGCCTTAGTGGAAGGATTGCCAAGAATCAACATACACAATGATAATGTATGTGAACCATGTGCTAATGGAAAACATACAAAGAACTCTTTCACATCAAAAACTATTGTCACCACCACCAAGCCTTTGGAGCTAATCCATATGGATCTATTTGGACCTATGTCTAAACAAGCTTGGGAAAAGAAGTATGGGTTTGTAATAGTTGATGATTTCTCAAGGTTCACATGGGTGTCATTCTTAGAACATAAAGATGACACATTTGAGGCTTTTGTAAAATTCAACAAGTTAGTCCAGAAGGATCAGAAGTACAATATAATTGATTAAGGTCAGATCTTGGAGGAGAATTTCAGAACAGAGAATTCGTAAGGTTCTGTGAAGATCAAGGTATTGAACATAACTTCTCAGCACCAAGGACACCTCAACAAAATGAAGTTGCTTAAAAGAAGAACAGACATTACTGGATATAGCAAGAACCATGTTGTCTGAATACCACTTGCCAAGATTTTTTTGGGCAGAAGCAATTAGCACTACATGCTACATAGTCAACAGAGCAATGATCAGACCAATTCTAAAAAAGACAACATATGAAATGTACAAGGAAAAGAAGCCAAATGTAAGCCGCCTCAAGTCTTTTGGATGCAAATGCTTCATTCACAACAATAGTAAGTCAAATCTAGATAAGCTGGATGCAAAATCTGATGAAGGTATATTTCTAGGTTACATTTCTAAGCCTATGTGATATAGAGTTTTCAATAAAAGAACTTTACTAATTGAGTAAACCGTACATGTTATATTTGCTGAATCTAACCCTACCTTGAGAAAGGAAATTGTTAGTGATGATGAAGGTACGGAAGGCCTATCCAAGAAAATGCAGAATATATCTATCAAGGATAGTGAAGATCCACCCCTAGAGGAACTACCATAGAAAGAACCAACCCATGAAGATCTTCATAGGGAATGGAGATATAAGAAGGATCATCCAAAAGAAAATATCATTGGAGATCTAGATGTAGGGGTAAGAACTAGAGGTAATGTTATTCCCTATGATTATTTAGCCATTGTTTCTCAAATTGAGCCCAAGACAGTCAATGAGGCACTAACTGATGAATCTTGGATTTTAGCCATGCAAGATGAACTAATTCAGTTCAAGAGAAACCAGGTTTGGTCCCTTGTGCCTAGGCCATCAGATCATCCTATTATTGACACCAAATGGGTGTTCAGAAATAAAATGGATGAAGCTAGTGTCATTACTAGAAACAAGGCTAGACTGGTAGCTCAAGACAATTCCTAAAAGGAGGGCATAGATTTTGATGAAACCTATGCACCAGTAGCCAGACTTGAGGTTATTTGGATTTTACTAGCTTATGCATCTGCATGTGATTTAAAATTATTTCAAATGGATGTGAAATCTGCATTTTTAAATGGCTTTATAAAAGAGGAAGTCTATGTTGAACCACCTCCTGGCTTTGAAGACATAGACCATCCTAATCATGTTTTTAAATTGCATAAGACACTATATGGTCTGAAACAAGCACCTAGAGCTTGGTATGAAAGATTGTGTATTTCTTTTAAAACATGGTTTTACAAGGGGTGAACTAGATAACACATTGTTTATTAAATCATGCTCTCAAAATACCTTAATTGTGCAAATTTATGTTGATGACACCATTTTCAGAGATCTCTTTGCAAGTACTTTGAAGAATTAATGCAAGGAGAATTTGAGATGAGTTTGATGGGGGAATTGACTTACTTCTTTGGACTCCAAATCAAACAAGACAAGGAGGGAACCCACATCAATCAGGCCAAGTACATCAAAGATTTGCTAAAGAAGTTTGATTTTGAATAAGCAAAGCATCTAACCACTCCTATGAGCACTTCCACCAGGTTAGACAGTGATTCTCAATGTAAGAAAGTAGTTCAGAAATCTTATAGAGGTATGATCAGTTCTCTACTATACTTAACTGCTACTAAAGCAGATATTTTATTTAGTGTATACATGTGTGTTGAGCAACTATCCTTAAAATATTACTAAAATATTACTAACCATTAATCATAATGTTTTTGCTATGACAAAACCTTTTAATATCCTATTAATATCTTTTTACTATAATTTATGAAAGTTAATATGACAATACAAAGGCTTTCATTTATAACACTGTACTATATCTTAGCCAAAACTTATGTGAACACAAAATCTAAGTATCAATGCTGTAACAAAATTTCTCTAAGTCTACAACGTATATTGTATATCATACTGACTCCGACTCTAGAAAAGTCGAAGTATTGTTTCAATTGATGAACAAATAGGTAGTACTCCGACTCCTTGAAAGTCGAAGTCGGACCTTACTCCGACTTTAGATAAGTCGAAGTCTTGTTGTTTGTATCTTACTCCGGCTCTCCATAAATCGAAGTTTATTATCTATTTCTTGCACTCCTACTTCTCGAAAGTCGAAGAATCCTATAATAACTACTGTGTACTTGTACTTAATTAATCTTTATGTTTATGTCATTTACCATAAAACTTAATAATTCATTATCTTGATTTTTTCATGAGTTTTTCATTATTCATATTGGAATCCCTTTTACATAAGAATGTTTTCTATGAGACTTATAATTATTTTTCTGCTATTTCAAATATCTTTTTGGCGGGAAAAATATCATATATCACTCTCATTTGAAATGTCTTTTTAAGATCTACAATGTCTGTATGCTTATTGTCTCTCTCACTGTCAAAAATTTAAGAACTATTCCTGTTTGACAAATAGGCTAAAGTTTTAATGCGATGGTAGGTATAAGCAGCATGGGCTATCTGTCAGAGCTCACCTACCACTGTCAGAACTCCATGACTTTTAGGAAGAGACTTTGTATTCCCCATACAACTATCTGTCTATCCTTAAATACTCTGAACATTTCTGTCTGAACTGATTTGTACTTTATATATTTCTATCTCGCCCACCTCCAAGGTATGGAGGTTTCTATGTTCTTTTTATAATGTTTCAGATGTGCAGCCACTCACTGAAGCTTGCTTAGCTTTCAGTCTTGGGTATGGAATTTGCAGAACATTAATGAAGCTACCTATCTAGCCTGAAGACATTGGGACTCTTAGAGCTGAAAGACTGATGGTCATCACAGAAGTCTCAAGATGTCAACATCCAAGGTTCAACGACTATCCTTCAAACGGCTAGTTTCCAACAGTCAGTTTCAAACGGGAAGATCAAGCCTTTGAAGCCCATATATAGAAGCCGAAGCTTGAACCACAAAAAAGAAGACAGAGAACAAGAAGAAGAAGATAGAATACATAGAGATAGACACATAAACTCCACTCCTGTCAGAAATCGAAAGCAAGAAGAGCCACTGAAAAGAGAAAGAGAACTACTCCTCAATCCTCGACTCCCATACTCTCCATTGGTTTCTAGAAGTCTTGTCTTCTTGGGTGGCTATAGCACCCTGAAAATTTAAATGATTGAAAATTAAGGAAAATAGTAAATCAATAAAAATGCCGAATAGAAATAAAAAAAGTCATAAATAGAATTCCCACATGTAAAATTAAGCATTTAAAATATATTGGGTTAAGACAACTCTAAATGGGCCAAGATCAAAACCCAATAGCAATAACCCCAAAATTCGTAACCATAAATATGCAGAAATAGGAAAGGAAAATTAGGGTTAAATCATGGGTGATTAGCCATGGATGGCAATCAAAATCGTGCCTAGCCATGATGGGAAGTTCGTATGACATTCCTACTTCAATTGGGAGGAAAATCCCCAAAGCAAGGAAGGGCCAAGCCAAAATCGCAGCCCTCTTTCCTAGTCTTGTTAGGACTTGAAATTAAACCCTAATCATATAAATAATCGTCCAAAAACTAGTTGGGAAGGTTTACCATCGAGTTGGGGTCGTGTGGAGGCGAGCTAGGGCACTAAAGGAGGAGGAGAACATCCAAGAACCAGAGCTTCTTCCCCAACCGTTCTCTGCTGCGACCTATACAATCACCCATCTTAGAGCTACACAAAGGTAGGTGATCTTGGGCTTAACCTAAATGTTGTACATACCATTGGAAAGAGCATCAAGTCTAGTTTCATTTTCATGTATTTTCCCCAATTTCCATGCACCATGTGAGTCGTATTAAGCGTTTTCCAGAGTCACACAAAGATAGGGCTTTATGTGTTCTTCATGTGTTTTACACAAACTGAGACCGAATTGGGTTAAACCAAAATAGTAGTTTTCTTCTACTCGATGTTCTTGACACTTTTTATGTTCAGAGTCTTGCCTAAATGTCGCTAGATTTCAAGTTATAAGTCTATCATGAAGGATTGTCATGTTTTTTCTGTTTTCGGGCAAGATCCAAGAATGCGACGACACCATACGTCGCGATACTTGTTGCATGAACGCGACATACATGTACGTCGCGCTTCAGTAAAAGGTGATAGACCATTCCATCATGATTTGAAGTCTGACCAGTCAACCCTAACACATGAAACTGTGCACCGGTGCCCTTTTTGAATGCGACAACACATGTCTTCGCGATTTGGACTTTTTCCCGCTTAAACATTTTTGCCTAATTTTATATTTGGAGTTTGAAGTCAACTCTTGAACATGACGAGTAGAACTGTCGTGATTCAAAGTCATCGCGACATATCATCCTGTTGCGTTATTAATGCAACAAACGGGTTGTCGCGATTCTGTTTGGACAATCGATTCGACATTGATTCTCGCCTGAAAAGGCGACGATCTGTCCCATCGTGATTTGAATGCGATGGGTAGGTTCGTCACGATTTAGCAACTTGTTACAGAACCATGTTTTGACTGTGTATGGCCCTTTGAAGTGCGACGACTGTGTCCGTCACGATTAAAAGGCCAACTCGAGACTATTTTAAGGAGCTGTTCAGTCTACCATATGCACGTCCTATTGTCGTATCATGTAGTTATGCAATGACCTAAAAGTGATCAACCGACATGAAATCATAAGAATTTGAATACCTATTCTAAGTGTTAATGATTGATTGATGTCATCTACCATGGGATCATGTGATTGATATTTGCTATGTCCATATTCTGACTTGTCCATAACTGAAATGTGATATATGTTAAAAGTACAACAACCATGTGATAGATTGAATTGCATACATGTCATGCATGTTTTTTATAAGCTTTCTGCCTTGTCTCAAACCGATGGATTTGTGGATTAGGCACGCTCTACACGTCACATTACACTTATAGGTAGCCCTTTCTTGGGGATTGGAAACTCACGGTCGGTCATTCCGTATCGGTAGTCTAGTGACCTTTCTCTTAAGACCTCCGTAAATCTCCGTACTCCATGGATTCCCTTATGGAGACCTAGTTGGTTGTACCAATGAAGTACCCAAAAGATATATTGCACTTCTATTCTTATCTACTTCTCATTAGAGTGATTTGATAACATTGAAACTAAACCATTAAATGTAAAGATTGAACTAGTGAGATTAAGCCGTTATGCTGCCGCAATTAATCTGGATCATGCCCCCTTGCCTTGTTCTCTATCATCATTGATATGATCTTTAGTTCATAACTGCCTATTGCTTGGAAATCATATTGGCCATAAATGAATGAATGAAATTACTAGAAACTATTGGAACTTCGGTTCACAACTATACCTGTGCAAATAGGGCCCAGTCTGGTCCTGAGAGGAGCACTCGAAATACTTATAAATCGCGAGAGTATATGATCTATTGAGGTGTCTGGCAATCACCTAATTCAATGCAAGATTGATCTGGGCAATTTCCACACCGTTATTGAATGATTGATTGATTGAACTGTTATATGTGAAATGGACAAATCTATTGTACATGTCATCGTTATTGAACTCAATATGTCATTGTCCACTGGAATTCTATGGAATTCAACTTGAGATATCTATTGTACATGCTACATGTTATTGAATACCATCCATTGATAATGATAGTACTGTCATGAATTTATTTACTGTACCGTCCTCGTATATTATAGCTTGAATTTGTCACTATCGTTATTGTCATGAGTTTTGCATGATAGTATCTTACCTGTTAACATGTTAATTACGTAAAGCAAGCCCGCACCATGAGATATAAATCCTACTGGGCGCTAGTGTGCTCACACCTGCTTTCCTTAATATTTCCAGGTGATGATTATGAAGAACTAGAGAATGATGGGACAGGGGAAGAGTGATGAGCTGTTCAACTATACCCGTCTATAGCACATCAACCAATGATATTAGATTTGAAGAGTCTGTAATAGATAGGTTTATTTCCTTTGATGTTTTATGTACTTGAAATACAATATTGGGCCCTATGTTTGGCTCTGATGATGTAACGTTTTTAAACTAGTTTGATGGAAATGAAATAGAGATTATTTGGCTGGCAATCTTATTGTCTCATGTCTTGTGTTATATTTAGTTGCTACTCTGAATTACTCGACTGTGATACTCATACTTGTATCGTTCACGCATCCCGATATTTATTTCCACTGCTAAATGTCGGGGCGTGACAGTTGGTATCAGAGCCTAGGCTTTCCCTTAAGTTCTAGGAAAATCGAAAATTGTTAGGCTTAGTCAAAACTAAACCCCATGTGTCGACTTGTCAAAATCAACGGTAAGATTGGGGTTGAAACACGGGCTAAGTCATCTTGTTAGAATTAAGTTGTGATGAAGTTAATATTCGATGAATGTAATATGGTTATCTTGAAGGATTGCAATGGCCGCTGCACGTGAGAGAGATTTGCAAAGGACAATCAACACACTAACCTGGGCATTACTACAGGCCACTCAGGGTAGAGCTGAGACTCAGAGAGACCTCCACAAAAACTTTAGGAGTATGAACCCACCCAGGTTCATGGGTAGCACTGACCCAGACGAGGCTGAGCACTGGCTCAAAGAAATTGAGTGTGCGTTCCGTATGATGGGATGCACTGATGAGAACAAGGTTACTCTAGCTACTTATCAGCTAGAGAGGGAAGCACGCACTTGGTGGGAGTCGATCGAGGCTACACTAAGTGATGCCCAGGCCACTTGGGCACAGTTCAAGGAGTACTTTAACAACAAGTACTTCTCCGACAAGGTCTAAGTGATGCCCAGGCCACTTGGGCACAGTTCAAGAGTACTTTAACAAAAAGTACTTCTCCGACAGGTACAAGAAAGGAAGGCGGTGAAATTCGCCAATCTAAAGCAACAGAGTCTGTCCGTAGTTGAGTACGAGGCCCAGTTCTCTAAATGGCTCGTTATGCCCACACTTGGTCCAAACCGAGCGGTTAGGCCGGACTCGCTAGTGATGGTAGAAAATATCAAGAACAACATGATCAAGAAGGAATAGAGGATAGTATCAAAAAGGCCACCGGTTGTGGTCAGAACTAAGAGGCTGATGGGCCAAGCTGGAAATCAACAAGTCAAGATGTTCAGGGATGGAGGTTATCAACAATCCCCCATCAACAAGGAGCCATGCAAGCACTGTGACAAGACTAGTCACAAGTCTGAAGACTACTGGAAAGCACTGGGTAGGTGCTTGTGCTGCGGAAGTCAGAGTCACAATATCTCTAACTACCCGCTTATGATGAATAATCAGACACCGGCAATACAAGGAGGCCAGAAGCGCCAAGGTAGACTACAGGCGATACAAGAACCAACTACATCCAAGGAAGGTGGTGTGGTTGAAGGTACACTTACTATTCTATCCAGTTCTATATTTGTTCTATTTGATACGGGAGCTACTCATTCCATCATATCCCAAACATTTGCTGATACCTTATCTGTAAAACCCATTCCAATGAAATCTGGGATAGTCGTGTCAACCCCTATTGGTCTTGGAACCAAACATAGAAACCATTTTCCATCTAGTGAAGTGTTGATTTAAACTCAAAATCTATCGGAAAATTTAATATGCATGGACATGGAAGGTTATGATGTGATACTAGGAGCAGATTGGTTGTCTGAACATGGGGCTAGTGCCAATTGTAAGAAAAGTCGGGTAACATTTAGTCAGCACCCCAAGTTAGTGTTCTCGAGAGATAGAAACCACAAGAGACTGTCCCTCATCTCTACACTACAAGCCAAAAGGATGATGAGGAAAGGTTGTATGGCCTTTCTAGCTACTGTTATCATCACAAAGAAGGAAGTCAAGATTGAGGACATACATATTGTCAGCGAGTACGCTGATGTATTCCCCGAAGACTTGTCAGGAATCCCTCCTGAGCGAGAGGTTGATTTTACCATTGAGTTGATCCCTGGAGCAGCACCAGTATCTAGGGCACCTTATAGAATGTCCCCCACGGAATTGAAGGAATTAAAGGAGCAACTGATGGAACTACTGGAGAAAGGGTTTATCCGACCAAGCACATCACTATGGGGTGCATCTGTTCTCTTTGTCAAGAAGAAGCGTGGGTCGATGAGGTTGTGCATAGACTACAGACAACTAAATCATTTAACAATCAAGACAAATATCCCCTGCCAGGATTGATGAATTATTTGATCAACTGTATGGAGCTAATATTTCCCTAAGATAGATCTCAGATTCAGCTATCATCAATTGAGAATCAAAGGAGAAGATATACACAAGACAACTTTCTGAAGCAGGTACGGACATTATAAATTCATTGTTATGCCTTTTGGACTAACAAATGCTCCTGCAGTTTTCATGTAGCTAATGAATAGTATTTATCGCCCATACATTGATAATTTGTGGTGTTATTCATTGATGATATCTTGATCTATTCCAAAACAAAAGAAGAGCATGAGGAACATTTGAGGACTGAATTACAATTTTGAGGGATAACAAATTGTACGCCAAGCTAAGTAAGTGTGAATTTTGGCTTGAGGAGGTATCTTTTTGGGGCATGAGTAACCAGGGATGGTATCGCTGTTGATCCATCAAAGGTAGAGGCAGTATTGAAGTGGGAAAGACCGATAAGCATCACAAAGATCAGAAGCTTTCTGGGATTAGCAGGGTATTATAGAAAATTCATAAAGGATTTCTCAAAGATTGTAGTGCCATTAACCAAGCTGACCCGAAAGGAGAATCCATTTGTGTGGACTGATAAGTGTGAAGAGAGTTTTGATAACTTGAAGAAGTGTCTGACTTCTGCTCTTGTCCTTGACCAACCCACTGAAGAGGGAGGATTTGAAATCTATTCAGATGCTTCTGGAACAGGTCTAGGATGTGTCCTAATGCCACAAGGAAGGGTAATAGCATATGCCTCAAGACAATTGACGACCCACGAAGTAAATTACCCTGTACATGACCTGGAATTAGCAGCTGTAGTGTTCGCCTTGAAAATATGGAGGCACTACATTTATGGTGAACAATTTAAAGTCTTTTCTGACCATAAGAGCCTGAAATATTTATTCTCACAGAAGGAGCTCAACATGAGGCAGAGACGGTGGTTAGAGTACCTCAAAGACTTTGACTTTTCCATTCAATATCACCCAGGAAATGCCAATGTGGTGGCAGATGCTCTAAGTAGACAACCAGGATTTATGCTAGCTAGCATGATGCTGGGCGAATGGAAGTTACTGGAACAGTTTGCAAGTTTGAATTTAGACGTGGGAAAGAAGGAAACAAGTGATCATTTCTAATATTAAAATACAGTCTGATCTATTAACTGAAATCAAGGAGAAACAAGGAGAAGATCCCTTCTTAGTGGAGATTAGAGAGAAGCTAGAACAAAGACCATATTTTTCTTTAGAAGTTGGTGGGAGATTATTATTCCAAGGCAGATCATGTGTCCCTGATCATGGGGAACTCAGGAAGAAGCTGTTGAATGAAGCTCATCAGTCAAAGTACACAATTCATCCTGGAACAACAAAGATGTACCAAGACTTGAAAAGGTCTTTTTGGTGGCCGAATATGAAGAGGGATGTGGCCGACCATATGGCATATTGTTTAACATGCATGAAAGTCAAGGCTAAGCATTTCCAATTTGCCAGTGGATTGCTACGATTAGAAATCCCAGAATGGAAGTGGGATAGCATCGGTATGGACTTTATCATGGGATTGCCCAAGACTAGAGGTGGTATGGACGCAATATGGGTAATAGTTGATCGATTGACCAAGGCAGCTCATTTCTTGCCAATTAAGAGCACATGGACAGTAGATGTGTTGGCTGCACTTTATGTTAAAGAAGTAGTTAGATTGCATGGGGTTCCATCCACCATAATATCTGATCGGAACCCTAGATTCACTTTGCACTTCTGGAAGGTTACAAGTCTCTCTCTAGTTTTCTAGAGAGAGAAGCTCCCAGTTTTTTCTCTTGCATTTATTTTCTGGGTGTCTCTCCCTGGCCTATCGGCAGCCTGAGGGTTGCCGGCAGGTGGCATTTGTTTGGACGCGATGGATGCTGTTGCTTCTCTTAGTGTGGAGGGCCAGTCCTTTGCGCGAGCTTTGGCTACCTCCCTGCGTCCGCCGAAAATTGACCTTGCCATGAAAGCCCCTGCGTTTACGGACGATAGCTTACCTACAGTTTATTTCTCCAAGGAGGAGATCCAAAAGTCAGAACAACCTTTGCGATTGGCCATTGTTGCTAAATGTTCTTACGGTAGGCCTTCTATCCCAGATATCAAGAGTTGCCTCTCACAGAGGTTGGCTCTAAAGGGTGACTGCATCATTAGCATTCTGAACCCGAGGCATCTCTTCGGTTTTTTGTTGAAGAAGATTTCTTGAAGGTGCTTGTCCGAAGAATCTGTATCTTAAGGGTTCCTTTTTCGGTTTTTTCGTTGGTCTGTGGATTTTGATTTCTCTGTTGATCCCACTTTAATTCCCATCTAGGTGGGCTTCCTTAATCTCCCAGTCAATCTTTATAATGAAGACTACCTTAGATGTATCGCTGGTAACTTTGGGGAGGTGCTTCGTATTCATGATTCAACTTTGGCTTGGACTCAAACAGCTGAAGCTCTTGTTTGTGTTGATGTGGATATTGATAAGCCTCTTCCTAATCGTATATGGATTGGCCATGGTGAGAAGGGTTTCTGGAAGTTGTTAATTTTCATAGGTGCCACCTATATGCAATTTCTGTCGAAGATTGGGTCACTCTCAGGATAATTGTAAGAAACAGCTCAGGGATAAGGCCCAGCCTCAGACTATGCAACAAGTCTCCATTTCTACCGTGCCTACCAATCAACAGGATCCTGATAAGGAGTGGTGTGTGGTTAAATGCAAGGGTGCTCCCTCTAAGGTTAATGTACCAAATCAGTCGGCCACCACTATTCCAATTTCTGATGTCTTTGAATGGTTAACGGATGGTGTTTGTCCCAATGAGGATGCCTCTGAGGGTCCTAGAGAATTACATGTCAATGATCAACATGTTCCTGAGGTACCTAATGTCCCCAATAATCCTCTGCAAGGTTCGTCACTTCTTGTGAATCCTGTGGAGCTAGTAGTTTTTGCCAGTGTACATGATGGTTGCATGCACGTGCATGGTCCTGATCCATTTCAGACGGCCCCGTCTGAGGGTTTGTCTGGTTAGGGTCCTGGGGTCACTCCGGTTGTCCTGCCGGTGGGGCACCAGAGCTGCCGCCGGTTGCTGCTTCACTGACGAGATCTATAGTTCCTAAAGTTGTGCTTGGTACTGAATCTTCTAGTTCGGGGGGAAATATTCTGACAAACATGCAGGGTAAGTCTCACAATTCTGAGTGCAATGTGATCACGGTGGTTCCTTCTATTGACCATACTTCTGATGTTCCGTGGGATTCTGCTTCAAACATTGCTATTTCTGAGAACATCTTTATGCCAAATGTGAAACTTTCCAAAGATGGTGTGTTGGTTCCTAAGTGGGGTGTGTACAAGGTCTAAAGTGAAAGCGACGGTAGTTTCTTCTGGGTACCGTTCCTCATGAATATTTCTTCTTTATTCTGGAACATTAGAGGCATTTCTAACTTAGCCTCTAAGAGATCCCTTAAGCGCCTCGTTAAGGTTAATCAGTTGAAGGTTATTGCTATTTTTGAACCTAAAATTGCTTTCTCTAGAGCTCCTGCTATTTGTCGTTATTTTAATATGGATGGCTATGCTGGCAATGCTGGAGAGGAGTCTAAGATTTGGTTAATGTGGTCTAATGCGGTTTCTCTTAAGGTTATTGGTAGCTCTGACCAGTCCATTACCACTACTATCATGAATGGTGATCAGCCTATTTGCATGGTAACTGCTGTGTATGCCGCTTGCAACGTTGTTCTTCGTCGTGCTCTTTTTGACTATCTCCTGGCTTTGGGTAATAACAGTTTCTTGCCCTGGTTGGTAGGGGGCGACTTCAATTGCGTTTCTTGTACCTATGAAAAAAGGGTGGTGCTCTTCCCAATCCTCTGCTATGCTTGAGTTTAATTCCTTCTCTTCGGCCGCTGGTCTTGTGGATGCTGGATATAGTGGCCAGTTCTTCACCTAGTCGAACAATAGGGTTGGCCCTGCTATTGTCAGAGCTAGGTTGGACAGGATTTTTATTAATCTTCAGTGGCAGGCTGCGTTCTTTGGCTAATAAGATCTCTTCCATCACGGGTTTCCACCAGCGGAAGGGTGTGTTTCGCTATCTTGGGGTCCCCATTAGGCAGGGAAGGACCAGAGTTGTTGATTATAAGTTTCTCCTGGATAAGATTAATGTTAAGATGATTTCGTGGAAATCTAAATTTTTATCACAGGCTGGCAGGGCTACACTTATTAATTCAGTTCTTAATGCCATCCCTATATATCTTGCGGCTGCTACCTCCATTCCTAAAATAGTGGTTAACTACATTGAGAAGTCTTGTGCTAGTTTATTTTGGAATGGGACTAATGGTACTCGTCGGAAGCATTTGATTTCATGGATATCATCCAGTGCCCTATTTCTGAAGGAGGACTTCAGATTAAGAGTCTTTGGCACCTTTAGCTTGCTTTGGCTACAAAACAAATATGGAACATTTATCATGGCTCCTCCATGTGGGTCAGGTATGCTAGAATCAGATTTAAGGTTGACTGTGGAGAGGCCTTTTCAAATTGATTCCTCATGGCATGCCTAGAGTGGTTTTTAATGTTGCTCATACAACTGTTATCAAGAATTCCAGATGGATCATTGGTGATGGTAGGAGGATGGATTTTCTTAAGCATGTATGGATTGGGCAAGACCCGCTTAATGAGATGCTATCCTCTCCTTACACTGGGCCTGCTCTCACTGTTCATGAGGTCATTGAAAATGCTGATCACCCCATTCGTAGCCTCATTTCCTGTCCCAACATTCTTAAGGATATCAAGTTGCTTGATCAGGAAGACTGCTGCATGTGGTCTGCTTCTCCTGGTGGCTCTTTCACAATTTCTTCTGCTTACAGCATGCTTTCCCTGCATGGGGTGGAAAGGAAGCCCCTGGACCGCCTGTGGTATCATCCCTTCCATAAGCGCGCCTCTCTATTTTTCTGGAAGCTTTTACATCTAGCTATTGTGGATTCCCGTATATCAGATCAGGGTGTTCCTTTTGTCTCGCGGTGTTCCTACTGTACTAGCTCTTCTTCAAAAGACTTGTACCATTTGTTCATATCTAGTGACTTGGCGCGTAGCTTGTGGGCGTGGGTTGCCCCCATCTTGGACATTAATGTGTCAACCTATGTCAACATTATGACCCTCCTTTGGCAAATCCTTCGCCATTGCAATCCAGCAACGCCTTATGGCTTCACATCCTTGTACTCTTCCATACTGCTTCTCTGAGAAATCTGGCGTGCTCGGTGTCTCATGAGGTTCGAGGGAAAGTGGACTTTAGTTAATCGTATTGTTCATAATATTTATTTCATGGCATCTTCGTCCCTTGATATGCAGGTTTTTAAGAGCTCCTCTTCTGATAAGCACCTCAAGGATCTCCAGTCCTTTGGTTTATCTCCTATTATCAAAGCGAGGACTTACAAGTTTGTCAGATGGATTCCGCCGACTATGGACTGGTTCTTAATGTTCATGGGGCCAGCAAGGGAAACCCAGGTATTTGTGGGGGAGGCGGGTGTATAAGGGATAGTTCGGGCAATCTCCTGATGACTTTTGCTCACTATTATGGGTTTGGTGGCAGTTTGATTGCTGAGGTACGTGCCCTTTGCGATGGTCTTTGTTTGGCATCTGAATATGGTTTCCCGCTGTCCTTGATCTACTCAGATTCAGTCGCTCTTGTCAACTCCATCAGCTCAAACAAATCTCCTTCTTGGGATTGCCTGCGCTGGTGGCGTGAAGCTTCCTCTAACATTCATAACTCACATGTCAAGGTGGCTCACACTTATTGACAAGCAAATCAGGTTGCTGATGCTTTGGCTAATGTTGGTTGTAAGATTGTTAGAAATCTTATTTTCTTTTCTTCTTCTTCTTTACCTCGTGAATGTAAAGGTCCTCTCACTCTGGACCGGTCTGGAGTTCCTAACTTCAGACCTGGCTAGCTGGGGTATGCCCCTGTGATCTTGTACTCATGTTAATCTTTATAATAGTTTTGGCCCTGGTTGCCCTCACTGGTGGAGTGAGAACATTCTCCCTTTGGGGGAGGGTGCACTCTCCTAGTTTGAGGCCTGAGGACCACTATATATATATATATATATATATATATATATATATATATATATATATATAAGCAGCACTGGGCACCAAATTGAACTTTAGCACTGCCTTTCATCCTTAGATGGATGGACAAACCGAAAGAACCAATCAAATTGTGGAGGACATGCTTCGTGCCCTTGTGCTTGATTTTAGGGGAAACAGCTGTCTTCGCCAGAATGGCTGCTCAGTCCAGCATGTCACCCATCCATTTTGCTTAGAACGGATATTCGTTTTAGCCAAACGGCTGGCCGCGAACAAGCTATTTTCGCGAGAATGTCTAGCCAGTCCAGCACGTGGCCCAGTCATTTAGCATAGATTGGATGTGCATTTTAGCCCGATAGCAGGCCACGAACCAGCCATTTTTTCCAGAATGGTTGTGCACTCCAGCACGTCGCCCAACCATTTTGCCTAGAACGACTGTGCGTTTTAACCCGATGGCAGACTGCGAACCAGTAGTTTTCACGAGAATGGCTGGCCAGTCCAGCACGTTGCCCAGCCATTTTGCCCAAAATGGTTGAGCATTTCAGGCAGATGGCAAACCACCAACCAGTCGTTTGCGCTAGAATGGCTACCTAATCCAGCAGGTCACCCAGCCGTTTTGCCTAGAACGACCGTGTGTTTTAGCCCGACGGCTGGTCGCGCTCCAGCCATTTGCTCTAGAACGGCTGGCCAGTCTAGCACGTCGCCCAGCTATTTTACCCAAAACGGTTGTGTGTTTTAGCCCGACGGTTGGCCACAAACCAGGCATTTGCACCAGAACCATTGGGCAGTCTAAGACGTCAGCCAGCCATTTTGCCCAAAATGGCTGTGCGTTTTAGCTCGACGGTTGGCCGCAAATCAGCCATTTTCGCTACAATGACTGGAGAGTCCAACACGTCACCCAGCTTTTTTACTGAGAATGGCTGTGCGTTTTAGCCTGATGGCAGTCCGTAAATTAGCCATTTTTTCCAGAATCGCTGGCTAGTCCAACACGTCGCCCAGCCATTTTGCCCAGAACGGCTATGCATTTTAACCTGACGGCAGGCAGCTAACTAGCCACTTTTGCCGGAACGGCTGGCCAGTCCAGCACGTCCCCTAGCCATTTTGTCCACAACGGCTGTGCGTTTTAGCCTGATGGTAGGCCATGAACCAGCCGTTTTCTCCAGAAAGGCTATGCAGTCCAACGCGCCGTCCGTGCGTTTTTCCCATAATGGCTATGTGTTTCAGCCCGACGGTTGGCCGTGAACCAGCCATTTGACTAAAATGGCTACCTAGTCCAACACGTCGCCCAACCATTTTGCTCAGAACGGCTGTGCATTTTAGCCTGATGGTAGGCCGCAAACCAACATTGTCAAGTTTATGAAACTCAACTTGGAATCTCAGTTGCTTCTCAAGATAATGAAAATGAGAATTTTTCTATCGAATAGCCACAACAAGACGAAAATGAGAAGAGGGATGAGGTTGAAAATCAAGGAGTTCAGATGTGTGGAGACTATCCTACACCTCCACCTTCTTTTGCTGCTAAACCTTACTCTCCCATTCCTAGATTTGATTATCTAGGTGTGGATCCTCCACAGCTCTCACCTGCTCATCACACTCATTTGGAGACATTTACTTCTAAGCAGGCTCATCCTTCAACTTCATCAGCTGAAGTTGTTGTACCACCATAGCTCTTACAGTTTCTTCAATATCAAATTGCCTCATTAAATGATTCTATTGGACAGCTACATGCCAAAGTTGAAGAACAATCCTTGAGATTTGGGAGCCGCTAAGAAGAAATTGAAAAGAAACTCAGTGAGAACATAGATAGGCAGGATCAATCTGCTAGATTTGTAGACTTAAGATCTAACAAGCTTATAGAAAGAATTGGAGAGGTTTTCAACAGTGCAGCCTATACTCAAGCACAATTTTTTGAGAAATTACAATCAGTTGAGGAGGCAATGCAAAAAGGATCAGAAAAGCTAGCTGATCATCCAGCTCTGCGAAAATCTTATACATAAATGACTGGGAACATGAACATTCTGAGAGAATATCATTCAGAAATGGCTCATCATATCAGATCCATGAAATTTGATTTTGAACAACTTTGGAAACCCCATGGAGACTCTGAAACCGCTGAGAGCCATCATGCAACTTCTTCTACTGCTGCACCTCCAATGCCATATGGGGCAGATCACATACCAGTTGTCTCTACCAAGTTGGGTGAAATGCACGGCTTTCTGGACACCAGGTTGATTGCTATCCAAATCTATCATCGAGAGAATTATGATTATCTGGAAGTCAGACTAGCAAGGATTGAGAGCAGGCTCATTCGGCAGTTACCTCCACCACCTCCTTCTCCTCAGTGATTCTCTTGTTTTGATTATGTCAAAGGGGGAGAACATCTCATAGACTTTTGACTTTCTTTGATGTACTTTGATGTATTTGTCTGTTTCTGCTTGTAACACTTACATCAGTAATGAAATCATCAAAGTGCTTGTGTAAATTGTTATGGTGTGGACTTGTGTGGATTGCTTGTGTGAATTGCTTGTATGAATTGCCTGTGTTTGTATGGTGACCTGATTATACATGAAATTTAGCCCATAGTCAAAACTTCTATGAATATTGTTGCCATCATCAAAAAGGGGAAGATTGTTGTGTCCTTGGTTTTGATGATGTCATAAGTCAAGAAAAATGTCATAAATATCTAACACAAGTCTTTTGTATCACAGGAAAATTCAGAGTCAAGAGTTCTCATTTGTGTGTTGACTCTGGTTGCTTTATAGGTCGACACACATGGCTCAGAGAATGAGTTACTGAAGTTCTGTGATGCACTTGTGTCGACACTACCCAAGGATTAGGTCGACACTGGATAGTCTTCAAGTAGTATAGAAGTCTAAAGTGGCACACAAGGTCGACTCTAGTTGAAGGACAGGTCAACACTAGTTGATCTTCTGGTTAGCCCTGAAGAAAAAGAATTGCATGAGGTTGACTCCAGATGAGCATCAAGTCGACACTAGTCAAGTTTCTTGTTAGCGTTTAGAGAAAATCATTGCTTGAGGTCGACTCCAAATGAGGATCAGGTCGACTCTACTAGTCTACCAGGTCGACTCCAGATGAAGGTGAGGTTGACTCTACCATTATGTAAGGTCGACACTAAGATGCTAGAAGGTCAACTCTATACTCATGGATAGCCAGTCACAACAGCAGTCAATTAGATGAGGTCGACTCATGAAGGCATGGACTCAACTCTACTGAAGCATCTTTACTAGTCCAAGTCAAGTTCCATGCGTGCGTCGACACTACGCTAAAAGTTTGTCGACTCTATGACCCTTGTATTCTAGTGATGAAAAGAATCTGCCGGCACATTAGTTCCAAGCACGTGACTCGAGGCCCAATGATTGGGACTTCGGGTACACCTTACAAGTTTCTAGAAGATACCCTTTTTGGCAGAAAAAGTACCTCCCAATGAACTAGGATTCTGTTGGGGCCCACCTAAAAAGATTATGTGATGCTGATCAAAAAGGGCACGTCATTCTCTGCAAAAGAAAACACACACAGAAAAAGTGCAGAGTATCTGAGAGCCAAAAAATGCAGAAAGAGCAGAGAGCTTGAGATCAGAAAGAAGAGCAGGCTTCAGAGTGGTCAACTGATCAAGAAGAAAGGATGTTGGACCTCTTCTTCCACCCGTCTGAAGACCTGTTGATGATCAATTGAAGGAGAGCATCGGAATTCAACACAATTTAGAGACAATTGATCCTTAAGCTGCGTCTAGAAGAAGAATCTGATGAGCTCGAGCCTGGAGTAGATGCAATTGGGAGTTCAAAGAGAAATCTGATCAGATATCTACTCCAGTGAACCTGCACACAGAGTGTTTGCAAAACTTCTGCATTCTTTCAAAATTTTCTCTCGTTTGGTTTTTCTCATTTTTTCTAAACATCATCTGTTTGGTTGTCTGCTCCAATTGGAGTAGATGGACTGATCCTACACTTTATGTGTAAGGATTGAGAGATTGATACAATCTTGAAGCTATGAATCAGCAGACTATATGAAGCTGTGAATCAACAGTTGTGTGATTTTTTCACACGGTTCGGTTGTTGAGAGAAGCATCACTTAGTTTAGTGAGGGGTGGATGTAGGTCTCCACACTAAAGCCAAACCACCTTAAAAATCCTACTTGCAGTGTGTGGTGTGTGGTGCATTGGCTCTATCGCTTAGTCTGGTTTGATACAACAAGTTCTCCCATACCCAAAGATTTGTTTTGGGCTTTTAATTTTTAAGTAGTCAATATCTATTCACCCCCCTCTAGATATTCATTCCGTACCGAACACCAGTTTGCCCAGAACGGCTATGCATTTCAGCCCAACGGCTAGCTAGTCCAGCATGTCGCCCAGGGGTTTTTCCCAGAACAGCTGTGCGTTTTACCCTGACGGTAGGCCGCGAACCAGCCGTTTGTGCCAAAATGATTGTCCATTCCAGCACGTCGCCAAGTCGTTTTGTCGAGAATGGCTGTGTGTTTTAGCCCGATGGCTGGCCGTGAACTAGCCATTTTCACCAGAATGGCTGGCCAGTATAGCACGCCGCCCAGCCATTTTGCCCAGAACGGCTGTACATTTTAGCCCGACGGCTGGTTGTGAACAAGCCATTTTCGCTAGAACGGCTGTGCATTTTAGCCCGATGGCAGGCCACAAACCAACCATTTACGACAGACCGGCTGGCTAGTCTAGCACGTCGCCTAACCGTTTTGCCCAGAACGGCTGTGCGTTTTAGCCCGATGGTAGGCCGCGAACCAGCCATTTTCGCCCGAACGGCTAGCCAGTCCAGCATGCCGCCCAACCATTTTGCCTAGAAAGGTTGTGCATTTTTGCCCGACAGCAAGCCACGAAGCAGCCATTTGTGCCAAAATGGCTACCCAGTCCTACACGCTGCCCGACCATTTTGCTCAGAACGACCGTGCATTTCAGCCCGACAGCAGCCAGCAAACCAGCCATTTTCACCAGAACTGCTGGCTAGTCTAGCACGTCGCCCAGCCATTTTACCTAAAATGGCTGTGCGTTTTAACCCGACGACAGGCTGCGAAGTAGGCATTTGTGCCAGAACGGCTGCCCAGTCCAGCACATTGCCCAGCCATTTTGCTCAGAATGACCGTGCGTTTCAGACAGACAGCTAGCCGCGAGCCAGCCGTTTTCCCTAGAATGGCTGGCCAGTCCAGCACGTAGCCCAACAGTTTTGCTCAGAATGCTTGCGCGTTTCAGCCAGATGGTTGGTCATGAACCAGTCATTTTTTCCAGAACGGTTGGTTAGTCCAGAACGTTGCCCAGCCGTTTTGCCAAGAATGGCTGTGTTTTTGCCCGAGGGTTGGTCGCAAACTAGCCATTTGCGCCAGAATGGCTGGCCAATCTAGCATGTCGTCCAGCCATTTTGCTCAGAACGACTGTGTGTTTCACCCTTACGGCTAGCTGTAAACCAGCCATTTTCCTCAGAACGACTGGCCAGTCCATCATGTCGCCCAACCATTTTTTCCAGAACACCTGGCCAATCTAGCATGTCGCCAAGCCATTTTGCCCAGAACAACTATGCATTTCTCCCCGACGGTTGGCTGTGAACCAGTCGTTTGTGCCAGAATGGCTAGCAAGTCCAACATGTCACCCAGCCGTTTTGCTCAGAACAGTTGTGGGTTTCAGCCCATCGGTTGGCTGCAAACCAGCCATTTGCCCAAGAATGGCTGCCTAGTCTAGCAAGTTGCCCAGCCATTTTGCTCAGAACGAATGTGCGTCTCAGTCAAACGGTTGGCCGTGAACGAGCCATTTTCTCCAGAATGGCAACCCAACCCAACATGTCGCCCAGTTGTTTTACCCAGAATGGCTGTGCATTTTGGCCCGACAGTAGGGCGCAAACCAACCGTTTGCGCCAGAATGACTGGCCAGTCCAGCACGTCACCCAGCCATTTTGCCCAAAACGATTGTGCGTTTCAACCCGACGGCTGGCCGTGACCCAGTTGTTTTCCCCAGAACAGCTGGCCAGTCTAGCACGTCGCCCAGCCATTTTTTCCCTGAACGGTTGTGCGTTTTAGCCCGTCACCTGGCCGCGAACCAACCATTTTTGCCAGAACGGCTGTCCAGTCCAACACGTTGCCAAGCCTTTTTGCGCAGAACAGCTTTGCATTTTAGCCTGACGGCAGGCCGTGAACCAGCCGTTTACGCCAGAACGGCTGGCCAATCCAGCACGTCGCCTAGTCGTTTTGCCTAAAATGGTTGTACGTTTCAACCTGACGGCTGGCCGTGAACCAGCTATTTATGCCAGAATGGCTAGCCGATCCAGCATGTCGCCCAACCGTTTTGCCCAGAACGGCTGTGCATTTCAGGCCTACTACTGGACGCGAACAAGCCATTTGCGCCAGAATGGTTGCCTAGCCTAGCATGTCGCCCAGCTGTTTTGCTAAGAACGGATGTTCATTTCAACCTGACGGTTGTCCATGAATGAACCATTTTCGCTAGAACGACTTCCCAGTCCAACACGTCGCCCAGCCATTTTGCCCAGATCGGATGTGCATTTCAGGCAGACGGCTGGCCGTAAACTAGTCATTTTCTCTAGAACGGCTGAACAGTCCTACAGGTCTCCCAACCGTTTTAGCAAGAACAACTTTGAGTTTTAGCCTGACTGTTAGCCGCGATCCATCCGTTTACGCTAGAATGGTAGGCCAGTCCAGCACGTCACCCAGACGTTTTTTCGAGAACGGCCGGGTGTTTTAGCCCGACGGCTGGCCGAGAACTAGTCGTTTGTACCAGAATAGCTGGCCAGTCTAGCACGTCGCCCAGCCCTTTTGCCCAGAATGACTGGGAGTTTTCGCTCGATGGCTGGCCGCGAACCAGTCATTTTTGCTAGCATTGTAGGCCAGTCTAGCATGTCACCCAGCCATTTTGCTCAGAACAGCTATGCGTTTTTGCCCGATGGCTAGTCGTAAACCAGCCATTTTCGTGAGAACAGCTGTGCATTTTAGCCCGACGGCAGGCTGCAAACCAGCCGTTTGCGCTAGTACGGCTAACCAACCCAGCATGTCACCCAGCCCTTTTGCGTAGAACAGATGTTCGTCTTAGCCCAACGGCTAGCCGCGAACCAGCCGTCTTCGTCAAAATGGGTGGCTAGTCCAGCACGTCTCCCAGCCATTTTGCACAGAACAGCTGTGCCTTTTAGCCTGACGGCGGGCCGCGAACCAGCCTTTTTCACCAGAACAGGTAGCCAGTCCAGCATGTCGCCCAGTCGTTTTTCCCAGAACACCTTTGCATTTTGGCCCGACGGCAAGCCGCAAACCAGCCATTTTCCCTAGAATGGCTGGTCAGTCCAGCACATCGTCCAGTCATTTTGCCCATTATGGCTGTGCGATTTATCCCTACGGCTGGCCGTGAACCAACCATTTTCACCAGAACGGCTGGCCACTCCAGCACGCCACTCAGAGGTTTTGCTCAAAACGGTTGTGCATTTTAGATCGACAACAGTCCGCAAAACAGCCATTTACGCCAGAATGGCTACCCAGTCCAGAACGTCGCCCAGCCATTTTGATCAGAACGACTGTGCATTTCAGCCATACGGCTAGCCGTGAGCCATCCGTTTTTCCCAGCGCAGCTGGCCAGTCCAGCACGTTGCCAAACCATTTTGCTCAGAATGTTTGTGCGTTTCAGCCAGATGGTTGGCCGCGAACCAGCCATTTTCACCAGAATGGCTAGCCAGTCCAGCACGTCACCCAGTCATTTTTCCCAGAATGGCTGTGCATTTTAGCCCCACACCTGGCCGCGAACCAGCCATTTTGGCCAGAACGGCTGGGCAGACCAGCACGTCGCCAAGCTATTTTGCCCAGAACGGCTGTGCATTTTAGCCTGACGGCAAGCCGCGAACCAGCCATTTTCGCCAAAACGGTTGGCCAGTCCAGCACGTCACCTAGCCGTTTTGCCCAGAACGGCTGTACGTTTCATTCCGATGGCTGGCTGTGAACTAGCTGTTTGTGCCATAACAACTAGCCAGTCCATCATGTCGCCCCAGCCGCTTTGCCCAGAACGGCTGTGCATTTCAGGCAGACTGTTGGCTGTGAACCAGCCATTTGCGCTAGAACAGCTGCCTAGTCTAGCACGTCGCCCAACCATTTTGCTCAGAACGGATGTGCATTTTAGCCGGACGATTGGCTGTGAACGAATCATTTTTTCCAGAACAGCTTCCCAGTCCAACACGTGGCCCAACCATTTTGCCCAAAACGGATGTGCATTTCAGCCAGACGGCTGGCCGTGAACTAGTCATTTTCACTAAAATGACTGCCCAATCCTACAGGTCGCCCAACCATTTTGCCCAGAACAACTATGCGTTTTAGCCTAACGGTTGGGCGCAAACCATTTGTTTACGCTAGAATGGCAGGCTAGTAGAACATGTCGCCCATACAGTTTGCCCAGAACGGTCGTGTGTTTTAGCCCGGTGGCTGGCCGAGAACTAGCTGTTTGTGCTAGAACGGCTGGCCAGTCTTGCATGTCACCCAACCGTTTTGTCCAAAACGATTGTGAGTTTTTGCTTGATGGCTAGGTGCAAAATAGCCGTTTTTGCCAGCACGGTAGGCCAGTCCAGCATGTCGCCTAGCCATTTTGCCCAAAATAGCTTTGCATTTTTCCCCGATGGCTGGTCGCGAACCAGCCATTTTCGTGAGAATGGCTATGTGTTTTAGCCCGATGGCAGGCTGCAAACCAGCCATTTGTGCCAGAATAGCTAGCTAGTCCATCACGTCACCCAACCATTTTGCCATGAACGGCTGTGCGTTTTAGCCCGACGACTGGCCGCGAAACAGCCGTTTTCAATAGAACGACTGGCCAGTCCAACTTGTCACCTAGCTGTTTTACCCAGAACGACTGTGCATTTTAGCCCGATGGCGGGCCGCGAACCAGTATTTTTCGCCAGAACAGCTGGGCAGTCCAACATGTCGCCTAGCTATTTTGCCCAGAACGACTGTGCATTTTGGCCTGACGGTAGGCCGTAAACCAGCCATTTACCCCAGAATGGCTAGTTAGTCCAGCACGTTGACCAGTTATTTTGCTCATAATGGCTGTGCATTTTAGCCCTATGGCTGGCCGTAAACCAGCTATTTTCGCCAGAATGGCTAGCCAGTCCAGCACGCCACCCAGATGTTTTGCCCAGAACGACTGTGCATTTTAGCTCGACGGCAGGTGCAAAGCAGCCATTTGCGCCAGAAAGGCTGCCCAGTCCAGAAAGATGCCCAGCCATTTTGATCAGAACGAACTTGCGTTTCAGCCATACGGCTAGTCGTGAGCCATCTATTTTTCTCAGTATAGCTGGGCAGTCTAGCACGTTGCCAAACCATTTTGCTCAGAATGCCTGTGCGTTTCAGCCAGATGGCTGGCCGTGAACCAATCATTTTTGCCAGAACAGCTAGCTAGTCCAGCACATCGCCTAGTCATTTTTCCTAGAACGACTGTGCATTTTAGCCCGACAGCTGGCCGCGAACCATCCGTTCTCGCTAGAACAGCTTGCCAGTCCAGAACGTTGCCCAGCCGTTTTGCCCAAAACAACTGTGCGTTTTAGCCCGACACGTGGCCGCGAACTAGCCATTTTTGCTAGAACGGCTGGCCAGTCTAGCACATCGCTAAGCCGTTTTGCCCAGAACGACTGTGCGTTTTAACCTAATGGCATGCCACGAACCGGCCGCTTTTGCCAGAACGGCTAGCCAGTCTAGCACGTCGCCTAGATGTTTTGCCTAGAACGATTGTACGTTTCAGCCCGACGGCTGGCAGCGAACCAGTTATTTGTGCCAGAATGGCTAGTCGGTCAAACATGCCGCCAAGCCGATTTACCCAGAACGGCTGTGCATTTTAGGCCGACTGTTGGCTGCGAACTAGCCATTTACGCCAGAACGGCTGCCTAGTCTAGCACGTTGCCCAACCATTTTGCTCAAAACGGATGTGAATTTCAGCCTGACTGTTGCCCGTGAACGAACCGTTTTTGCCAGAATGGCTTCCTAGTCCAACACGTCGCCCAGCCATTTTGCCCAGAACGGATGTTCATTTCAGCCAGACGGCTGGCCGTAAACCAGTCATTTTTGTCAAAACGGCTGCCCAGTCCTACAGGTCGCCCAGTCATTTTGCGCAGAATAGCTGGGCGTTTTAGCCAGACGGCTGGCCGCGAAACATCCATTTACGCTAGAATGGCAGGCCAGTTGTAACGACCCTCTTTATACCAGTACGATTATACCAATCCACGTCGGTACAAAGGGCGCCGTCACATTGGGACATTTATCCAACACTATATAATAGATTGAGATGTACACAAATATCAAAAGACTACAGTGGAAATAAATAAATATTCTCAATCCATCATCATCACATAATTCACAGTCTATATAGCAATAAAATAAATAACAATGTCCACATTATTACATGCCCAAATGAAATACATTGTCCATCACATTTGATTACATACTATGGAAAAAAAAGTAACTAGGTAGCAATGTCCACAAGTGAAGCTACTCCTCGCGCTCGGAGTCGCTCCTCACTTTGTCCTCCTTAAGTACGGAGACACCTATCTCACCTGTACGCCAAAGCAAGTATGAGTCTTCTAGAAAGACCCAACAAGCAACCCAAAGAGAGCACCCTTACACATATCACATACACATACTATCTTTTAAACAGTAAGGAAATACATGGTACATGTTTCATTTCAATTTAACAATTAAACATGAACAACCTACACATGCTTTCTACACATAATATATAACATGATTCGTATTGCAAAATTCAATTCACATTATTCATATTTTTAAACAAATAGGTCACGAGAATTAGCACAAGTTAACTAACAATCCCAGCATGATATCTAATCATTTTCACATGATGTTATAACACATTTTCACATGTTTAGGTTGCTGTTTTAATATAAATAAATCACATTTACACGAATTCACATCTTTTCACATGCTAACACATTCACATTGCACTATGACATGTTCACTTTTAACATTTGCACATTTTCACATTTGACAATTAATTTGTCGTGACACATAGTCCGAACCACCATAAAGAAGGACACACATCACTGTTAGGATCGGATGTTCGGTGATGGAAATCTAGAAGGGGGGGTTGAATTGATTTGCAGTGGAAACTTAAGCAATTTAAGAATTACTTCGAATTAAGAGATCTACTCAATTAAAACCCCTCTGATCAGATGTAATGTGTGTGAACAAATTAACAAGTAGTGTGTAGACGAAATCCCTATGCATGCATCTAGCACAACACAATGCAAACCACAATTCAAACCACAGTGCACAAGGGATTTTTAGGTAGTTCGGAGATCACACCACGTGACTCCTACGTCCACCCCTCACACAGTGAGGACACACTACTCAAGAACTGAGTACAACACACACACACGCACGTTGTCTGATGCAAACACGCTATCAGAACAACAATCCACACGTGGATCAAGCACAAGGAATGCTCGAACCACAACCACACACACAGAGATATGAAAAGTAAAAAGAAAGAAGAGTTCTAAGTTGAAGATCAAATCTAGATGAAGAACTCTTCGTGGTGGTCGTCCAGAAGAACTTTAGGCTTCGTGTTGATGATGATTAGATGATGTAGACGAAGCTTGATTTGTGGACAAACCGACTTCAACTCCGCTCGTGAGATGGATCTTCCTCGCGCTGGACTGAGAGTTGAAGCAGAAAATAGGGGAACCTTCTTCTTCTTGTTCTTGGCTTAGGGTTTTCTGTGTGGAGGCTCCTTGCTGTGAAAATAGCTCCATATGATCCTTATATAAGGGTGTCCAAACATGGAGAGTGGTGCTTAAAGAGATCACCCAAATATGGATCATATCTTGACCATCGGATCTTTCCAAAACTATGTCTGTCGATAGGCGACATGTTGCTGTCGACAGCTACTGCCCAGTTCTGGCTTTCATGTTTCTGGAACACTGGATCTGTCGACAGATATTGTCTTGTTGTCGACAGGCACACTTCATCTGTCGATAGGAGCATATTGGCTGTCGACAGGTACTGCTTTCTGAGTGCTTCCAGAACCTTGTTTTGTTCTATCTTGTCTATCTATCGACACATGCCTTGGGGGCTGTCGACACATGACCATTTGAAGTGTATTTCTTGCTCTTTTGCACTTAGATTTTGTTGCTAGTCTTGTGTACATTCACACCTACATTAAAAGACATTCTAAGTGAGATATAATGAATGCATAGTTGATTAATAGAAGCATTTTATCAACATCATGTTGCTTTCATGTCTTTGTCATGTTTCTTTCATGTCTTTGTCATTGCCATCATGTTTTTGTCATTGCCATCTTGTTTGAACCATTCACATAACATCAATTAGTATTGCTCATCATAAAAAACATTTAAGCACTTGTTGTAACCCAACATTCTCCCACATGAGAACCCAACAATCACATACACATACCCGTCACCTAGGCAATATAGTGATGAATCTTGGTTAACTGCGCAGAACCGGGAGAAGCCCTCTCCACCCTAACCAGTGGTACTTGTCCACCTCCAGGATTTCATCCTAATGCCCATAGGATATCACACAGTATGGCTCCACAGCCTTCTATGGTAGCAGTGTCAATATCAGCACAAATTACACATTTACACTTTATCACATGTTTTACTCACTTATATGCACACTTTAATCCCTTTCACATGCACTTTAAATAACGCACATGCTTCAGTTTATAGAACATAAGGTTACTATTTCACAGTGATAATTAGATCACAACAGAGTCCTATCATGCTGCTAAACACTAAAATTTCACATGATTTAAATTAAACATGCTTATCATGGTCAATTGCCCTTGTTAAACTAATAACAGTACCTACTGTTGATAAAACGACATGAAACTTTTATCATAGGCTTCACACAGATCATATATCACATATCTAAATTTTCAGATTTTTCACAACAGTGAAGTGAATTTTAATAATTTAAGCAGACTTCATGCTAATTTGGCAAATTATTCACTTAAACATGCTTCACAGCAAAACAGTCGTACCTAATAGTTCTAAAACCTGAAAATGGTATCCATAAGATCATGGAAAATTTATGGATCTCTAACATGGAACGAAATTATTTATTTAGAATTAAACAGGGACAATTCATGCTTAACTCACTATAATAGGAATTATAATAAATAAAACCCATGCACAGAATTTTGTCTGAACCTCATGATATGACCTACTGACCATGACTGACCAACCATAAAATTTACAGCATATTATGACAACCATAGGTCCGAAATTCACAGCACATAGATCAATTCACATTTCTGAAAACCCTGAAGAACTCGGCGGCAAGGGGGTTGCCACCAACATGGGTTAACGACACACGATGTTGCCGCCAACTCAGGATCTTGACGGCAGCAAGCTTGCCATCAAGTTCCTGTTTACAGAAAACACAGACTGAACGCAAGAAAAATGAAGAATTGGGGGTTCCAAGACTCGAATAAAAATCCGTAAAAATCCTAAGACCTAGGAGACATGTGTAGGGATGTAATCCCTAGATTACTTGCATGTGAAAAATTCTCTAAAGGTTTAATTAGGTCGAAGAAGCTCTCCTCGGCCAAGCCAAGAAGATGCACAAAACTCCTCCCAGATTCGGTCTTCACGCCTGCACATGGGATTCTCCGGAGTCGGGGAAGCTTTAGCAATCCAATGTGCACCTCCCAGTCAATGAAGATCACCGGAAGAAGCACAGAATCATCGGATCAAGCCTTGCAAATGCACTGGTTTTCTCACAAGAAGCCCTAGTTTTCCTTTTTGCTAGAACTAGGTGTTTTTATATGGCTAAAGGGTTAGGATACACATTAGATTGGTTACCTACCGTTAGAGCTAGGTTTCCTAATCCGGAACCGCAAGAAACACAACCGTTTCCAGATCTGAAATCGCAACAAAACTGGGAAATAAACGACGACTTTGTTGCCGTTAACAAGAAGTCAGCGTCCATCAGTCTGGACATTAACATGAAGTCAACGGCACACTGGTTGCTGTCAACCTACCCTCAACGTCAAGGGATATTGACGTTAACTGGCATTTCGGCCAGAACATAGAAATAAATAAACATGCATTCACACATTAAGTACATACATTATATATAATATTATTTAAATCCAATATGTACAAAATTAAATAAAGACAACATGTACATAATAAACATTTATATACATATGCACATAAGTAAATACATAATTATAGTGTACACAAAATCAAATACACATATCATGACAAAGTTCGAATAAAAGAACAAAGTTTGAGGGCCTTACACCCTCTCCCCCTAAAAGAAAACTTTGTCCTCAAAGTTAGAACGAAAATACTAACCAAACAAATGGGTATACTTCTTCTTCATGGCGTCCTCAAGCTCCCATGTAACCTCCTCCCATGAGAAATTCAGCCATAGCACCTTCACAGACGCAATACTCTTGTTCTCGAGGTGTTGAACCTTTCGATCTAGCATAGCTACTGGTTGCTCTACATATGACAAGTCTAGCTGAATCTTCATGGGCTCGTGACTAATAATGTGAGATGGATCAAGCACATACCTCCTAAGCATAGATACGTGGAAAACTAGTGAACACTAGCTAACGCTGGGGGAAAAGCTAGCTCATATGCCACGCTGCCCATCCGCCTAAGAATCTCAAATGGGCCAATGAATCTAGGACTCAACTTGCTATGCCTGCCAAACCTGACAATGCCTTCGGGTAAGTGAAACCTTAAGAAAAACATGCTCGCCAACCTCGAACTCTAAATCCTTCCTTCTGTTGTCGGCGTAACTTTTATGCCTATCCTGCGCCGCAACAAGCCTCTGCCTGATAAGCTGAATCTTATTTGAAGTCTCCTGCACCAACTCCGGACCAATCAACTACCTATCGCCTGTCTCCTCCCAGCACAAAGGAGATCTACAGGGCCGCCCATACAGAGCCTCAAACGGAGCCATACCAATGCTCGCATGAAAACTATTGTTGTAGGCGAACTCCATAAGAGGTAAATGACGCTCCCAATCACCCTTCCAATCAAGCACGCACGATCTTAACATATCCTCGAGCATCTGGATAGTCCTCTCGGACTGGCCGTCTGTCTGGGGATGGAACGCCGAACTAAGCATCAGTTGAGAACCCAAAGCTTCCTGAAGACCCTGCCACAACCTCGATGTAAACCTCGGGTCTCGGACATAAATAATCGACTTCGGCACACCATGCAACCTCACAATGTTGCTGACATACAACCTAGCCAAACACTCCATGAACTGCTTCTTCTTCATAGCCAAGAAATGCACCGTCTTGGAGAAGCGATCAACAATCACCCAAATCGAGTCATTGCCCTTCACTGATCTGGGCAAACCCATCACAAAATCCATAGTTATTGATTCCCACTTCCATACTGGTATCTCCATCTTCTACATAAGGCCAGATGGTCTCTGACACTCGGCCTTCACTTGCTGGCATACCAAACATCTGGACACAAACTCGGCCACATCCTTCTTCATACCAGACCACCAGAAAGATCTCATCAAATCCTAGTACATCTTGGTATTGCCTGGATGAATGGAGAACCTCGACCTATAAGCTTCTGCAAGAACATGCTCACGAACATCCACAACATCGGAAACACAAACTTGGTGCTGAAATCTAATGACACCATCCTCATCTCGAGCAATGCCTGCCTTGCCAACCAACTGCTAGAGCCTAGGATCAGACTTCTGTGGTTCGATCACTTCATCCAAAACTATGGATCGGATAGACAACTGAGCCACGAAAACTTGACATAACTGAGGCTCTAACTCAGTCATTGCACATGCCACATCCTCAAGCATCTTCCAATCCTATTAGAGCAATGACCTCTTCCTGCTGAGTGCATCCGCCATGACATTCGCCTTCTCTGGATGATACTAAAGCTCGAAGTTGTAGTCCTTAAGGAACTCAATCCATCTCCTCTGCCACAAGTTCAACTCCTTCTAAGAAAAGAGATACCTCAGAGTCTTGTGGTCAGTGAACACCTAGAACTTGACACCATAAAGATAGTGTCTCCAGATCTTCAGTACATGAACCACTACCGCAAGCTCCAAATCATGGGTCGGATAGTTACGCTCATGCTCCTTCAACTAGCGAGAGGCATAAGCAACTACCCTACCATGCTGCATCAACACACAGCCAAGACCAATCTGAGATGCATCCGAAAAGATAGCAAAACCCTCTGCACCACTCAGCAGGATCAACACAGGTGCAGATGTAAGCTTCGCCTTCAGTAACTGAAAGCTACTCTCGCAATCCTCAGACAAAACAAACTTCACACCCTTCGTGGTTAGCTTAGTCAAAGGTGCGACGATAGATGCAAAACCCTCAATGAATTGCCTATAATAGCCCGCTAAACCAAGAAAACTCCGAATCTCCGATGGTGTCCTCTGGAATCTCCCAATCTAACACAGCCTGAACCTTCGTCGGATCAACTGCTACTCCAGTTCCTGAGATAACATGCCCAAGAAAATGAACCTCGCGCATCCAGAAATTGCACTTGTTGAACTTGGCATACAACTTGTGCTCTCGGAGAACCTCCAGAACAACCCTCAAATGCTCATAGTGTGTAGCCTCATCTGGAGAATAGACTAACACATCGTCAATGAACACAACTACAAAGCTATCCAAATAAGGTCTAAACACTATGTTTATGAGACCCATGAACGCTGCAGGGGTGTTAGACAGACCGAATGGAAGCACCAAAAACTCATAGTGTCCATAACGAGTCCTGAAAGTTGTCTTGGACACATCCTCACCCTTAATCCTCAACTGGTGATAACAGGGCCGCAGATCAATCTTAGAAAACACCGATGCATTCTGCAGTTGATTGAATAAATCATCAATTCGCGGTAAGGGATATCTGTTCTTCACAGTTACCTGGTCGAGCTTCCTATAATCAATGCACAACCTGAGGGAACCATCCTTCTTCTTCACGAACAATACAGGTGTGCCCCATGGTGACACACTAGGGCGAATAAATCCCTTATCCAGCAAATCCTGCAACTGCTTCCTCAGCTTAGCTAACTTTGTAGGTGCCATCCGATATGGAGCCTTAGAGATAGGAGAGGTGCCTAGAAGCAACTCTATAGTAAACTCTATCTCCCAAGCTGGTGGCAATCCAGATAAATCATCAGGAAACATGTCCGAAAACTCCTGCACTACTTCAATCTCCTCAAGGGTAGGTGACTGATCAGCCTTCGGTACTAAGACCACGCTAGCAAGAAAAGTGTCACAACCCTTGTTCACCATCCTCATCACCTTCATGGCAAAAATCACAAACCTTCCCGCTAAGTTCCTTGGCAACAGATGTGAGAACTCATCCTCGCCAGGAATACAGAAAGTAATCTTCTTCCCTCTACAATCTACCAAGGCATAATGCTCCTCAAGCCAATCCAGACCTGGAATAGCATCATAGTCCTTCATCTTGAGCAAATAGAAGCACCCAAATAAGCCTCGGTCCTCAATGCACACAGGTAAAGATGGAAAACACTTCCTAGTCGATACCGTTCCTACCGATGTGTGCACAGACAAAGGGACCTCTAACTCCTCTGCCTCTACTCCAGACTCTACTGCTAACTGCTTCGCAAACCGCTCAGAAATGAATGAGTGTGTGGCACCTGTATCAAACAACACCCGAGCATGCACACCCATGATTAGAACCGTACCTTCCATGACATTCTCGGCTTGCTCTGCATCCTCTCATGCTAGGGCAAACACTCGAGCTTGGGCTCGAGGCCTTCCTGGTCTCCCTGTCACTGGTGCTATTGCTGCTGCCGCTGCTGGTGCTGGTGCTCCACGCTGAACACCCTACTGCAGTCTGGGACAATCTCGGATCTGATGCTCGGTGCTGCCACACTTGAGACACTTCCCCGCTAGCTTCCAACACTCGGTGCCACCATGCGCCCTTCCGCAGTGAGGACACATCTTCTTGTCACTGGGCCTAAAATCGGGGGACTGCGGTGCAACTGCCTGCTGACTAGTCGCCGCCACTGGACGCTACGGTGACTGGTACATAACCTTCTTCATGTCCTGCCACTGGAAAGGTGGCGCGGACCTCTTCTGCACTGCCTTCTTCTCTTCCAGGTATTGGTCCATCTCTCTCTCCTGCCTACATGCCACGCTGAGAGCCTCATCTAGAGTACGGTGGTCAAAAGCCACAAGTCTCAACCTCAGTGATGGCTTAAGCCCCATCACAAACTTCTTCGCTTTCCTATGCTCATCAGCTACTATATGGGGAACATATTTAGACAGTTCGGAAAATCTGGCCTCATACTCCAATACCGTCATGGAGCTCTGAGTAAGAGAAAGAAACTCTTGCTCCATCTTGTCCTAGATAAGCTCGGGGATGAACTTGGCCTGAAACAGCCTCGTAAACCTGTCCCAAGTCACCTCAATGGCACCATCCTTGAACCTGGTGTGAAGTAAGGAGGCCCACCACACATCAGCTCTCTCCTGCAAGACACAACTCATAAGCACCAATCTAGACAAAATCTAAACTTAACACAAGTACATTTATGTATTTTAAGTACCTGCAGTATGTAGGTTGCAAGCTAACTTTGTCTTCCTCGGCACACTTGATGGCTCGGAAGATCTTCTCCACTTCCCTCAACCAGCTCTCTACCAAAAGTTGCTGACTCTCCCCTTTAAAAGAGGGCGGAGCCATCCTCTTGAACATCTCCATGATGGAAGGAACAACATGGCCAAGCTCCTGGGGAACTCGAGCTGGAGCCTGAGCCTGAGACAACAAGCAATATAAGCAACATAGCAATCATACATTTAATAAAAATAGGCTACTCCTATTTAACAATTCTCACCTGAGCCTGTAGTGCCGCCTGAGTGTGTGCCTGGGTCTGCATTGCCTGAACAAGGCCTTGCATGAATACACCATAATCCACAGGCAATGGTGGAGGAAGTACAGTAGGACCCTGGGGTGCTGGGGCCTGCTGCTCACCCCTGTCCTCACGTCTCTGCTCGTCATCTCGAGCCTGAGCACCACACCTACCACGAGTAGCCATAGCCTGTAAAACAATTTAATCTTGTTAGAATCTAAGTTATTTAATCCTAACCATTTTCTTAACTATCTTTCATTCATTTTTAGATATTTTCAACATATATGGTCAAATTCTATAAATACTTTGAATTATTGTGAAGATGATGGTATATTCGTGTACAATCTCAACCTTGGCTCTGATACCAAACTCTGTAACGACCCTCTTTATACCGATATGATTATACCAATCCACGTCGGTACAAAGGGCGCCGTCACGGTGGGACATTTACCCAACACTATATAATAGATTGAGATGTACACAAATATCAAAAGAGTACAATGGAAATAAATAAATATTCTCATTCCATCATCATCACATAATTCACAGTCTATATAGCAATAAAAAAATAACAATGTCCACATTATTACATGCCCAAATGAAATACATTGTCCATCACATTTGATTACAAACTATGGAAGAAAAAGTAACTAGGTAGCAATTTCCACAAGTGAAGCTACTCCTCACACTCGGAGTCGCTCCTCACTATGTTCTCCTCAAGTACAGGGACACCTGTCTCACCTGTACGCCAAAGCAAGTATGAGTCTTCTAAGAAGACCCAACAAGCAACCCAAAGATAGCACCCTTACACATATCACATACACATACTATCTTTTAGACAATAAGAAAATACATGGTACATGTTTCATTTTAATTTAACAATTAAACATGAACAACCTACACATGCTTTCTACACATAATTTATAACATGATTCATATTGCTAAATTCAATTCACATTATTCATATTTTTAAACAAATAGGTCACGAGAATTAGCACATGTTAACTAACAATCCCAGCATGATATCTAATCATTTTCACATGATGTTATAACACATTTCCACATGTTTAGCTTGCTTTTTTAATATAAATAAATCACATTTACACGAATTCACATCTTTTCACATGCTAACAAATTCACATTGCACTATGACATGTTCACTTTTAACATTTGCACATTTTCACATTTGACAATTAATTTGTCGTGACACATAGTCCGAAACCACCATAAAGAAGGACACACATCACATACACATACCCGTCACCTAGGCAATATAGTGACGAATCTTGTTTAACTGTGCAGAACCGAGAGAAGCCCTCTCCACCCTAACCAGTTGTACTTGTCCACCTCTAGGATTTCATCCTAATGCCCATAGGATATCACACACATTGAGCCTTCCCATATGGACTTTACTACAGTATGACTCCACAGCCTTCTATGGTAGCAGAGTCAATATCGGCACAAATTACACATTTACACTTTATCACATGTTTTACTCACTTATATACACACTTTAATCCCTTTCACATGCACTTTAAATAACACACATGCTTCAGTTTACAGACCAGTGATAATTAGATCATAACAGAGTCTTATCATGCTGCTAAACACTGAAATTTCACATGATTTAAATTAAACATGCTTATCATGGTCAATTGCCCTTGTTAAACTAATAACAGTACCTACTATTGACAAAACAACATGAAACTTTTATCATAGGCTTCACACAAGTCATATATCACATATCTAAATTTTAAGAATTTTCGCAATAGAAAAGTGAATTTTAATAATACTTCATGCTAATTTGGCAAATTATTCATTTAAACATGGTTCATAGCAAAACATTCATACGTAAAAATTCTAAAACCTGAAAATGGTATCCATAAGATCATGGAATGTTTCTGGATCTCTAACATAGAACGAAATTATTTATTTAGAATTAAACAGGGACAATTCATGCTTAACTCACCATAACAGGAATTATAATAAATAAAACCCATGCACAGAATTTTGTCTGAACGTCATGATATGACCTGACCATGACTGACCAACCATAAAATTTACAGCATATTCAGACAACCATAGGTCCGAAATTCACAGCACATAGATCAATTCACATTTCTGAAAAATCTGAAGAACTTGGTGGCAAGGGGGTTGCTGCCAACATGGGTTAACGGCACACGATGTTGCTGCCAACTCAGGATCTTGACGATAGCAAGCTTGCCGTCAAGTTCCTATCTGCAGATAACACAGACTGAACGCAAGAAAAATAAAGAATTGGGGGTTCCAGGACTTGAATAAAAATCCGTAAAAATCTTGAGACCTAGGAGACATGTGTAGGGATATGTAATCCCTAGATTACTTGCCTGTGAAAAATTCTCTAAAGGTTTAATTAGGTTGAAGAAGCTCTCCTCGGCCAAGCCAAGAAGATGTACAAAACTCCTCCCAGATCCGGTGTGCATGCCTGCACAGGGGATTCTCCGGAGTCGGGGAAGCTTTAGCAATCCAAGGTGCACCTCCCAATCGATGAAGATCGCCGGAAGAAGCATAGAATTGTCAGATCAAGCCTTGTAAATGCACTAATTTCTCACAAGATGCCCTAGTTTTCCTTTTTGCCAAAAGGACCTAATCTCGTCGGAACTAGGTGTTTTTATATGGCTAAAGGGTTAGGGTACGCATTAGATTGGTTTCCTACCGTTAGAGCTAGGTTTCCTAATCCGGAACCGCAAGAAATGTAGCCGTCTCCAGATCTGAAACTGCAATAAAATTGGGAAATAAACGACCACTTTGCTGCCGTTAACAAGAAGTTAGCGTCCATCGATCTGGATGTCAACATGAAGTCAATGGCACACTGGTTGCCGTCAACCTGCCCTCAACATCAAGGGATATTGACGTTAACTGGCATTTCGGTGAGAACACAGAAATAAATAAACATGCATTCACACATTAAGTACATACATTATATACAATATTATTTAAATCCAATATGTACAAAAATAAATAAAGACAACATGTACATAATAAACATGTATATACATATGCACATAAGTAAATACATAATTATAATATACACAAAATCAAATATGCATATCATGACAAAGTTTGAGGGCCTTACACCAGTCCAGTACGTCGCCCATACTTTTTGCCTAGAACGGATGTTTGTGTCAGGCGGCTATGCGTTTTTGCCCGACTGTTGTGCATTTAATCCCGACAGCTGGCCCCGAACCAACCATTTTTGCCAGAACGGCTGGTCAGTCCAGCACGTCACCCAACTATTTTGCCCAGAATGGTTGTGCATTTTAGCCTGACGGTGGGCTGCGAACCAGCCTTTTTCGCAAAAATAGCTGACTAGTCAAGCACGTCCCCCAGCCGTTTTGCCCAGAACGGTTGTGTGTTTTGGCCCGACGGCAGGCCGCAATTCAGCCGTTTATGCCAGAACGGCTGGTCAGTCCAGCACGTCGACCAGTCATTTTGCCCATAATGGTTGTGCATTTTAGCCCTAAGGCTGGCCGCAAACCAGCCATTTTCACCAGAATGGCTCGCAAGTCTAGCACGCCACCTAGATGTTTTACCCAGAACGGCTATCCATTTTAGCCCGACGGTAGGCCGCGAAGCAGCAATTTGCGCCAGAACAGCTGCCCAGTCCAGAACGTCACCCAACCGTTTTAATCAGAACGACCGTGCATTTCAGCCATGTGACTAGCCGCTGTAATCAGGGGGTTGCGCACCCCTCGCGACACACAACATGTTTTAAAATAACTTAAAATGCATGGATTAGGAAGTGTGATCGCCACCTAACAAGTTGCCATGAATAGGAATGAAATTAGGCTAACGTGCTATGAAAGGGGGTGAGAACAAGGCACTTACTAATGTTGCGATGGGTCTTCCCGTCATGATGAAGCTGATGTCGCGACGCCCTACCAGGGCGCATCTTGGCTGTCACGACATCAGTGCCTGTCACGTTCTCTGCAGTGTAGAAGGATGTTGGGTGGACCTTCTTCTTGCCCTCCAGCCGGCTAGAGGACAAGAGCTCCTCGTTCAATCTTGCTTAGGTGCCTGCCAAAACGTAGAAAACAACAAAAGAAATCCTATTAGACCATATTTAGGAGTAGCATCTATCCAAAATTGAAATGAAATGGGAGAGCATGGAGGGAACAAACCTGGGGGTGATTTTTAAACCCCTTGGGTGATATGAAAACGTGGGAAGAAGAGGAAATGCATTCCTATCTTAAAGAAATAATAAAATGCATGCATGGAGAATAATAGGAAGAAAGGAAGATAGAGCCCCAATGGGGCGACTCCTTGGCCGTGGTGTGATGTCCTTGGATGATGCAGATGCCCTAGAAGTCGCCTCCTCGGCCACCAAGCTCCATATGTGAAGAGGAAGCCATGGCTTAGTGAAGAGGATAGAGGGAAATGTGAGGGAATGGGTGAGCCACGAGCTAATGGTCAGGTCTGGTGAGAATTTGGCAGTACTTCGTGGCAAAATCGGGGCTCCCTTCCCTCTGAAGAATAAGGGTCCCTTAAATAGAGAGGAGAGAGATTAATCCCATCATTAAGTGATAAAGTCCCAAAATAAAGTGATAAAGCCAAGTAAATCCGTAGGGAAGAGTCCTAGGAAGGTCTTAAGGTGCCATGGACCCTCAAACCGCGCATGGGAGTTATGGGAGTTGCTTAGAGATGAAGATAGGGCCCATAGAGGATAAATAGGAGGTGGTTGCGGAGGCCAACGCATGCAGATCATGTCGCGATGGGTTGTAGGGGCGCGACAATGATTGTCGCAACGGCCAGGGTGCTCGCGATCATAAGGGCACGTGCATGGATATGGATGGGCTGTCGCGACATCTAAGGGGGGCGCGTCATGCATAACGCGACACCATGACCTGTCGCGTTAAGAAAAATCGTTTATTCTTGGATTATTGATCAATTATTTCGAAGAATAATCAAATAATAAGGCATATGGACTCTTAAAAAGATAATTGGACGGGATAATGGGAAAATTGGACTTTTAATGTGCTCACAACATGGCTAAGAGATGGACTCAAGGTGAGTGACCAACTTGGGGCTCATTAAGAAAATAAGAAATATGGCTCAACTTACAAGCCAAAATTGGGTGTCTACAGATTGCCCCTCCTCAGCTTCCACTTTGCAAGGGAGCGTAGCGAAGTGTAGCGGAGGTGTCATGAAATGACGATGAAGCGAAAATGACGTGGAGTGGACTGAAAATATGGGAGCCAAGGTAAAGAGACACTCGATCTAGCCGATAAGCAATTGGAATCTTCTTGAAAGCCTCGAGTTAGCTACTCGAGCAGAATGCAAGGAAAAACACAAGTTTGGATGAGAAGGAGAAAGAAAAGGATGATCAACCCCTCGATTGAGAGGTACCCTAGCTGATTGGCCTATAGGTTTCATTCTGGAGGGACATGTGCGTGACAATCAAGTAACTCTTACTCTATCCTGGGAGCGGTTCGCAACCAAAATGGATCAAAAGGAATAAGGATGAAAATTGTATAGAGAATCTAGATAGGGAAATTCTTGACAGACTGGCAAGAACAACTCACTCGAAGACAATCCTTCCGATTCAGAGTGGAATGAGATTTCTTGTTCTAAACATGATGAATGGTTGGGCGCACAACAAGAGGTCACCATTAGCCAGGAATAAGTCATGATAGCTCAAAGTCCTAAATGATGCATGCTGGGCTAAAGGAAAAGAAATTATTAAATCAAATACAAAGAAAGGAGAAAATAGAAAATATATCAAGGATAATATTGCTAAATCAGACAAGAATGGGTCGAGTGTCTTCCTGCAACCGCTATGCAAGACAGAGTCCATCATCCCCAAACTTATCCAACTTAACGGCCTATCCAGCGATTATCAACGCACACCTAGATCATCACCATTTTTGTTGAAGGGGAACTCAGATCCCAGAGCACGTTGAGAACCAGCCGGTCCTTGAAGTGATATAATAAGTAGATTATCATATAGTAATGCAAGGGAGTAAGGATAGAGATACTTACCTGACTTACCTGTGAAGCATTATTTTGTGTGATTTTCTGATTTTTTGTAATTTTTTGATGATAAACAAAGCAACAACTAACATAAAATAGAAACAATATGTACACACACAACAATATTACAAACAAACTATGCACAAACACAAGAAAATACAAACCACATAAACACGACACCTCTGGGGGTCGCAACCTAGTCACGACGCCAAAGGTGGTTGAGACCCTAACGCATCAGATCGGGGGGTCGCGACATCATTTTGTGCGATAAACACCAAAACCGAGCCTTATCCTTATCCTAAGCCTAATCCCACTACCTATGGGACTCCTAAACCTAACCTAAGGCTACTCTAACTCCTATGGACGAGTTGGGATGGGATTAGCACCCCCTAGAGCTCTATAAATAGGAGTGCAAGGGGCTAAATTTGGAGTTCATCCTCTCTCTCTTCTTCTCTCTTGCTTTTCTCTCTCTCTAGCCATGATGAGGTCTTTCTCTTCCTTTGAAGCTGGTCCCACCCCATATGGCGGCCCAAAAGCAGCAAGGGCGGCCCATGCAACTCTCCAATGCCTCTCCTCCATGTCCGGCCATATTAGTGCAAGACATAATCTTCAAGTAAGTGCTTTCTCTCTCTACTCTTCGATTTTCTCTATCTTCTTCTTCTTCTTCTTCTCTTCTCCTGCCAACCCTCTATTTTTCTTCTTCTCCTAGATTCTCTCGAGCAGTAGGTGCTATTCCAAAATCCTATGGCTACAACTCATGGTCAATGCACTCCCCGTAGCATCCACCAACCTGCTGTGTGAGTGGAAGCTCACCATAGTCCTCACGCTAGCCAAGAACTATCATAAGATAGTGCTTGTATGGGATAGCATGACAACGCTCGCGGAGTTGTGGCATCCACAGACTCACACCTTCATCTTCCCCTCATTTGAAGCCATGATCCTATTGGAGGAGTTGGAGCTCATGCTGGGGCTCCCTAAAGATAGGAGAGGGGAGGAACACCTCATCGTGCACACCGTGGCCTCCATAGACTCCTGGGCCATCCTTGGCGAGATCACCACTCGGACCTGGGACCTGAGCACCATGAACAGTCTGGGCTATGTCCATCTTCTTCCTCTCTCTCAGTGGATCATGTCTCAGTGCAAGAGGAAGACCGGGATCTACCTCGCCATTGCCAAGGCCATCGCCATCTCATATGCGGTGTCATCCTCTTCCCTGCATAGGATCACCTCCTTTTTGCATCCAACCTGAGCGTCATCAGTTGTGTATGGGAAGGTATGAGCATTTCTCAAGCTGTTCTTGAATATCTCTATGCTGGACTATCCTCTGCAGCCACTAGAGGTCCTCTCTTCGGCTCTGTGGTCGCCCTTGAGTGCTGGATGGGCATGTATATAAACTTCAAGGCGATGGACGACCCCTCCATCAAGTGCATGAGCATGCTTCATCACCTACTCTCCTTCGTCGGTGCTCCACTCTACATGACCACTCAGGCATGGTGCAAGACGGCGACAATCAAGCGATCTCAACACATTGATCGTGGAGCAATTCAAAATGCGGCCGAGATTCCTTCACAACAAGATGATCTGCTTTCCACAGCGCGTCGGCCTGGCTCTATAACAGATCGGTGATGAAGCACTGGTCCTCCACAACCCTGACCAGTGCTACTTACAGTGAGGTACGGCACGCACAGTCATACCAACTCTCTCACACTACCTGCTGATCCAAGCATGGAAGATGGACAATGAACAAGATGAGCGGGATGTGAGGAGTGCCATAGTTCACTGGGAAGGATGCACGGCAAGTCTCATTTCAGAAGCAGTGGCCGAGGATGAGGACATGTACCAAGAGTACCTAGAGGCGTTGAGGAGGATGCGACCACGTGCCATGGCGGAGGCTGCACCAAGTGCCTGAGAGGGGTAGGAAATGTAAAAGGTGGTAGTTAGGGCTTTGAAAAGACTGATTGATTGATTGTAGGCATGATTAGGAGTTGTAATTGATGATTAGAATCAATAAAAACAACATTTTATCAACTGTTTGCATTGTTCGGTTCATGTCGCGACCAAAACAGACGTCGCCTTTAGGTCGCGATGGGTCGATAGGTCGCCACATTTTCGCGGCCTAACTGGCCATCTCATTCTTAACGTGATGCCTATAGCCGTCGCGACATGAACCGAGAGTTCAAAAATGTAGAAGCCCCTTCTTCCCCTCTTTCGGGTTCACAGTGCTCTTTGCATGCCGAGCTCCAGCGATTCTTGCCATTGATCCAACCCTCTCACTCTCTCCCTGTGCTCTCTCCCTCACTCTCGGTCCCTCTCTCTTTCTCTCTCCCTTATCCTTCCCCGGCGATGGAGGGAAACGGTGGCGGCGGTGGTGATCGTAGGAAACGCCAGGCGAGGAGGCCACGGCGTCGAGCAGAGGAAGCCCCGGTGGAGGAGGCGTCGGAGGTGGAAATGGCGGAGGCGGAGGTGCCGGCGATTGACCTGGAGGTGGCGGCTGAACGCGACATTATTGACTGTGCACTTTCGTTGTCCAGAGTTCCTTGCACACGTCAATATGCTCACCTTCTCTAAACTGTCTCACAAATTTAAAATAGCAAAGATGAACTAGCAAAGTGGTGAGAACATGTCGTTTCCACAGGGAGACTGAATAAAGTTTGACTTAAGAAACTGCTTGTTGAAACTATTCTAATAGACACTTTTTTACCAAAATCACCTTGCATTAAAATCAATTCTATAAACAACTCCAATCAGATCCCTCACAACTCCGATAGATCAAACATAATGAAAGAACAAGTAGAATTGAAGTTAAAGAAACTTGGTATCACTGTACCCTCTCAATTGAGGGATTAAATAGGTAAACAGAAAGCTTAGCTAGAAATCAACGAACCAATTTACCCCTACAGCTCAGGGGATGAACGGTCAACAAGAGTAGCTCTCCACAAACATCAACCAACTATACTCACAGCTCAAGAATTGAACAGAAAATTCAAAAACAGAATTTATTATTACTAAATTAGAATCGCAATTCTATTACAACTCAAAGATCAGAATGAGACAGTGAAGAATCAAAGGGACTCAACCAGATATTTGCATTGAGAACAATATAAAATATAGGAATTCTAGATCATTGTACCCTCACAGTTGAGGGATGAAGAACAAAAGGAAGACAAGATGCAATAAATTTCAGAACAGAAATGAGATACATAGTAGATCTCATCTCCCTCACAGTCTGAAGAATTAGTAAGAAAGTAACAAAAGAAAGATAGACTGTAATGTTAAACTCTGGATCTGTCCAAAGGGAAGAATAAGAACACCATAGAAATCTAAAGTTAGCCAAAAGAACCCAGCTCTTGGATCTCTCCAATTCTATCTGCTTTCTGCTACCTCTGGGAGCTCCACAACACACAGATAGTCCTCCTTCCAGATGCCGACTAGAAGAAAGGAAGAAGCGCAGCCCAACGATGTCCCAGCAGCTCCTGGAATCCCAGACTCAAATCTGGATCCCCAAGATGAACAGAGCAAGAAGAAAGGAAAACAAATTGCAGTCGAACTCTCCAGCACAGAAGAAATGGCAAAAGTTCACATAGAACAAAAGAAGCAGAAGAAATCTGAAATCCCAGACTCTGATCTCTCTAACAGCCCAACCCCTGGAATCTCTCACAGAACTAAAGAAAGGAGGAAGAAGGAGCACCTCTGATCGCTTCCATCCAGTAGCAAGAAGAGAAAACCCAAAAAAAAAAAAAAATACAAACCCCTCCCAGATGCTGAACTCCTAGATGTCGAACTCTTGGATGCCGAACAATCTTTCACTGCCCAACCATTAAATCAAGAAAGGAAGAACTGAACAAATGCACTGGATCGAATCATCTAAACACAGTAGAAATGAACAATATAAACGAAAAAAATGGAACAATAATTGCCCCTGGATCACCTTTGGAACACAAAGAAATGGAAAATGTTACTAGATCGAAGTCTCCCAACCCAACCATCAATAGAGGAAAAAAAAAGAAATCCCGAACCCCCCCAAGATCTAAACAACAGAGAGAAGAAGAAAACCCAGAAAATAAAATTTTAACCTAAAACCCACCAAAAAATACTGAACTCCTCTGTTGAGGACCTTGGGGTCCTTATATAGGCTACCTGGAACCTTCCAGGCGCCTTTGCACGAGCTCCTCACATGCCCCATATCTTACCTTCACACCTTGCACCTGAACTCTAGGCGCCTGGGATCGCCAAGCCCCAGCTCCATCGCCCCCTGCCAGATTCGCTTCCCACGAGCTCTGCCAGCCGCATCGCACGGCCAGCAGTCGCCAACTTCACATGCCTCGGATCGCCAGAGCTCCTCCAGCGCTCCATCGCGCACAAGCTCTGCCCGCCTCCATCTTCACACGAGCTGAGCAGCACACCCCCTGCTTCCAGCAGCTTCTAGCAACTTCCGTTCACCTGGTAGGGAAGACAAGAAAGGGTAAAGAAGGGGTTAAGTGGGGTATGTGGCCAGTTCTGGTGAAATGAGAGAAAGGGTATATGGTAGGGATGTTAAAAATTAAAAATTTTATTTATTTACAAACCCTCACTTATCTATTACTAAAAGATTTTTACAAAAAGATTATTGTAAAAACATTTATTTACAAATATCTTTTATTTCCCCAAAATGTATCTATAAATAGGGAAAACTACTTTTATTAATAAAACTAATTAAAAAGTATTGACTTTATTGAATGAAAATCTAATTATGTGTTCTCCCAATTTTTTTAAAAACTATTCATGGATGAAATGAAATTTAAAATCAAAATGCACATTATTTATAGACAAAAGATGTCTAAAATCAATTATATGTATGAAATTTATCACGAAAAATTTTACAGTTATCACTCCCCCCTACTTGAACATTGCTAGTCCCTTAGCAATAAAAATTACTCCAAATGTAGGAATAGAAGATGTAATGTTTCATGCTAAACAACCATCATGTACAAGATTAATGTAGAGATATGTCTTTCCTAATTGTAAGGGCTTATGGCAAGAAATTAGTACACACATGATAGCTCACTTAAGAGTTCACATCAGCCTTTCTGGAGCTTCTCTGCCTCAGCTAGTAATTGAGATGAGATTAATTCGAGGGAGAAGAAAAGAATTGTGGAATAAGATCCTTGCTCAGTCAGATTGGGTTGTTTCTCTCAGTTCCATTCTACCCAACTTCCTTGAGGATTATTTCTCTGAGCTAAGGACTTTGCCTCTTTATTTGCACTTTGTGCACTCAAAATTTTTTCTTTCTTTTTCATCCACAATGCTGCACAACCCATCACTTTTCAAGAGTATCGAGTCCAGCTTTACTTAGATCCGAGGCATTTTTCATGATTTTTTTTCTTTTGCTTTTTCTTTACTTTGCTTTAATTTACTTTTCTTTTCCTCTTAAAGGAAGGATGGGCAGTCAAGTTCCTTGATCACATGCCTTCACTTCCTTTGCAATTCACTTAAGGGGAAGGAAGAAAACCAATCACCTCTCTCCTACTAGCCTTAATAAATTTGCTACATTCAGGTTCAGCTAGTCTAAGTGGCTGTGTAGTGTGTGTATGAAAATTTCTTGCCATAAATCCTTACATAAGGTATACAGGGGGTACATGTAATCTTTTACTAGAGGCTACCTAACATGGATGTTTGCAAAGGAATGCGACAATTACAAAATTTTAATGGTTAAAGATCAGACACATAGTCTGTGTTGCGCAATGCCAAGTATTTTTTATTCAAAGATGAAAATTTGTGAAATTTTCTTTTTATATGCACATGTATAAGCTCAATGTAAAAACTGAAACACTGGTTAGGGTGAAGACTATGAATGCATGCTTATTCTACCCTTCCCAATTTATTAACAGGAAAAGAAAGTAAGACAGAGAATTACCTGATAAAAGAAATCTGTACACATGGATTGCCTCCCAAGAGTGCTAAGTTTATCATCTGCAGCCAGACGTAATTAAGCTCCATTTGGCTCAGCTAGCTTGGTAGACTCAATTTTCAAGGAAGGTGGGCTTTCAAAGAAATGCTTTAACCTCTGCCCATTAACAGTAAATGATTGTCCTGTTTTAGGGTCAAGAATAATGACACCACCATTGTCACAAGCTTTGACAACAGTGTAAGGACCATCCCATCGGGACTTCAATTTTCCCAGAAACAGACGAAGTCTTGAATTAAATAACCAAACCTTATCATGCTCTTGAAAAGTTTTTCTATGAATGTGTTTATCGTGGAATGCTTTGGCTTAGACTTTATAAATCTTGGAACTTTCATAGGCTTCATTTTTGAGCTCTTCTAGCTCATTCAGCTGTAAGGTCCTTTGTTGACCAGCTTGGGCTAAATCAAGATTTACCTGTTTAATAGCCCAATAGGCTCTATGCTTAAGTTCTACCGGCATATGACAAGATTTTCCAAAAACAAGTCGGTAAGGGGACATTCCAATGGGAGTCTTGAAAGCAGTTCGGTAGGCCTATAATGCATCATCTAACCTTTCTGACCAATCTTTCCTATCAGGCCTTACCGACTTCTGAAGAATGTTCTTAATCTCCTTGTTTGATACTTCTACCTGGCCACTAGTTTGCAGATGGTAAGGTGTTGCCAGCTTATGGGTGATTCCATACTTCCTTAGGAGGGTCCTAAACTGAGTGTTAATAAAATGTGGTCCTCCATCACTAATGATTGCCTTGGGCCACCCAAATCTAGAAAAGATGTTTTTCTGAACAAATTTGATAACCACCTTATGATCATTGGTCTTTGTGGCTATGGCTTCTATCCATTTGGACACATAATCAACAGCAACTAGAATGTATGTGTATCCAAAGGACGGTGGAAAAGGTCCCATAAAGTCTATCCCCCATACATAAAAAATTTCTACAACCAAAATGGGGTTAAGAGGCATCATATCCTTCTTAGAAATGTTTCCCATGGTTTGACATCTAGGACAAGCCTTACAAATTTGGTAAGCATCCTTAAACAATGTGGGCGAATAGAAACCAAAGTCTAAGACCTTAGCAGCGGTCTTCTTTCCTAAAAAATGCCCTCTACAAGAAAGAGAATGGCAAAACTTGAGGACACTTTGATGCTCACTCTCAGGGACACATCTTCTTATCACTTGGTCTGGTCCTATGAAAAATAGCTCTGGGTCCTCCCAAATAAAATACTTGTCCCTTGCAAAGAATCTCTCTCTTTCATTTTTGGTCCAATCTCCAGGTACTCGTCCAATGACTTTATAATTCACAATGTGTACATACCATGGAGATGAAATATTGGAGACAGCTAAAATGTGTTCATCCGGGAAAGCATCTCTAATAGGCATAGAGTCTGGGGCAACTATTCTAGAAAAATGGTCAGCTACCACATTCTTGGACCCTTTGTTATCATGAATTTCCAAATCAAACTCCTGTAACAATAGAATCCATCTGATCAATCTAGGCTTGGCATCCTTTTTGGCAAGCAAATGCCTTAAGGCAGCATGGTCAATGAAAACAATGATTTTGGCTCCTAAAAGGTAGGATCTAAACTTCTCTAAGGCAAAGACAACAACTAGGAGCTCTTTTTTAGTGGTTGTGTATCGAATCTGGGTGTCATTCAATGTTCTGCTTGCATAATAAATCACTACAGATCCTTTATCAGTTTTCTGACCCAAAATGGCACCTATTGCAAAGTTTGAAGCATCACACATTATCTCAAATGGTAATGACCAGTCTGGAGATTGTAGAATTGGAGCTCTGGTCAAAATATGTTTTAAGTCCTAAAATGCTTTATTACAAGCTTCGTCAAAAATGAAAGGAGTGTCTTTTAACAAAGAAGTCAATGGTCTTGCAATTTTGGAAAAGTCTTTGATGAACCTCCTATAGAATCTAGCATGACCAAGGAAGGATCAAATTTGTTTGACAGAGTTGGGAGGAGGCAATTCAGAAATGAGATTTATCTTGGCTTTATTTACCTCTATCACTCTCTCTGAGACAATATGTCCTAAGACAATCCCCTCCTTAACCATGAAGTGGCTCTTTTCCCAACTTAAGATAAGATTGGCATTAACGCATCTTTTGAGCACTTCAGTCAAATGGTCGAGGCATGAATCAAAGTCACTTCCAAACACAGAAAAATCATCCATGAAGACTTGTAAGTAATCCCCAACCATGTCTGAGAAAATAGATAACATACAACGTTGAAAAGTTGCAGGGGCATTGCATAGCCCGAAGGGCATGTGTCTAAAGGCAAAAGTTCCAAATGGACATGTGAAAGTGGTCTTTTCTTGGTCCTCAGGGTGACTAGCCACTTGGTTATACCCTGAATATCCATCAAGGAAGCAAAAGAATTTTTGGCCTGCAAGTTTCTCTAAGATTTGGTCAATGAAAGGCAAGGGGAAATGGTCTTTCTTGGTCATCGCATTCAATTTGCGATAGTCAATGCACATTCTCCATCCTATAGCCAGCCTAGTGGGAATGAGCTCACCCTTTTCAGTTTGAATTACAGTTAGTCCTGATTTTTTCGGCACAACTTGAGTTGGACTAACCCACTGGCTATTAGAGATGGGATAAATGAATCCAGCATCAAGCCATTTAACAATCTCCTTCTTAACAACTTCTTTCATGTTGAGATTAAGCCTTCTTTGCATTTCTATTGAACTTTTAGCATTTTCTTCCAAGTATATGCGATGTGTGCACACTGAAGGACTTATCCCTCTTAAATCATCTATTGTCTAACCTATAGCTTTCTTGTGATTTTTCAAGACTTCAATCAATTTCTTCTCCTGCCCTTCCTCAAGATCACTAGCAATTATGACGGGTCAAGTCTCGTTCTCTCCTAAAATGACGTACTTCAAACTAGCAGGGAGTGGTTTTAGCTCAACTTTAGGATGACACTCTAACGGAAATGATGGATCATTATTCTGAAATAGGGAACTAAATAGTTCTTCCTCTCCCTCAAACCCTAGAGCACAGGGTTGGTCTACTGCTTCTTCCACACAAGATTCTTCCAAGGAGTCTACCACTAGACAACTCTCTCCTTGATCATGATGCCTAGATGCCTTAAAAATATTGATACTAACCCGCTTATCCCCAAATGATATATCCATCATCCCAGTAGCACAATCAATGTTAGCTCTAGCTGTGGCAAAAAAAGGTCTACCAAGGAAGATGGTGGACTGAGTTAAATCTTGAGGAGTGTTCATGTCCAGAATGATGAAATCGGCAGGGAAGTAACAATCATTGATTTTTACAATAACATCTTCAACTAAGCCTTTAGGAGTGGTGACCGAACGATCGGATAGTTGAAGACAATAGAAGTGGGTTTCAACTCTCCTAATTTGAATTTCTCAAAAATAGCAGAAGGTAAGAGATTGACACTGGCTTCCAAATCTAAAAGGCCACTTTCAAAAGTGACTCCACTAATGGTGCAAGGAATTAGTGGAGTGCCTGGATCTTTGAGCTTTTTAGGGAGTTGGTTTAAGACAATGGTACTCACAATTTCTGGAAGAATGATTGTTTCAATTTAGTTTCTTACTTCATGTTTTGGAGTACACATTTCTTTTAAGAATTTGGCATAAGCAGGCACATGTTTAATGGCATCAAGGAGAGGAATGTTGATGTGAACTTGCTTAAAGAGTTCTAAGAGTTCTTCATTACTAGTTGGTTTATTTTTAGATTTTGGCTTTAAAGCTTCAGAAAAAGGGACTCTTGGAATGTAATAGCTTGGGTCTTTATTCATTTTGATTTTGTCTAGAGGTTCTTCAGTTATTTTCTCTTTTCCCTTGGATTTTTCTTTTTCAACTTTTTCTTCAATCTCCTCTCCAATTTCAGTTTCACTTTCATTTTCTTTATCCTCATGCAATGTTGTCATGTGTGGGTGAAGATTTGTTCTGATTTTTCCACTTCTTAAAGTACACACAGTTTTAGCATTTTCTACTTGGGGGCCCCTAGCTTGGGTAGGAGGATGGTCCTGTTATATAGGTTGACTCTGGTTTTATGGTGCTGGAATCTTCTGGACAAAAGCTTGTTGTGGGTTTGGTGGTGGAGGTGCATTTTGGCGAGCAGGTGGTCTGTACCCCTGGACTTGATGGTATTGTTGGTTCTGATAAAATCTGGGAGGGTTGTTCCTTGGGTTTGCTATAGCTTGACTTGGCAGCTGACCTGATTCCCTCCTATGACATACATTAGCAATCTGGGACTCTATCCTTGTCAAATTTTGTTGAAACTTTTGGTTTTGATTTTGATATTGACTTTGTTGTTCTTGCATAGTTTGGCATAGAGTCGCCATTATGTTTTGGAGTTGATTTATTTTATCCTCCCAATTGGGCTGAGGAGGTGGTGGTTGATTATATGAAGGTTGCTGGAAATTGGTATGAGCAAATTGATTGGAGTTTTGATTTCCTTGGACTTGTGGAGGTTTGGAGTAAGAAGATTGGCCAAATCCCAGATTCTGATTGGGATAGGTTTGACCATACATGGATTGCTTAAAGGAAGGCTGAGACACTTGTTCAGATTGATTTTTCCAAGAAACGTTCGGGTGATTTCTCCAACCAAGGTTGTATGTGTTAGAATATGGATCATGGGAGGGTTTGTAGAAACCTTGGGCAGCTTGGACTTGTTCTTGAATAAAAGGGGGTAATTGAGCAGTAGTGGGATAAGCATTGATAGGATGAACTGAGCTAGCACACAAAGAGAAAGTTTCAGGTGGTTGAGAAAATTTGGGTGTGGCTTGCCCAGCCAAAGATAATAATTGATCGAATTTTTGTTCTAACTTCTGCTCCAATCTTTGATCAAGTCTAGCTAACAGATCTTCTACCCTAGAATCTGATTCTCCCCTCTCTCTTAATTCGTACAACCCTGCCTTATTAACAGGTCCTAGTGCTCTCTCGTAAGAGTGGAGTGAGGCATGATTGATAGAATTCTCACTCAATGTTTCAAACAGATTATATGCCTCATCCTCGGTCTTAGTCATGAATGCTCCTCCACACGAGGCATCAACCATCTGCCTATTTGATTCTTTCGGACCTTCATAAAAGCTTGGACTATTTGCCATCTCGACAAACCATGGTGGGGGCATTTTCTAAGCAACTCTTTTAATCTCTCCCACGATTCATGCATTAAATCTCCCGGGTGTTGGGAGAATTCAGTTATTGCTCTTCTCATGGTGTTAGTGCAGCCAATGGGGTAAAACTTCTTCAAAAACTCCTGCTGCATTTCTGGCCATGTTCTAATGGTTCTCCCTATGGTTCCTAACCAATGTTTGGCCTTATCTTTTAAAGAGAATAGGAATAGGGTTAGTCTTCAGGCATTTTTAGTGAAATTTTGGATCCTGACTATGGAACAAATCTCTAGGAACTCATCTATATGCCTATAGGGGTCTTCATTGGGATTGCCATAAAAGGATGGCAACATCTGAATGGTTCCTGGCTTGATTTCAAAGTGATTTGCAAGAATTTCCGGCCTGATGCAAGTGGCAGGTTGATAATCAGAAGGAATAAAGTACTCCTCCATATGTCTGGGTGCGACCTCCTCTACATTCCTAGCAACTGGTTTTGGTCGTGGTTGGCCATCCTATAAAAGAATCTTTCAATCTCGTCTATAGGTTGAGCCAAATCTATGTTCAGGGAACGCCTACTAAGCATGCATAGTTGAAAAGCCCTCTATTTTTTATTTTTGAACTTTTAAATTTTAATTTTTACGCACAAACACAAATAAACAAACAAACACTTTCAAAACAAATTAACCTAAACACTAAGTGTTCCTTGGACCTATGTTATTTTTCTCAAAATCAGATTTATACTTGCTTAAGTCCAATCCTAACTCTTCCGGTACTGGCCAGGTAAGAGGTGGAGTAGAGGGAGGCCCCCCTTGCTTTCGGAAGGACCCAATTAAATAACCTCCAGCTCACTTAAGCGTAAGCTTTTTAACCTCTAATCCTAGACACCAGACTTAAAGAGAAGTTTTGGAATTAAGAAAGGATAAATCTAATTATGAATCCTAGGGCCAAGTCTACTGGTTTTTATTAAAAGTTTTAGGCAAATGCAAGAATGTGGATTTTTTTTTTTATGATTTTTGGGCAAAGGAAAGGGTGATGAAATCCCTCACCTTATCTTTATTTTTTCTAAAGGGTGATGCCCTTAAGCAGTCCATTTTACAAATATGAAATGCAACAAATCAAGTTCAAACAATGGTTTTTTAATGCTAAGTCTAATGCATGAAACAAGCGATGGAAGTCTTACCTTTCTCCTGCACTTTTCAATGCAGAAAAAGAAATGGAATTCAAATGACAATTAAAATGATGAATGACCTAAAACAAGTGATTCTAATCTTAGGAAGATGAAAATTTTAATTTGCAAAACAAACGGCTTACATGAAAGAGCGATTTGGAAGATTTTTTAGATTTTAGATTTTTTTATTTTTATTTGGTTTTTGAACTAAATGAAATAAAATTTAACTAAGAAAATATAAAGTGATACTATAAACTAACTCCAAACCACTCAAACCACCAAAAGGCCAATTATTACATGCCAACTTGAAAGAAATCTCTGTACATGCATAGAGAGTACATGAAAACCTCACTACAAGTTTCACTCACACTCTTCTATCTAAAATTCTGAATTAAAGGAAAATGCGAAAAGAAATCAGCATGCTCTCCTTTTCCAATGGGCTCAAATGTGAAGCTCGATCTCCATGTTCCACTTCTATGCAAATCTGAAATGAAAAGCCCAATAACAAGTCAATAAGAAGCACAATGCGAATAAAATCAAATGAAAGCAGATTTAAATCAAACTCTAACGCCTCCCTGGCAACGGCGCCAAGCGGCATTGTTGACTGTGCACTTTCGTTATCCAGAGTTCCTTGCACACGTCAATATGCTCACCTTCTCTAAACTGTCTCACAAATTTGAAATAGCAAAGATGAACTAGCAAAGTGGTAAGAACATGTCATTTCCATAGGGACACTGAATAAAGTTTGACTTAAGAAACTGCTTGTTGAAACTATTCTAACAAACACTTTTTCACCAAAATCACCTTGCATTAAAATCAATTCTATAAACAACTCCAATCAGATCCCTCACAACTTTGATAGATCAAACATAATGAAAGAACAAGCAGAATTGAAGTTAAAGAAACTTGGTATCACTGTACCCTCTCAATTAAGAGATTAAATAGGTAAACAGAAAGCTTAACTAGAAATTAACGAACCAATTTACCCCTACAGCTCAGGGGATGAACGGTCAACAAGAGTAGCTCTCCACAAACATCAACCAACTATACTCACAACTCAAGAATTGAACAACAAATTCAGAAATTGAATTTATTATTACTAAATCAGAATCACAATTCTATTACAACTCAAAGATCAGAATGAGATATTGAAGAATCAAAGGGACTCAACCAGAGATTTGCATTGAGAACAATATGAAATATAAGAATTATAGATCACTGTACCCTCACAGTTGAGGGATGAAGAACAAAAGGAAGACAAGATGCAATAAATTTCAGAGCAGAAATGAGATACACAGTAGATCTCGTCTCCCTCACAGTCTGAAGAATTAGTAAGAAAGTAACAAAAGAAAGATAGATTGCAATGTTAAACTCTGGATCTGTCCAAAGGGAAGAATAAGAACACAATAGAAATCTAAAGTCAGCAAAAAGAACCCAGCTCTTGGATCTCTCCAATTCTATCTGCTTTCTGCTACCTCCGAGAGCTCCACAACACACAGATAGTCCTCCTCCCAGATGCCGGCTAGAAGAAAGGAAGAAGCGCAGCCCAACGATCTCCCAGTAGCTTCTGGAATCCCAGACTCAAATCTGGATCCCCAAGATGAACAGAGCAAGAAGAAAGGAAAAAGAATTGCAGTCGAACTCTCCAGTACAGAAGAAATGGCAAAAGTTCACACAGAACAGATGAAGCAGAAGAAATCTGAAATCCCAGACTCTGATCTCTCTAACAGCCCAACCCCTGGAATCTCTCACAAAACCAAAGAAAGGAGGAAGAGGGAGCACCTCTGATCGCTTCCATCTAGCAGCAAGAAGAGAAAACCCCAAAAAAAAAAAAAATACAAACCCCTCCCAGATGCTGAACTCCTGGATGCCGAACTCTTGGATGTTGAACAATCTTTCACTGCCCAACCATTAAATCAAGAAAGGAAGAACTAAACAAATGCACTGGATCGAACCATCTAAACACAGCAGAAATGAACAATATAAACGCAAAAAAATGGAACAGTAATTACCCCTGGATCACCCTTTGGAACACAAAGAAATGGAAAATGTTACTGGATCGAAGTCTCCCAACCCACCATCTACAAAAGAAAAGAAAAGAAATCCCAACCCCCCCCCCCCAAGATCTGAACAATAGAGAAAAGAAGAAAACCCAGAAAATAAAATCTGAACCTAAAACCCCCCCAAAAAATATCGAACTCCTCTGCTGAGGACCTTGGGGTCCTTATATAGGCTCCATGTAACCTTCCAGGTGCCTCTGCACGAGCTCCTCACACACCCCAGATCCGGCCTTCACACCTTGCGCCCGAGCTCTGCACACCCAGGATTGCCACGCCCCAGCTCCATCGCCCACCGCTAGATCCGCTTCCTACGAGCTCCGCCAGCTGCATCGCACGGCCAGTAGTCGCCAGCTTCACACGCCCCGGATCGCCAGAGCTCCTCCCGTGCTCCATCGCGCACAAGCTCTGCCCACCTCCATCTTCACACGAGCTGAGCAGCACACCCCCTGCTTTCGTTCACCTAGTGGGGAAGACAAGAAAGGGTAAAGAAGGGGTTAAGTGGGGTATGTGGCCAGTTCTAGTGAAATGAGAGAAATGGTATGTGGTTGGGATGTTAAAAATTAAAAATTTTATTTATTTACAAACCCTCACTTATCTATTACTAAAAGATTTTTACAAAAAGATTATTGTAAAAACATTTATTTACAAATATATTTTATTTCCTGAAAATGTATCTATAAAAAGAGAAAATACTTTTATTAATAAAACTATTTAAGAAATATTGACTTTATTGAATGAAAATCTAACTATGTGTTCTCCCAAAATTTAAAAAAAAACTATTCATGGATGAAATGAAATTTAAAATCAAAATGCACATTATTTATAGACAAAAGATGTCTAAAATCAATTATATGTACGAAATTTAACACGAAACATTTTATAGTTATTAGCGGCGATGGCCCGCGAGGAGGCCATGAAGAAGGTTGGTCCCTAAGCTCTTAATCTCCTTAAATGGATGGTGTGTAAGGATGATAGAGCCCCACAGAGGGCCAATGTAGGGCGTGACACCTAGAAAAACGGCCACCAGACAAAGGAAGCTCCGGTTGGCCCGCGTCTGAGAATGTGACGGCCCGCCCCGTCGCGGCATCAGAAGTCGCGATGGAGACAGAGGCCGCAACCTTGTCGCGTCGGCCAAAGGCCGTCAGGACAAGGTCACAGTTCACCTGGGCGTCGCGACCATGTTGCGGTGCATTGGGGCGTCGTGACAAGGTCACGGTCCCCTGGGTCGGCGTGACCTCAGCTGAGAGCTGAAGGAGTGAATGAGTGTGCTGACTGATTTCTTCTATTATGCTTGCAGGGAGAAATGAGGGCCCGAGTCTCATGGCTACTGGTGCTAGCAGTGTATCTGGCTCTCCCGGGATTCTAGAGGGAGCGCCTGGATGACATGGGATTTGGGGAGGTCCTCCGAATGGACCGAATGAGGGCAGATGCTCCACTCACCCAGGCCCTGCACAGCAGGTGGGACGCTGAGGTGACTACCTTCGTGTTTCCATGGGGACACATGATCCACAGCCTGAGGACATCAGCCGGATCACCGGGCTTAGAGTTTAGGGTCGCCCGGTTAGCGGGTTCACCTACCCATGCTACTAGGGGATGGCTCGTAGGTTGCTACACTTGACTGTAGGTCCTAGGTCTTCTTTGGTCCCTAGGGTAGACCTACAGGAGAGTTTGGGGCTAGTACAAACGGGCAGGGAGGTAGGAGAGATAGCCGATGAGCAGCTAGATTGGCTGGTGAGGGGATGTCGGGAGACTCTGGCCAGCGAGCCTGGGGCTCAGGCGGATTTGGATTTGCGCCACTTCCTCACATTCTTTCTCGGCAGACTTCTATTTTCTACGAGGGGCGATGCGGTCCACTGCCGGTTCCTACAACTACTCGAGGACCTACATCAGGTATGGGACTATCTGTGGGGGGGGCGCTCTACTAGCGCATCAGTTCGACAGCCTGGTCTCCTCCGACCGGCAGACATCCATCAACGACTTCTTCCCTTTCCTTCAGGTACACTCCTCTTCTCTTGCCCTTTTACTTTAATTGCCCTTTCTGCTATACATGTGATCTATCTGTGCCTTTCTTCTTGTAGGTATGGACTTACCTCCACCTCCCAGGCCTGGGGAGAGGTGTTCTAGAGCGACTGGGCCTCGTGCCCCTAGCTCAGTGTTGGGTGTCGTGCCGAGACACGCGCCCACTGGAGGAGCAGCTGGCGTCCATCCAGGATGCGATAGACGTCTACCCTCAGCTAGATGTAATTTCTACCCTCCTTCTAAATTCAAATTGATTTCTTTAACTGCTTGGCTACTGATTAGATGTGCTCTTGCTGTGCAGCTAGTGTGGTAGCCATATCTAGAGGAGGGAGATGAGGGACAGCCTTGGTTGAAGCAGGCCCGCCCCTACTTCGGTAGGGCGACATGGGTCCACGCTCTCAACCTCGTGCTACCTCTCCACTTGCATCTGACTCAGAGGTCACTCGGCCTCCGTCAGGGTGCTGTGGAGTTCCCTAGCCGAGGCAGGACCCCTAGGCCTAGCCGGAGCTTCCGAAGACTCCACGACACCACTGACTGGCGCAAGCAGGCCTGCGAGCAGATTGCCGACTGGGAGCACCGAGGTTGACGGGTTCGGTCCGACGCCGAGTCCGATGACGCGTACCTACAGTCTTTCGCCTTGAAGTATGGGGCGAGGGTCTACAGGGGCGCCCGATGACTGGTAAACTTCAGAACTCAGACCTTGTGATTTCTTATAAGATTGAATTGAGCTGACACAATTTGATGAATTACAGGAGGACATGGCTGGGTAGATCGCCTCGTTTAGGCCTTGCTGCACTCCGCTGTAGAGGATCGGGACGCGGCTCGGAGAGAGACGGAGCAACTGGTAAGTACCTACTCAGACTTCAGTAATTTACCAGAGTTCCGCTTATTGAGGAACTAACAAGTGTTCTATGTGAAGCATGCAGATTTAACGAGGTTGAGGGCGACATAGGCTTGTGCGTCCTCGTCTCGAGCAGCGGCAGAGACGTCCCAGTCGGATCTGGAAGACCGACTGGCCAGTGCATTGAGACAGGCCAAGGAGGCGGAGACGACGCTGGAGGAGAGGGTATGTGTAACATTGACCTGATCTCAATTTGATTTAGAATTCACACTGACATGCTTTTTCACAGGTGACAGAGCTGAGAACCGCCACCGGCCAGGCGACCCACTGGTGTGAGTAGGCCGATACGGCGGCAGCGTCGATCGCCCAGTGGCGCCTCTAGGCGGAGATGGCAGTAGCAGAGGCGGACCAGCTGCACACCCAGGCGGGTCCATCATCAGCGGAGGTGGCCCGGTGGCGCACAAGGGTGGAGGCATCTGCGGTGGAGGCAGTCCGATGGCGCATTCAGGTGGAGGCAGTGGTGACACAGGTAGGTGAGCTGACGAGGGAGCTGGCGACACAACATGCCCAGGGATCGTCAGTGGACCCGGTGGAGCTGAGCCGACTGCGCACCGATCTAGCCATGCAGCAGTCCTTGGTCTAAGAGCTTCGAAGCTACATGGCGATGATGAGCCAGGCTGCTCGGAGTAGGAGCAGGAGCCGGAGCGGGGTGAGCGGCGCCTTTGTTAGGCAGTATTTAGCTGGTTCCTCTAGTCGTCGGAGGAACGAGGATGAGGAGAGATGCCTGGCAGGAGAGATGAGTGCTCGGAGTGCTAGGGGTGGCGGCGAGATGCCACCCCCACCTGATAGGTAGGAGGGATCTGGGGAGAGTGGCGGTGGACAGTGAGGAGCTTGTGGGCCAACTCCCTTTTATCTTTGTACATGATGCTTTTCATTAGTGGATCTTTTACTTTCGTGCCACTTGTTTGTGATTGTTGGAATGAATTGTGATTGACACGAGTGTAAATGGGATCCGAGTGAGCGAGAGAGAGAGAGAGAGTGAGCTAGAGAGGAAACTGAGTACATCGTTGCACTACTCAAAGATTTTCTGTCCCTACACAGTTAGCAAACAAGTTAGATTTGTTCTTTGGCTCAGCCGCTTGCATTAAGCAAGGAATGACTTTAACTTCACAATAGTCAAGGGGCTAAGCCTTATTAAATAGATGAAAAATAAAGGAAATAATGCATGCTAAAAGAAAAGTGATATGTACATCTAATGTTTTTGGATTTTCTATTTTTTTGGAAATTTGAGATTTTTTTATTTTGGTTTTTTTTTTGGATTTTGCAAATTTTTGATTTTTTTATTATCAGATTTTTTTTTTATTTTTGATTTTTTTGATTTTTTTGATTTTTTTGATTTTTTATTTTCTGATTTTTTTTTGGATTTTGGGTTTTCTGATTTTTTTTTGGAATTTTGAGATTTTCTATTTTTTTGGGATTTTTGGATTTTTTTTTTTTGGATTTTGGGATTTTCTTTATCGACCCCTTTTGCACTTGGGCAATTAGTTATGAACCTCACTTTCCATCTTACGCTGTCAAATACCCCCTATGTGCAGTGTGCATTTGGTTTTGGTTTCCTTATGGTTGATTGCCCCTAGTTGCTAGTGTTCCTACACAGACCAAGTGTGGTAGTGTTCCGATCATTAGTGGGGATAGGAAGACTTAAGGGGATAAGACTTGGCGTCGGTGCTCGGGACACTGGCTTGTTTGACCCGTGGGGATGTATCTCACATGGATTCCGTCTATTGTCCAAAGACTTTGTGGTCGTTGCTTTTTTGTTTGGGGCATGTGCACGACTGGGCTCATTTTCGTCCTGTGGGGACTTTGCCACTCTTTGCCATGCCCCTTATTCTTATTTTTCACTCATTTGCCATTCTTTTGTTATTTCTTTCTTTTGCAACTTGGGATTTGACCGTCCCTATTTGAGATTTCATACACACATGATATACACCCTCATTTGTCTATAAGTCAGCGTCCCTTGTCCCTAGTCCTTGTATGAGCAGGAAGAGAATAGACCTTCGCTCTCCTACATTAGGGCTAAGTAGGAACACCTTTGACTAAGGGGAAATTGACCGCGGGTTGCCATGTTGTGTGTGTTGAGTGAACCCAGGGGTTATTCGACAATAATGAAACGGATGTGAGACTCACGACTGCTAGCATTCCTTTGCAAAATAGTGCCGCTATCAAAAATCTTTTATTAAGGGTAAAATCTTTTAAGGTACAACCCATTCCACGGGTGATAGAGCTCCTCACCCTCGGCATTTACCAGCCTATACGCATTCCCAGCGTACACTTCCTTGATGACGTACAACCCTTCCCAGTTAGCTTGCAATTTCGACTTGGGACTTACAGGTTTTATGAAAATTCACTTCAAGACCATGTCTCCTTCTTGGAATTTGCATTCAATCACTTTCTTTTGAAAAGATCTTGAGAGTCTATTTTGATATGAAAGCACATGATCAGCTATGGCCAGACGCCATTCGTCTAGGAGTTCTAGGTGTGTAAGTAACGCCTCTCGACCTTCATTGAGGTTAAGTTCTTTATCCAGATGTACGCTTAGCGAATGAATAAGGATCTCATGCGGTCATACCGCCTCCATCCCATAAGTAAGAGAAAAGGGAGTTTGCCCAATGGGCGTGCCGATGGAGGTACAGTAGGCTCATAGAGCCTTGATTAATTTCTCATGCCAATCAGCAAATTTATGAGATTCACAAGTTTTTTAAAATTTTCAAAAGTGTTTTGTTTGTGGCTTCTGCTTGACCGTTGCCCTGTGGATAGTACATAGACGAATGATGCAGAGACAGCAGGCCATGAACTAGCCATTTTTGCCAAAACAGCTGCCCAGACCAGCACGCCGCCTGTGAGTTTCACCCAGAATGACTATGCTTTTCACCCCGACTACTGGCCACGAACCAGTTGTTTGCACCAGAATGGCTGCCTAGTCGAGCACGTCACCCAGCTATTTTGATCAGAATGGTTGTGCATTTCATCCAGACGGCTGGCCGTAAACCAGCCATTTTCGCCAGAATGGATGGCCAGTCAAGCACGTTGCCTACCCATTTTGCCTAGAACGATTGTGCATTTTAACTCGACAGCTAGCTGCAAAACAGCTATTTTTGCTAGAAGCCCTGCCCACTCCAGCAGGTCGCCCAGCCATTTTGTCCTGAACGGCTTTGTGTTTTATCCTGACTGTTGGCCGCGAACCAGCCATTTGCGCTAGAACGTCTGGGCCAGTCCAGCACATCGTCCAGCCACTTTGCCAAGAACGGCTATGCGTTTTAGCCTGACGGCTAGCCATGAACAAGCCGTTTTCTCCAGAATGGCTGGCAAGTCCAGCACGTCGCCCAACCATTTTACCTAAAATGGTTATGCATTTTATCCCGATGGCAGGCCGCGAACTAGCCGTTTTCGCCAGAATGGCTGGCCAATCCAACACTTCACCCAACCATTTTTCCCAGAGCGGCTGTGTGTTTCAGCTTGATGGATGGCCGTGAACCAGTCGTTTGCACCAGAATGGCTGCCCAGTCTAGCACATCGCCCAGCCATTTTGCTCAGAATGGCAGTGCGTTTCAGTCTGACGGTTGGCTGTGAACCAGCCGTTTTCTGCCAGAACGGCTCGCTAGCCAAGCACGTCGCCCAGCCATTTTGTCTGGAAAGGCTACGCATTTCCGCCCGAAGGCTGGCCGCGAACCAGCCATTTTCGCCAAAACAGCTGGCCAGTTCAGCACATCGCCCAACTGTTTTGCCAACAATGGCTGTGCGTTTTAGCTCGACAACGGCCGTGAAGCCGTTTTCGCCAGAACGGCTAGCCGTTAACCAGCCATTTCCGTTAGAATGTCTGGCCAGTTCAACAAGCCACCCAGCCTTTTTGCCCAAAACGGCTGTACGTTTTAGCCCGATGGCTGGCCGCGAACCAGCTATTTTCGCCAAAATGGCTGGCCAGTCCAGCACGTTGCCCAGCCATTTTTCCCAGAACGATTGTGCATTTTAGCCCAATGGCAGACTGCGAACCAGCCGTTTTCCCCAGAACAGCTGGTCAGTCTAGCACATCGCCCAGCCGTTTTGCCCAGAATGGCTATGCATTTTAGCTCGACAGAAGGCCACGAACCAGTCATTTTCCCAAAAATGGCTGGCCAGTCCAGCAAGCCACCTGTGCGTTTCTCCTAGAACAACTGTGTTTCAGCCCGACGGCTTGTTGCGAACCAGCTGTTTGCGCCAGAATGGCTGCCCAGTCCTGCACGTCACCCAACCATTTTCTCAGAATGGCTGTGCATTTCAGCCAGACGGCTGGCCGCAAACCAGCCATTTTCTCCAGAACGGTTGGCCAGTCCAGTATGTCACCCACTCGTTTTACCCAGAATGGCTGTGCATTTTAGCCTGACTGCTGGCTGCGAACCAGCCATTTTCGGCAAAACGGCTCCCCAATCTTGTAGGTCGCCCAACCATTTTTTCGAGAATGGTTGTGCGTTTTAGCCCGACGGCTGGCCGCGAACTAGCCGTTTGCGCCAGAACGACTAGGCAGTACAGCATGTCGCCCAGCCATTTTGCCTAGAACGGTTGTGCGTTTTAGCACGACGGCTAGCCACGAACCAGCCATTTTCTCCAGAACTGCTATCCAGTCCATCACGTCGCCCAACCATTTTTCCAAGAACAGATGTGCGTTTTAGCCCGACGGCAGGCCGCAAACCAGCCGTTTTCGATAGAACGATTGGCCAATCCACCACGTCGCCTAGCCATTTTACGCAGAACGGCTGTGCATTTGAACTCGATGGCTAGCTGTGAACTAGTCATTTTCTCTAGAATGGCTGCACAGTCTCGCACGTTGCCCAGCCATTTTGCCCAGAACAGCAGTGTGTTTTAGCCCCACAGCAGGCCACGAACCAACCATTTTTTTTCCAAAACAGCTGGCTAGTCCAGCACGCCACCTGTGACTTTCTCCAAGAACGACTGTGCATTTCAACCTGACTGCTGGCCGTAAACTAGGTGTTTGCACTAGAATGGCTGCCCAATCCAGCACGTCACCCAGCCATTTTTATCAAAATGGTTGTGCGTTTCAGCCAGACGGCTCACCACAAACTAGCCATTTTTGCCAGAATAGGTGGCCAGTCCAGCAGGTCGCCCACCCATTTTGTCCAGAATGGCTATGCGTTTTAGCCCGACGGCTAGCTGCGAATAAGCCATTTTCGCCAGAACGGCTACCTAGTCTAGCAGGTCACCCAGCCGTTTTGCCTAGAATGGCTATGCATTTTAGCCCGACTACTAGCTGAGAACCAGCCGTTTGTGCTAGAATGGCTGGCCAGTCCAGAACATCGCCCAGCCATTTTGCCCAGAATGGCTGTGCATTTTAGCCCGATTACTGGCCGCGAACCAGCCATTTTCTCTAGAATAGCTAGCCATTCCAGCACGTCGCCCAACCATTTTACCCAGAATGGCTATGCATTTTAGCCCAACAGAAGGCTGCGAACCAGCTGTTTTCGCCAGAATGACTGGCCAATCCAACATGTCACCCAGCCATTTTGCCAAGAATGGCTGTGCGTTTCAGCTTTATGGTAGGCCGTGAACCAGCTATTTGCACCAGAATGGCTGCCCTATCCAGCACATCGCCCAGCCATTTTCCTCAAAATGGCAGTGTGTTTCAACTTGATGGCTAGCCGCGAACTAGCTGTTTTATGCCAGAACGGCTCTCCAGTCAAGCACGTCACCCAGCCGTTTTGCCTAAAAAGGCTAAGCATTTCAGCACGAAGGCTGGCTGCGAACCAGCCATTTCTGCCAGAACGGATGCCCAGCCCAGCACATAGCCCAACTGTTTTGCCAAGAACGGTTGTGTGTTTTAGCCCAACGGCTGGCCGTAAACCAGTCATTTCAGCCATAATGGCTGGCCAGTCCAGCACGTCACCCAGCCTTTTTGCACAAAACGGCTGTGCGTTTTAGCCCGATGGCTAGCCACGAACCAGCTATTTTTTCCAGAACGGCTGGCGAGTCCAGCACGTTGCCCAACCATTTTTCCCAGAACGATTGTGCGTTTTAATTAGCCCAACGGCAGGCCACGAACTAGCTATTTTCGCTAAGAATGACTATGCGTTTCAGCCAGATGGCTTGCCGAGAACCAGCTGTTTGCGGCCAAAATGACTACCCAGTCTAGCACATCACCCAGCCATTTTGCTCAAAATGGCTGTGCATTTCAGCCAGGCAGCTGGCCGCAACCCAGCCATTTTCTCAAGAACGGTTGTGCATTTTAGCCTGACCGCTGGCCGCAAACTAGCCGTTTTCACCAGATCAGCTGCCTAGTCCAGTAGGTCTCCCAACCATTTTGCCGAGAACGGCTCTGCATTTTAGCCCGATGGCTGGCCGCGAACCAGCCGTTTACGGCAGAACGGCTGGGCAGTTCAGCATGTCGCACAACCGTTTTGCCTAGAACAATTGTGCGTTTTAGCCCGACAGCTAGCCGTGAACCAGCCATTTTCTCTAGAATGGTTGGCCAGTCCAGCACATCGCCCAGCCGTTTTGCCCAGAACGGCTGTGCATTTTAGCCCAACGGCAGGCTGCGAACTAGCCGTTTTTGACAGAACGGCTGGCCAATCCAGCACATCACCTAACCATTTTGCCCAGAACGGCTGTGCATTTCAGCTCGATGGCGAGCTGTGAACCAGCCGTTTGTTTAAGAATGGATGCCTAGTCCAGCACATCACCCAGCCGTTTTGCCCAAAACGGCTGTGCATTTTAGCCCGCCGATTGTCCATGAACCAACTGTTTTGCCAGAATAGATGGCTAGTCTAGCACGTCGCCCTGCCATTTTTCCCAGAATGGTTGTGCATTTTAGCTCAACGACAGGCCGCGAACCAGCCGTTTTCGCCAGAACGGTTAGCGAGTGGAGCACATTGCCCAGCTATTTTGCCCAGAATGGTTGTGCATTTTAGCCCGACGGCAGGCGATAAATTAGCCATTTTCACGAGAACAGCTGGCCAATCTAGCATAACGCCTGTGCATTTCACCCAGAACGACTGTGCGTTTCTGCCCGACGGCTGGCCGTGAACTAGCAGTTTGCGCTAGAATGGCTGCCCAGTCCAACACGTCACCCCGCCATTTTGCTCAGAATGGCTATGCATTTCAACAAGACGGCTGGCCGTAAACTAACCATTTTTGCCAGAATGGCTGGCGAGTCCAGCACGTCGCCCGCCCTTTTGGCCCAAAACGGCTATGCATTTTAGCTCGACGGTTGGCCGCGAACCAGCCGTTTTCACCAGAACGGCTACCCAGTCAAGCAAGTCACCCAGCCATTTTCCCAAGAATGGTTGTGCGTATTAGCTTGACGGTTGGCCGTGAACCACCCATTTGTGCCAGAATGGCTAGCCAGTCCAGCACGTCGCCCAGCCGTTTTTCCCAGAACGGCTGTCCGTTTCAGCTCGACGGATAGCCGTGAACTAGTCATTTTCTCCAGAACGGCTGGCTAGTGCAGCACGTCGCACAACCATTTTGCCAAGAATGGCTGTGCATTGAGCCTGGCGGCAGGCCGTGAACCAGCCATTTGCGCCTGAACAGCTGGCCAATCCAGCACGTCGCCCAGCCATTTTTTTGAGAACGGTTGTGAGTTTCAGCTTGATGGCTGGCCGTAAACTAGCTGTTTGCGCCAGAATGACTTCTAAGTCTAGCACATCGCCTAACAATTTTGCTCAGAATGGTTGTGCATTTCAGCCAGACGTCTGGACGCTAACAAGCCATTTTTGCCAGAAAGGGTGCCCAGTCCAGCATGTCGCTCAGCCATTTTGCCCAGAATGGCTGTGCATTTCAGCCCTATGGCTGGCTACGAACGAGCCATTTTTGTGAGAATGGCTAGCCACTCCAGCACGACGTCCAGCCATTTATCTCAGAACGACAATGCATTTCCTTAAAACGGCTGCCCAGTCCAACAGGTCGCCCAGCCATTTTTCCCAGAACGGCTGTGCGTTTTAGCCAGATGGCTGGTCGTGAACTAGCCGTTTACGCCAGAATGGCTAGCCAATCCAGCATGTCGCCAAGCCGTTTTGCCCAAAACGGCTGTGCGTTTTAGCCCCACAGCTGGTGGTGAATTAGCCGTTTGCGTAGAACGGCTGGCCAGTCCAGCACGTCACCTAGCCATTTTGCCAAGAATGACTGTGCATTTTAGGCTGACAGCTGGCCACGAACCAGCCATTTTTCATGAGAACCGCTGGCCAATCTTGATCATCTCCCAGTTGTTTTGCTTAGAAGGGCTATGCATTTCAGCCCGATGGCTGTCTGTGAACCAGCCGTTTGGGCCAGAATGGCTGCCCAGTCTAGCACATCGCCCAGCCATTTTGCTTAGAACGGCTGTGCGTTTTAGCCAGACGGCTGGACGCGAACAAGCCATTTTCTCCAGAACAGCTGTCCAGTTTAGCACGTCGCCCAGCCATTTTGCCCAAAATGGCTGTGCCTTTCACCCCGACAGATGGCCGCGAACCAGTCGTTGGTGCTAGAACGGCTGGCTAGTCCATCATGTCGCCCCTCCGTTTTGCCCAGAATGCCTGTACGTTTGAGCCCGATGGCTGGCCACGAACAAACTGTTTTTTCTAGAACGGTTGTCCAGTTCAGCATGTTGTTTAACCGCTTCACTAAGAACGACTGTACGTTTCAACCCGATGATTGGCCGCGAACCAGCCATATTCCCCAGAATGGCTGCCCAGTCCAACAGGTCACCCAGCCATTTTTCCCAGAACAGCTGTGCATTTTAGCTCGAAGGTTGGCCGCAAACCAACCATTTTCACAAGAAGGACTGGCCAATCCAGCACAACTCCCTGCAATTTTGCCTTGAACGGCCGTGCGTTTCAGCCCGACGGCTGGCCGCGAACCCGCCATTTGTGGCAGAATGACTGGCCAATCAAGCATGTCGCCCAGCAGTTCTGCCCAGAACGGCTGCGCGTTTCAACCCAACAGCTAGCCACGAACCAGCTATTTTTGCTAGAACGGATGGCCAGTCCAGCATGTCGCCCAGCCATTTTGCTCAAAATGGTTGTGTGTTTTAGCCCGACGGCATGCTACGAGCCAGCCGTTTTTGGCAGAACGGCTGGCCAGTCCAGGACGTCCCCCAGCCGTTTTATCCAAAACGGCTGTGTGTTTTAGAACGGCGGTAGGCCATGAACCAGTCGTTTACGCCAGAATGGCTGCCCAGTCCAGCACGTCGCCTAATCATTTTGCTCAGAATGGTTGTGCATTTTAGGTAAATGGATGGCCGCGAAGTAGGCATTTTTGCCAGAACTGTTGGCCAGTCCAGCACGTCGCCCAACGATTTTGCCCAGAATGGCTGTGCATTTTAGCCCGATGGCTGGCCGTGAACCAGTCATTTTTGCTAGAACGGCTGGCCAGTCCTGCACGTCGCCCAATTATTTTGCTCAAAATGATAGTGCATTTTAGCCTGACAGCTGGCAGCGAACCAGCCATTTTTGCCATAATGGTTGGCAAGTCCAACACGTCGCCCAACCGTTTTGCCCAAAACAACTGTGCATTTTAGCCGAACGGTAGGCCACGAGCCAGCCGTTTGCATCAGAATGGCTGGCTAGTCCATCACGTCGCCCAGCCGTTTTTCCCAGAACGGCTGTCCGTTTCAGCCCGACAGCTAGCCGCGAACCAGCCGTTTTCTCAAGAATGGCTGGCCAATCCAGCACATCGCCCAGTCATTTTGCCCAGAACGGCTATGCATTTTATCCCGGCGGTAGGCTGTGAACCAGCCATTTGCTCCAGAACAACTGACTAATCCAGCACATCGCCCAGCCATTTTACTGACAATAGCTGTGAGTTTTAGCTCGACGGTTGGCCGTAAACTAGCCGTTTGCGCCAAAATGGCTGCCCAATCCAACACATCGCCCAGCCATTTTCCTAAGAATGGCTATGCATTTTAGCCAGACGGCTGGACGTGAACCAGCCATTTTTGCCAGAACGGCTTCCCAGTCCAGCATGTCGCCCAGCCATTTTGCCCAGAATGGTTGTGCATTTCAGCCCTATGGCTGGCTATGAATGAGCTGTTTTCGCCAAAACGGCTAGCCAGTCCATCACGTCGTCCAGTTGTTTCTCTCAGAACGGTTGTGCAATTCAGCCCAATGGCTAGCCATGAACCAGCCATTTTTACCAACACGACTGCCTAGTCTAGTAGGTCGCCCAGGCATTTTGCTCAGAACGGCTGTGCATTTTATCCAGACGGCTGGTCGCGAACCAACTGTTTGCACAAGAACGGGTAGCCAATCCAGCACGTCACCCAGCCGTTTTGCCCAGAACGGCTGTGCATTTTAGCCCGACTGGTGGTGGTCAATTAGCCATTTACGCAGAACGGCTGGCCAGTCCAGCACGTCGCCTAGCCGTTTTTCCAAGAACGGTTGTGCGTTTTAGCCCAACAACAGGCCACGAACTAGCCATTTTTGTGAGAATGGCTGGCCAATCCAGATCGGCTCCTAGTTGTTTTGCCTAGAAGAGCTATGCGTTTCAGCCCGATGGCTGGCCGCGAACTAGCAGTTTACGCCAGAATGGCTGCCCAGTCTAGCACATCGCCCAGCCGTTTCACTTAGAACGACTATGCGTTTCAGCCAGACGGCTGGACGCGAACCAGCCATTTTCTCTAGAACAGCTACCCAGTCTAGCACGTCGCCCAGCCATTTTTCCCAGAACAGCTGTGCGTTTCACCCCGACGAATGGCCGTGAACTAGTTGTTTGTGCTAGAATAACTGGCTAGTCCAGCACGTCGCCCCTCCATTTTGCCCAGAATGGCTGAGCATTTCAGCCCGATGGATGGCCGCGAACAAACCATTTTCGCCAGAATGGTTGTCCAGTTCAGCACGTCGTCCAACTGCTTCACTCAGAACGGTTGTACGTTTCAGCCCGATGACTGGCCGCGAACCAGCCATTTTCGCCAGAATGGCTGCCCAGTCCAGCTGGTCGCCCAGCCATTTTGCCTAGAACGGTTGTGTGTTTTAGCTTGACGGCTGGTCGCGAACGGGCCATTTTCTCTAGAATGGCGGGTCAGTACAGCACATCTCCCTGCCGTTTTGCCCTAAACGGTCGTGCATTTCAGCCCAACGGCTGGCCACGAACCAGCCATTTGTGACAGAACGGCCGGCCAGTCAAGCACGTCACCCAACAGTTCTACCAAAAATTGTGCATTTCAGCCTGCTGGCTGACCGCGAACCAGTCGTTTTCACTTGAATGGCTGGGTAGTCCAGCACGTCGCTCACCCATTTTGCCTAGAATGGCTATGCGTTTTAGCTTTGACGGCTAGCCGCAAACCAGCTATTTTTGCCAGAATGGATGGCCAGTCTAGCACGTCGCCCAGCCATTTTACCCAAAAAGATTGTTCGTTTTAGCCCGACGACATGCCGCGAGCTAGTCATTTTTGCCAGAATGGCTGGCCAGTCCAAGACGTCGCCCAGCCATTTTATCCAGAACGGCTGTGCATTTTAGCACGACGGTAGGCCACGAACCAGTTGCTTGCGCCAGAATGGCTGCCCAGTCCAGCACGTTGCCCAACCTTTTTGCTCAGAATGGCTGTGTGTTTTAGGCAGACGGCTGGCCGCGAACCAGTCATTTTCCCAAGAATGGCTAGCCAGTCCATCACGTCGCCCAACGATTTTGCCCAGAATGGCTATGCATTTTAGCCCGATGGCTGGCCGTAAACCAGCCGTTTTCGCCAGAACGGCTGCCAAGTCCAATTGGTCGCCCAACTGTTTTTCCCCAAATGGCTGTGCATTATAGTCCGGTGGCTGGCCGCGAACCAGCCGTTTGTGCAAGAACGGATGTCCAATCCAGCAAGTTGCCCAGCCATTTTGCCCAGAATGGCTGTGCATTTTAGCCCGACGGCTGGCCATGAACCAGCCTTTTTTGCTAGAATGGCTGGCCAGTACAGCACGTCGCCTAGCCGTTTTGCCCAGAACGGTAGTGCATTTTAGCTTGACGACCGGCCGTGAACCAGCCATTTTCGCCAGAACGGTTGGCCAGTCCAGCACGTCGCCCAACCATTTTTGCTTAGAACGGCTCTACGTTTTAGCCCGACAGTAGGCCGCAAACCAACCGTTTGCACCAGAATGGCTGGCCAGTGCAGCACGTCACCCAGCCATTTTTACTAGAACGACTATCCTTTTCAGCCCGACAGCTAGCCGCGAACCAACCGTTCTCTCCAGAACGGCTGGCCAGTCCAGCAAGTAACCCAGCCATTTGCCTAGAACAGGTATGCATTTTAGCCCAGCGGCAGGCTGCGAGCCAGCCATTTGCTCCAGAACAGTTGACCAATCCAACACGTCGCCCAGCCATTATGCCTAGAACGGCTGTGAGTTTCAGCTCGATGGCTATCCGTGAACTAGCCATTTGCGCCAGAATGGCTGCCCAGTCTAGCACATCGCCCAACCGTTTTGCTCAGAATGGCTATGCGTTTCAGCCAGACAACTGGACGCGAACCAGCCATTTTTACCAGAATGGCTTCCCAGTCCAGCATGTCGCCTAGCCGTTTTGCCCAGAATGGCTGTGCATTTCAGCCCTATGGCTGGCTACAAACGAGCCGTTTTTGCCAGAATGGCTAGCCAGTCCAGCACGTCGTCCAACCGTTTCTCTCAGAACGGCTGTGCATTTCCGCCTAACGGCTAGCCATGAACTAGCCGTTTTTGCCAACATGGCTGCCGAGTCCAGTAGGTCGCCCAGACATTTTGCTCAGAACGGTTGTGTGTTTTAGCCAGACGGCTGGTTGGGAACCAACCATTTATGCCAGAATGGCTAGCCAATCCAGCACGTCACCCAGCTGTTTTGCCCAGAACGGCTGTGTGTTTTAGCCCGACAACTGGCGGCCAATTAGCCGTTCGGGCAAAACGGCTGACCTGTCCAGCACGTCGCCTATCCGTTTTGCCAAGAACGGCTATGCGTTTTAGCCTAATAGCTGGCCATGAACTAGCCATTTTTGTGAGAATGGCTGGCCAATCCAGATCGTCTCCCAGTTGTTTTGCCTAGAAGGGCTATGCATTCCAGTTCGATGGCTGGCTGCGAACCAGCCATTTGCGCCTAAATGACTGCCCAGTCCAGCACATCACACAACCGTTTTGCTTTAAACGGCTGTGCATTTCAGCCAGATGGCTGGACACAAACCAACCATTTTCGCAAGTACAGCTGCCCAGTTTAGCACGTCGCCTAGCCATTTTGCCCAGAATGACTGTGCATTTCACCCTGACAGATGGCCGCAAACCAGCCGTTTGTGTTAGAATGGATGGCTAGTCTAGTACGTCGCCCCTCTATTTTTCCCAAAATGGTTGTGCGTTTCAGCCCGATGGCTGGCCACGAATAAACCATTTTTGCCAGAATGGTTGTCCAGTCCAGCACGTCTCCAACCGCTTCACTCAGAATGGCTGTACATTTTAGCCTGATGATTGGTCGTGAACCAGCCATTTTCGCCACAATGGCTAGCTAGTCCAGCTGGTCGCACAACCATTTTGCCCAGAATGGCTGTGCGTTTTATCTCGATGGCCGGCCGCGAACCGGCCATTTTTGCTAGAATGGTTGGCCAGTCCAGCACGTCTCCCTGCCGTTTTGTCCTGAACGGCCATGCGTTTCATCCCGACGGCTGGCCGCGAACCAGCCGTTTGTGGCAGAACAACTGGCCAGTCAAGCACGTCACCCACCAGTTCTGCCTAGAATGGTCGTGCGTTTCAGCCCGACGGCTGACCGTGAACCAGCCGTTTTCGCTCGAATGGCTGGCTAGTCTAGCACGTCACCCAGCCATTTTGCCCAGAACGGTTGTGCGTTTTAGCCCGACGGCTAGCCACAAACTAGCTATTTTCGCCAGAACGGATGGCCAGTCGAGCACCTCGCCCAGCCATTTTGCCCAAAACAGTTGTGCGTTTTAGCCCAACGACATGCCGCGAGCCAACCATTTTTGCCAGAACGGCTGGCTAGTCCAGGACATCGCCCAGCCATTTTATCCAGATAGACTGTGCATTTTAGCCGGATGGTAGGCCACGAACCAGTCGTTTGTGCCAGAATGGCTGCCCAGTCCAGCATGTCGCCTAGCCATTTTGCTCAAAATGGTTGTGCGTTTCAGGCAGACGGCTGGCCGCGAACTAGGCATTTTCGCCAGAATGGCTGGCCAGTCCAACACGTCGCCCAACGATTTTGCCCAGAATGGCTATGCGTTTTAGCTCGATGGTTGGTCGTGAACCAGCTGTTTTTGCCAGAACGGCTGCCCAGTGCAACTGGTCGCCTAGCCATTTTTCCCCAAACGGCTGTGTGTTTTAGTCCGGTGGCTAGCCGCGAACCAGCCGTTTGTGCCAGAACAGATGGCCAGTTCAGCTGGTTGCCGAGCCATTTTGCCCAAACGGCTATGCGTTTTAGCCCGACGGGTGGCCAAGAACCAGCCTTTTTTTCTACAACAGCTGGCCAATTCAGCACGTCGCCCAGTCATTTTTCCCAGAACGACAGTGCATTTTAGCCTGACGACTGGTCACGAACCAACCATTTTCGCCAGAACGGCTGGCCAGTTCAGCACGTCACCCAGCCGTTTTGCCAACAACGGCTGTGCGTTTTAGCCCGATGGTAGGCCGTGAACCAGCCGTTTTTGCTAGAACGGTTGGCCAATCAAACACGTCACCAGTTGTTTTTCCCAGAACGACTGTGCGTTTTAGCTTGACTGCTGGCTGTGAACCAGCCATTTCACCAGAATAGATGGCCAGTCCAGCATGTCGTGGATGGCTAGTCCTGCACGTCGCCTAGCCTTTTTGCCTAGAACGTCTATGCATTTTAGCTCGACGATAGGCCACGAACCAGCCATTTTCTCCAGAATGGCTGGCCAGTCTAGCACTCCACCCGTGTGTTTTGCCCAAAACGGCTGTGCGTTTCAGCCTGATGGCTGGCCGTGAACCAGCCGTTTACGCCAAAATGACTGCTCTGTCTAACATGTCGCCCAGCCATTTTGCCCAGAATGGTTGTTCATTTTAGCCCAATAGTAAACCACGAACAAGCTATTTGTGGTAGAACGGCTGGCCAGTCCATCACGTCGCTCAACCGTTTTGCTAGGAATAACTGTGCATTTTAGCCCGAAGGTTGGCCACAAACCAACCATTTTCGTCGGAACGGCTGGCCAATCCAGCACGTCGCCCATCCATTTTGCTCATAAGGGCTGTGTGTTTTACCCCGATAGCTAGCATCTCGCCCAGCCATTTTTCCAAAACAGATGTGAGTTTTAGCCCGATGGTGCGTCACGAAGTAGCCATTTTCGCCAGAACGTCTGGCCAGTTCAGCACGTCACCCAGCCGTTTTGCCCCGAACGGCTGTGCTTTTAGCCCTACGGCTGGCCGCGAACCAACCATTTTTGCCAGAATGGCTGGCCAGTCTAGCACGTCATCCATGCATTTGCCCAGAACGGCTGTGCATTTTAGCCCAATGGCGGGCCACGCGCAAGCATTTTTAGCCAGTATGGCTGCCCAGTCCAGCACGTCGCCCAGTTGTTTTGCCAAGAATGGATGTGTGTTTTACCCCGTATGGTAGGCCAGTGCATCATCATGCGATCCTCTGGCCTGAATCATATGTGCAGACCACATACTGGGGGGGGGGGGGTTGTTTGGGGTAACCTCCTGAGGGTCTTGGTAGTGCTGGAATGTGTGTGTAGGATTTTGGGGCGAGGGACAAATCTGTGTGACGTGGGGATGGATCTCAATGAATCGTGGCAGCAAGGCCACTTTGCCACTTACAATGCCCCATCGCATACTTAAGTCATTTGCAAAGGATTCAACCCGCCGTCCAATCAGAATAACACTTCAAGGTGGCCAAACAGGTGCATCCGCCGGCACGGCTACACCGACGACATTGGCCTATGGTACATACGAGGGCTCCTACTGTGGGTCGGAAATTGGACAGCGGGATGAGGCACCACTGCCAGCTAGGATTCTGACTTAGAGGTGTTCAGTCATAATTCGACGCACGGTAGCTTCACGTCACTAGCTTTTCAACCAAGCGCGATGACCAATTGTGCGAATCAACGGTTCCTCTCGTACTAGGTTGAATTACTATCACGGTAATACTAACATGTCTCACGATGGTCTAAACCTAGCTTGCGTTCCCTATTAGTGGGTGAACAATCGAACACTTGGTGAATTCTGCTTCACAATGATAGGAAGAGCCGACATCGAAGGATCAAAAAGCAACGTCACTATGAACGCATGGCTGCCACAAGACAGTTATCCCTGTGGTAACTTTTCTGACACCTCTAGCTTCAAATTCTGAAGGTCTAAAGGATCGATAAGCCACACTTTCACGGTTCGTATTCGTACTGGAAATCAAAAACAAACGAGCTTTTACCCTTCTATTCCACACGAGATTTCTATTCTCGTTGAGTTCATCTTAGTACACATGCATTATCTTTTAACAGATGTGCCACAATAGCCAAACTCCCCACCTGACAATGTCTTCCGCCCTGATCGGCCCGCTAGAGCGGGCCTTGGTTTCAAAAGAAGGGGCAGATCCCTGCCTCCGGCTCACGGAATAAGTAAAATAACGTTAAAAGTAGTGGTATTTCACTTGCTCCATGCGAGGCGGCTCCCACTTATCCTACACCTCTCAAGTCATTTCACAAAGTCGAACTAGAGTCAAGCTCAACAGGGTCTTCTTTCCCCATTAATTTTGCCATGCCTGTTCCCTTGGCTATGGTTTCGCTGGATAGCAGATAGGGACAGTGGGATCTCGTTAATCCATTCATGTGCATCACTAATTAGATGACGAGGCATTTGTCTACCTTAAGAGAGTCATAGTTACTCCCGCCGTTTACCCGCGCTTGGTTGAATTTCTTCACTTTGACATTCAGAGACTGGGCAGAAATCACATTGCGTGAGCATCCACAGGGACCATCGTTTGTGTAAATTGAACCATCGTGTACCATGGCTGTGCATGTGGGAGCGGGTGTCATGCTTGGTGGCACTATGACGGCACATGAGTGGTTGTGTAAATTGAAGTACAATTTTCAACCCAAGAAGAAGAGAAGAAAGATAAAAATTCAGAGTTCAAAATTCTCTTGTTTTGGCGTGGTTGAGAAACATCGGAGAAGAACACAGAAGCTTGTACAGGCCTTCTGGATGTTGTACTATGGATGCACGATTTTCAGAACATCCAACACCTTGAACTCGCACAGCAACCCTTGAAGAAATCTCCTGGAAGGTGCTCTGGTTTGCTAGTTCATTCTTTGCCCTAGCCTAGATGCAAATCTCATTGTCCAACTATATATGTATTTTTCTACACACATGGAAAGGCCTCCCTTTATATACCCACTTTTCAAAGACTTGATCTTGGTCATGGATGACAAGGAAATCTCCTCCATATCCAAACTTGGAAAGAGACCTATCCAAACAGCACAATCCCTTTATCAAACTCTAGGGCACGAGAACCAACTCTTGGTGGTGTGTTCTCTTCTCCTAAAACATGGTAACATGTTGTATTTATAATCCCAAAGAGTCCCTCTATGTTTGACAAGAGTTGGATCTTCATAGGACTCTGTTTAGGAAAGTCTGTATAAAGAAACACCAGAATCAATCAACCGAATTCATTGGATCGATCGTTCGATTTCTATCTTAGCTTCGACGACGCTTCAGCTGGAGAAAATACAACGTGAACATCTAAAGTACCTTGCTACGACTGCGAATCGGTGGACCGATTTCTTCAAGTCAGTTGTTCGACTTTTTGATTGTCCCACTGCAAAACCTTCTGCCTAGGTTGGTCGACCGAACGTACCAAATTGGTTGTCGGACTTTGGACTAGTAATCGATTGTCCATCTATTCCCTTGATCCATAATCAATCTGGCATCGATTTGCTTTCATTATTGATCAACTGATTTCTGCAAGTCGGTCGTCCGATTGTCAATTTTGTAGTTGACCTTCTAGTCTTGGCTTTGCTGTATTGTCCAAGTCTTAGGCTTTGTATTATCCACTTCGAATGTAACTTTTGGACAATGTTATTGCACACTTAACACACAAATTAGACCTTCAAATTAAATAAACATAAATCAAATACTTGGTCATGAACATGAACTATATTCAGTGTTTTGTGATTTTCTGAACATGAGTTAAACTTAGTGTTTTTGTGATCATCAAAATCTACAGAGTACAACAATCTCCCCCTTTTTGATGATGACAAAACACTTGTAGATTTTTCTCACAATACACAACATTTGATTTGATTTTTATGTGTTTTCATATGACACAATGCATGCATTCATTCATGCAAGATTAACTCCCCCTCTCTAAAATACTTAGGACTCTAACTCTCCCCTTTTCTTTTGGACACAAACTCTCCCCAAAACCAAAATGTAAAATCTACATAGCTATCTCTCAAGATATTCTCTCCTTTTTGACAGCATAAAAAAGTGGGTGATATTAGGGATAAGAAGTGCACTTAGCATAATACTAAGTATGTGAAATCACTTTGGGGGAAATGATGGGAGTGCATGCTCTAAAAGATAGCCATTAAATGGTCCAGTGTTTAATCAAGTTCTCAACACACATTCAAAATTAAATACCATTTAAAGTGAAGTATGAGACATGATTAAGAAGCATCACCCATGATGATAAGCAGAATTCAAATTAACACTAACGAATACTCTCAATCTTACCTATGCATGATAGATCCTTGATTTTTAGTAGCTATCACTCTGCCCTCCTTTTTTTTGTTCTAAAACAAATGATGTGGTTCATTTTTATTTTTTGTTTCTTTTCATTCATTGTGAGGAAAGTATTGTCGTTTGATGTGAGGCTTCCCACTTGTCTAGTGGAAAGACCAGGTTACTAAGCTCAATTCCCCTTTCAATTTGGGACAAGTAGATTTTTTCTCACGAGTTACTACAAATTGGGTGGATTTTAAGCATCAAAAGAGTATTAAGAAAAATTTCCACCGATCATCAAGATGATATCTGATAATCATAATCATGTGCATTAGTATGTTGGCTTCAATTTCAAATGTATTTTGAGAAGCAAGTTAAATACAGAACTATTTGGCTCTCCCTTAATGTATGCAAACACCAAATGCAGAAATCTCCACCTTAGTGACTGAATTAATGCACACTGTCTTAAGCCAATGCAATAAAATATCAGGGAGTATTAGGCTATAGAATGAGTCAATGAAGTGTCTTTACATAAAGTTTACATGCAAGCACATAACGGATAGACATGCAAAAGACATTAAGACATAAGACTCTTTTTGTGTTTTCAAATTTTTAATTTTTTTTTGTTTTTTGATAGAACAAAAACATAGCCTAGAATCAAAATCTAAAAGAGTAAACAAAAAAGCATACAAGAGTATTCATGTATTACCTTGAAAGTCCAACATAGAAGAACATGATACTCACAGAATAGTGCAAATTGTAGATGCCTTGAGATTCACATTGATACAATTTGATGCTTCATCTCAAAATTTCACAACACACCTATAACCACAGATCTCAGGTGGATTTCTTTGGTAGCCAAATGGTTTTGGGTCCAATAGTGTTAGTTCTAGAAGGCAACAAATCCTTCCTTATCCACACCAAATTCATTTTCTACATGTTTCTTTTTAAAGAACAATTGTAGTTCATATGACCATGCCTGCCACAGAAATAACATGTGACATTAGGATTGTGTTACGTGGCTTGTGATCTATGAACAACATGATATTCAACATGCTTACCTTTCATATGAGCATGTTTTTTATTTTGTACCTATTTCTTAGCATGAATAGAATTTTTAGGTTGCAAAGATTTCTTAGCATAAATATTTTTTCACATGAGCATTTTTATTAACATGTGATTGTGAAGTGCAAGGAGCATTAGAAGCATGAATAAATGATGTTTTCATTTTAGACTCAACAGATTTGTTCTTTTTGCTTTTAGGGGTATAGCCTAAACCATGTCTGTTAGTGTTCACTTTAAAACTAAGAACTTCATCATGCTTTTGCTTCCCCTTCATGAGTTTAGAAACAATTGATTTTAGATCATTAATGGTTTCATGCAACTTTTTGATAAAAATTTCAGAATTTTTAACATTATCTTCAAGCACATGCACTTGGTTTTCTAGTTTTTCCTTTTCAGATTTCAAAGATGTGTTTTCCTTTTCAAGCATGCAGATTTTTTCTGAAAAACCATTATCATTAGCCATGCATTCCATTTCTTATTCATACAATGAAATTTTGCTTTGCATGGTTTGATTTTCATCTTGAAGAATATTGCATTGAACATTCAACAAGTCACATGATTCACATGGATATTCATTATGCAAAATATCATTGATTTTCATCTTCAGTCCCTTATTTTCCTTTTTTACTTTTTTGTATCTCTCATACAAGTCTGAATACATTTGATCAATCTCCTTAGGAGTAAACAATTCTCGGTCAGAGTTTACCTCAAGAGATTCATCTTCAATAGCCATGAGACTGCACTCCTCCTTCTTAAGTTCTTCGGCCTTGGAGGATGACTGGTTGGAATCGCTCCAGGTGGCGACCATGACTTTGGGCTTCTTTGCCTTATGTTCATTTTGCCTTTTCAAAAATCCTGAACATTCTGATCTCATATGCCCAATTCCTTGGCTCTCTAGCAGATCAATTCTGATTTTCTCCTAGAGTCTTCTTGCTTGTTTTTGCCCTTAGAGTTCACAAGAAGCTTTGCATATTGTCGCCTTTCTTTCTCAAAATTTTTTTAAAGCTTCGTGCAATCTTGGCCACTTCATCCTCATCTTCACTCGAGGAGTTTTTCTCGAAAAGATATTTCTTTGATTTCTTGGCTTTGAGAACCACATCCTTTTGCTTAATAAGCAAAGGTTGCTCGGCCTCCTCTCGCTTCAGATTGATTTTGTATGTCATGAGACTCCCAATCAACTCCTCCACAGTGAGGATTGACAAGTTCTTGGAGTCTTCAATGATTGTGGCCTTGGTGTGCCACGTCGGTGGGAGGGACCTCAGAACTTTATGAACTATCTCCGAGTCTGTGTAGTTCTTCCCAAGTGCCTTCAATCCATTGGTGATATTGGAGAGCCATGCAGACATGTCAGAGATTGTTTCCACCGGGCTCATCTTGAACATCTAATATTCATGAACCAGAATGTTGGCTTTGGTCTACTTGACCTCTGAAGTGCCTTCATAGATCAGCTTCAATTTGTCCCACATCTCAATTGCTGAACTGTACACAGAAACATGGGAATATTCATCAGGATGAATAGCACATTGAATTATATTCATGGCACTAAAATTAACCTTGAATTTTTTAATATTATCCTCCGTCCACTTTCCCTCATCCTCTGGCAGTGTATGTGGACTAGTATTCACAACTTTCCAAATCTCATAATCTTGAGCCTTGAGAAAGACATGCATACGGTTCTTCTAATAAGTGTAGTTGCTGCCATTAAAGTAGGGTGGACGATTGATAGAATGACCCTCAGGGATATATCCTTTGTTGGCCATCGTAAATAGGATCTCTCTCTAGATCAAGAGCTCTGCTCTGATACCAATTCATGTGCAGGGATGCGATGGACAACCAAGAGAGGAGGAGTGAATTGGTTATCACCCAATAAAAGTCCTTTTAACTCAGAATAGATTAGACTAAATTAATCAAACCAATTATGTGATATGCACAGAAAAATATAACAAGTATATAGACAAAACCAATTATCCTAACATGTGTAGAATGGAGGTAGAAAACATGGAACAAACCACACATACATGCAAGATTTAGAGTGGTTCGACAAACACACCCCTATGTACGTCTACATCCACTACCTCACACCCCTGTGAGGATTTCCACTAGCTTGTTTCCCAAAGACGAGACAACCCAGCGTGTATGCGCACACGCACTGCACACCAAAAATGTGCTCACAAACTGAGCACACGCACACAAATGTTTGTGTAAATTGATGTACAATTCTCAACCCAAGAAGAAGAGGAGAAAGATGAAAATTCGTAGTTCAGAATTCTCCTATTTTGGCGTTGTTGAGAAACGTCGGATAAGAACACAGAAGCTTGCACAGGCCTTCCTGGATGTTGTACTATGGATGCAAGATCTTCAAAACATCCAACACCTTGAACTCGCACAAAACCCTTAAAGAAATCTCCTGGAAGGTGCTCTGGTTGCACTACAAAAAGAAGCGGTTTTAGAGACCAATAATTTCGGTGACAATTCGGTCACTAATTAGTGACCGAATTGTGATTGAAAGTAATCAGTCGCTAAATAAATATTTAGAGACCGATCCTAATTCGGTCATAATTCAGTCACTATTTAGTGACCGAATAATGACAAAAATTATCGGTCTCTATATTTTGGGACCGATTAAATTCGGTCACTATTTGATCACTATTTAGGGACCGAATAGTGACTGATTTTATTTCAGTCACAAATTTTCACATTTTCGCGGGATGGGGAGAAAATTTTGTGTCCGATTTATTTCAGTCACTATTCGGTTAGTGACCGAATAGTGACTGAATTTAATCAATCTCTATTTTCTTAAATTTTAGAGACCGAATAGCGACTGATATTTATCGGACCCTATTCGGTCCCTATAGCTGCATATTCCTCCCCATTTACCCCCCTTTCGTGCACTCTCTCTCTCTCCTTCCTTCCTACGCACTCTCTCTCTCTCTCTCTCCGTCCCTGCTCACTCTCTCTCTCTCTCTCGTTCGCCGCCGCCATCTCCGGACGCTGTCGCCATGCGTCGCCATCGCCGGACGCTGCCGCCATTTCCGGACGCCGCCGCCGTCGTCTTCTCCTGTCGTCCCCCGTGCTTGGAGCAAGCTGCCGCCATCGCTCGGAGCCTCTTCTCCCTGGGTAAATCTCTCTGTCCTCCCCCCTCTCTCTGTCTCTCTATCCTCCCCCCCCTCCCCCCCTGTCGGAACACCCCCCTCCAGCCCCACCTGTGGAACCCCCCCTTTCCCGCCCCACCGCGGAAGACCCCCCCTCCCCCCCTCCCACCCTGATTGTGAACCCCCCCCCCCCAACCCCCACCGCCGGAAGACCCCCCTCCCCCACCCCCCCCCCCACACCCCATCTATGAACCCCCCCCTCTCGGAAGACCCCCCTCCACCCCCCACACCCCACCTGCTAACCCCCCCCCCCTCCCGGAAGACCCCCCTCCACCCCCACATATGAAACCCCCCCACCCCAACGCCGGAAGACCCCCCTCTCACCCCACCTGTGTACACCCCCCTCCCACCCCCACCTGTGAAATTTGCAGTATTCTAAGAATGTTCTCTAGCTAGCTAGTTGATATTGTTGGTGTCCATCTATGTGTAGCTTTGTGGTTGAGTTAGGGGCATTAACTTTACCATCTTTTAGGAGAGAGTAAAGGTAAACATTCTAGCCCACTGTTGATGCGTAGCGGACAAATATATGTGTATACATATAATATCAAATGAGAAATAATAATTGTACAGTTGGAACAATATTATTGGTATGTGCACATATATATATAATTAAAAAAGAGAGGGAAATGATAATATGACACGCATATATAGTGATGTAATGACATCCAGGATATAGCCCTAGAGGGTAAGTAAGTATTTCTCATATCAAATGGCTCAATGTTAAAGGATGCTAGCTAAATATCTTAAGTAGTTTACTGATTTTGGAAATTGAATAATCAGATTTTCAACACTTGTAATGTAACCTAGGTCATGAATATCAAACATGAAGTTATAGAGAAGGGTGGGGCCCTCAAATTTCAATCCAAGGGGAAGCCAAAAAAAAGTGGGATGGCCTCGCCCTTCCCTGCAGTCCCTTGGCATGCGCCTGCAACATGCATGCATCATGGGTCGACGAGGGTGGCATAGAACTTCCTATTATATATATTTTCACATACCCTATCATAATCACACAGATGGGATAGTGAAAGAGGCAAAAGGACATTAAAATCCTTAGTGTCAGATGCAGGGAATCCAGTGTACATGCCTCATGGCTTCATAACTTTCTTTCTCCACCTCCATATATATATATATATATATATATATATATAGTAGAGGATCGGATAGATGGATAATGACAAAGCTAGAAGGGGGGTCGAATAGATTTGCAGCGAAAACTGCGGAAGCTAAAGCAATTTAAAAACTGCGGAAGTTAAAGCAATTTAAAAATTACTTCGAATTAAGATATCTATTCAAATAAAACCCCACTGAACAGATGTAATATGTGTGATTAGTGTGTGTGAGCAAATCAATTAGTAGTATGAGCGAAATCCCTATGCATGCATCTAGTGCAATACAAAGTCAAACCACAATTAAAACCACTGCACAGAGGATTTTTAGGTGGTTCAAAAACCACCTCCAGTGACTCCTACCTCCACCCCTCACATAGTGAGGCCACACTACTCAAAACCTTGAGTACAATACACACTGGAGCACGATGACTCCAGAACACCCTTGAGCACAACGACTCAAGACACAACCGGAGTACGATGACTCCAAACCCTTTAAGTACAATGACTCAAAGAAAACTCAAGAGATAGGCACAATGACCTACTCCATAAACCACTTGTGAATTCAGTAAATTCACAAGCCCTTGAGCACGGCGGCTCAAGCACTAGAGCACAACAGCTCCAACCCAGAGCAATATGGCTCCAAACCTGAGTACAAAGTACTCAAACCTCTGGATCACAATAGATCCAAGTTCTGCTAGAACAAGCACACTTAGAGAATAGATCCTCTAGTACGATCTATTTTAGTACAAGATAAAGTGGTAAAGACAAATAGAATTGGGTGATCTGTGTAGAACACATACATAGATCCCCCAGGGAAATTGACACTCAAATCAAACACAGACTCGGCTGAATCTCCTTTTGGATCAACACTGCTGCAACCACTAGCTCCTCCCCTTCTTCTCCTTCTTCTTCCCCTTGGCGGCTCTCTACTGCTCCCCTTCTGGACGTAGGAGCCTTCCCGCTCAAAATGCTCTTCTTCTGGAATGCTCTGAGCTTTCTTGCGTGGGATGTAGGATCGGATGAGTGGATGGATCAGATCTAGAAGGGGGGGTTGAATAGATCTAACACCAATTAATGCGGAAGCTCAAGCAATTTAAAATTACTTCGAATCAGAGATCAATTCACCCAAACAATTTACTGATCTGAAGTGATTAGTGTGTGTGAGCAAATTGATTAGTAGTGTGAACGAAATCCCTATGCATGCATCTAGCATAATACAAAGTCAAACCACAATTCAAACCATTGCACAGAGGATTTTTAGGTGGTTCGAAAATCACCTCCAGTGACTCCTACGTCCACCCCTCACACAGTGAGGCCACACTACTCAAAACCTTGAGTACAACACACACTGGAGCACGATGACTCCAAACAACCTTGAGCACGATGGCTCAAAACACAACCGAAGCACGACGACTCCAAACCCTTTGAGTACGACGACTCAAAGAAAACTCATGAGATAGGCACAACGACCTACTCCATAAACCACTTGAGAGTACGACGACTCACAAGCACATGAGCACAACGGCTATAGAGCACTAAGGCTCCAAACCTGAGCACTACGGCTCCAAACCTTTGGACCACGAAGGATCCAAGTTCTGCTAGAACAAGCTCAGTTAGAGAATAGATCCTCTAGCCCGATCTATCTCAATACAATGATAAAAATAGAGCAAACAGAATTAAGTGATCTGTGTGGAACACATACACAGATCACACAATGAAAACCTGGATGAACACTCCAAGAAAATAAATGAAATAGATGTGACTTGGATGTTCCTTGATGAAGAAGACTTGCAGAAGCTTGGATTGAAGATGCTTGATGGAATTCGTTGGAGATCTTCTTCAATCCATGATGCTCTGCTTTGATGGCATCTGAAATGGCAGAAATCCTTCTTCTCCTGCGCCTCTTTAGTTGAATCTTCTCCCTTGCATAGCACAACAAGCTTCTCTCCAGAGATTCCCCTTGATTCCCACGTCCTTCCTCTTGAAAGGATGGCTTGCAGCTTCTGGAGATGGAGACAGATCTGGAAAGCCCCCTTTGGCCGCCAAAAAGATTCTTCTGGAAGTGTATGGGCTCTCTTGCCTTTGGGGTACAAGGAACATGGGTATTTATAGCCCCATATGTCCATAAAGTGCCTTGGGGTGCATGGGCACGGAAACCTAGGTCAAATCCCCTAATTCCCAAGCAACCACGTGTCCAGAGAAATTCACATTTTTGAGTTTCAGCCAGAGTGTGTCGACACCACCATGGAGTGTGTTGACACGCTGTCCCAATTCTACAAAACTGGTCTTCTGGGAACTGGGTCTAGTGTCGACACTGCCACTGGCTGTGTCGACACACTGTCCCAGTCAGGCAACTGGGTCTTCTGGAATCTGGGACTAGTGTCGACACTGCCTGGGACTGTGTCGACACACTTGACCCTGTCTTCATGAAAAACCTTCAGGGACTCTGACCCAGTGTCGACACCATCAATGGGTGTGTCGACACTACCATGACAAAATCTGTATACATCTACAAATTTAACACATAAATCATTAGTAGAAGATATTATCATTAAAGTATGAGATATTAAACATCAAAAACATGTTGTCTAAGCATTATTGTGATATGTATAAAATGTATAACATGTTCAACATGTCATCATCAAAATCACAATATGTCATCATTAAAATCACAATATGTCATCATCAAAATCACAATATGTCATCATCAAAATCAAAGTATGAGTGATGTTCATTGGTCATCATTAAAATACAACTTTAGGAAATTCCAAAACACACTTAACCCAACAATCTCCCCCTTTTTGATTATGACAAAGCATATGCACAATCTCCCAATATCTTGACTCCCTTGACTACAATAACTCCCCCTTTGACCATATACACCCTTTGACCTTTCTCCCCCTAGACACTTTTCTCCCCCTAGAGACCTTTCTCCTTTAAAGAACTTTCTCCCCTTTGAACTTTCTCCCACTAGAAACCTGTCTCCACCTTTTTGACAGCATAAAAAAGATAGATAAGAGAGAGAAACAAAGAATAGTAGGAGATCAAGAAATGAAATGGAGTAAAGGAATGGTCAGAAATGATCAAAATAAATGAGACAAAGTGATATTGACATATGAGAGAAATGATTGTGTTTTTGGTATTGTGCCATAAAGTTTAATCACAAAGACACACTCAACACAAGGTATTGCAAGATATAATGATCTGAATGTGGTTAAAATAATGATGCAAATGTGAAATAAAGTGACCTATATGAGTGAGTAGAAATATTTAACAAGGATGTTAGGAGCTTTAAGTTTAACACAATGTAAAATAATAGGTCTAAACTCAGTATACACTTCATGAAGGTCTTAAGCTTTTCTATCCTATCTTTTTGATTTTCTTTCAATTTTAGCTGGGAAAGAATACAAGAATAAATTAGTTAAATCTCACTTTTCAGTGCAAGATATCACATTGATCAGATGCAAGACCTCCTGATTACTCAGTGGTTTAACTTTCATTATCTTATACAGAGTTGAAAACATTGATTTCCACTTTTTGATGCGAAACAAATCACTTGTTAGGTGAAATGGCCCGGTTACTCAGTGGTTCAAGAATTTGCATTGTTCTGTTTGTATCTTTCCAGATTGTTGATCATTTTCATCATTTTCTTTTGATGTTTTGCAGGAATATGTTTGCTTTGACCAGACAAGTCATGACTACGAATTTAGAAAAATTATTCTTAACATGTGGTAAAAATGAAGCTTAAACATACACATGTTAAATAGTAAAGCCACTCATGTGCCTACAAGTATTTTGCAAGTCATTTTAAAGACATTCAATTTTAAGATTGCTTAACCTTGAAATGATACTAAATCTTTGAAATTAAACTAAATGCACAATGAGTTTAGTTTCAATGTTTTAATTCTCTCATAAGAAAATAGCACAAGGACTCAAAAATTTTGATGACTTTGGGGTTCAAAATAGACAAGTAAGTTCAAGAGATATGACAATGACTCTCCCTTTCATGTATCTCCCCTTACACGGTGAACATGAAGAATATTGAAGAAATAGGAAAAACAGAATGAACGTGAATGTTTTATTTGAAAAACAAGGACTCCCCCTCAACAATTGCATACAAGACTCTTGATACTTGGCGGAAACATATCCTCATGCATAGTGAAAGTGTCCAGACAAGCCTGACTTGTCTTTCTTCAATTTACATTGATATACCAAGAATGCCAATGCAATGTGAGAGTGAGGAATTCATTTGCAAGAACATTTGTCAACAAACTGAATGGGAGTTGATGATAAGTCAGATATGAAAGCATATTTCTCTAGCATTTCACTCAAAGATTCTTTCGACTTACTCCCCCATAAGATATGCATGAAATTCATTGCATTTTCAAGAACATTTTAGCACCTTTTCAAATTTACTCCACCTTAATATGTGCATGGAATGAAAAAACTAGCAAGCAATTCACACATGATTATGCACACAGTTAGCTTTAAGCATAACATGACTTCTGGTACTTGGCGGAGTATTTTACTCACGCATAATGATAGCTTTCAAATAAGCGTAACTTGTTTTTCCACATGTCATCATTTGATATACCAAAAAGTCAAAGCAGTTGATATGCACATAGAATCATGGGCACAATTATGCAAGCATGATAACACAAACATGATTCCAATTGTAATGACACAAAGTTCATTGTTGGAAGTACCATTGAAACACATTTCTTATTGTTCAGCTAAAAATTAAACATTCATTTCAATTCAGGCAATTCAAATTTGAAATGATAAAGAAGTTTTACCTGAATGGACTTCAATTGTTTTTCAAAGATTTTACCTGTGTTCTCCAATCATTTCTTGCCTTACACAGCCAATATCTTGAATCCATTTACAATGTATGGCTGCAAGACTCCTAAGCTTGCTGATCAAGCTAGTTTTGGGACCCACACTTGCTTGGGTTCTGCAATGAAATCAATGTTAGAGTGCAACAAAGATTTCTGAATCCAAAATACTTTTATTTTTGTATAGATGCATTTCTTTCATTGATAGAACTATGAGCAGAATTAGTTTAAAATTTTCTTTTTTCCATGCTCAATGCATCTATGTTTTCATGAAGTTTTCTAATTTTTGGATTTTTAATATAAGCAGAAACAGAATGATTTTGTGCAACATTTCTATGCCTATACACATGAAATTTCTGAACATTTTCAGTATGAACATGATATTTATTCCTATGTGTATGAGCATATGCATTAGACTGGAATTTCTGAGCATGCACAACAAAATCATTTCTGTACCAACAGTCCCTAGAAATATGACCAATTTTATAACAATGAAAGCATTGGACTGATTTGACATGTTTATTGAAATTTTGATTTCTAATCCAGCAATGTTTGGCAAGATGACCAGGTTTATTACAGTTAAAGCAAATGAGAGCATTTCTTACCTGGTACTTACCTTGACATGTATGCATTTGCTGGGTTCTCCTTTTCATGTGAGGAGGCTTTCCATGAGGAGAAGGAGGTACCTTTTGGTGGCTCTTGGCATGATGTGAATTTGGAACTTGCCTTGGAGCTTTTTGAACTGATGGAGAAAGTAGATGAATCTTCTTGACAGTAGTATTCTTCTTTTTCTCTATCTGTTTCTGAACAAGATCTTTCACAAGTTTTTCATTAAAATTAACAGAGTTCTTGTTCGCAGCAGCTTTAACAAATGTTAATTTTATTTTATTTTCATTTTTCTTATCTCTCACAGAAGCATGACTTGTGTTTTTAGTATTTTTCAATTCATGTTGAAGCTTCTGTTTTTCAGTTTTAATGCAACAACTTCTTTTTTTGAAATTTGAAGTTTATTTAGCATGACTTCCAAACCATTTTTCATTTGTTCTTTTCATTTTCAAATTGAGCAATTTGTTTTTCCAAATCGGCAATTTTATTACTTAAATTACTAAAGTCATTGTCCAATGGTTTGTCATGCAACAAGCATTCAATCTTCGTCTTCAAATGACTATTTTCTTCAACAAGTTGTTTGCATCTCTCATTTATTTGATGATCATGAGCCATGTTAGAAATCTGTTTGTTTAATTGATCATTATCAAATTTGAAGTTTTCATTGAGATCAATCAATTTTCCATTTTCATTTTCCAGATCAATGACTTTTGATTTCAATAGCTCATGGTTTTCTTTCAATCCATTCAGTTTATTTTCACAGATTTGGACTTCATCTTCCAAATTCTCTTTCTCAGAATTTAATTTTTCAACTTCAATTTTCAAATTCTCATTTTCTTCTTGGCAATGTTTTAAAGTCTTTTTCAAGTCTCTATTTTTAGTGTTCAGCTGTCCATTAAGATTTTACATTTTTTCACAGAATTCAATCAATTCAGCATAAGACGTACCTTCATCTGCATCAGAATCAAAATTAGAATACATAAATGAATCTGGAATTGATTTACCTGATCTTGTAGACCCATGTGAACTCTTGTGTTCTGAAGAAGATGAAGAATGCTCTGAGCTCTTAGAATGTGCAGTGAGAGCCACAACCTTCTGAATTGTTGATTTTCTGGATTCATTGAGGCTCTTCTTTGCCATTGAGCAGTTGTGAATTCTTTTTGCTCCTTTTCTTTGTGCTTCCTCTGAAAAATCCAATGAAAATGAGCTTGGGGATTTCTCTGAAATTATAACAGGAAATTCATGTAGATTAAAGTAATTTTCCATTATATCAAAACTCAAAAGACTATTAGATCTAATCACAGAGAATCAATGTAATAAGGAATTAGATCTAACAATTAGAGTGGTTAACCCGCTCTAATACCAAATGTAGGAATCAGAGCGATTAAGCACACAGAGACAGTGAAAGATCAAGCAAATAGTTCAAGCAATTAACATAGAGATCAAACAGAAGCAATCAAATCAGATCAGTAACAAACATTAACCTTCTCTGATACCAATTGTAGGATCAGATGGGTGGATGGATCAGATCTAGAAGGGAGGGTTGAATAGATCTAACACCAATTAATGCGGAAGCTCAAGCAATTTAAAATTACTTCGAATCAGAGATCAATTCACCCAAACAATTTACTGATTTGAAGTGATTAGTGTGTGTGAGTAAATCGATTAGTAGTGTGAACGAAATCCCTATGCATGCATCTAGCGTAATACAAAGTCAAACCATAATTCAAACCATTGCATAGAGGATTTTTAGGTGGTTTGGAAATCACCTCTAGTGACTCCTACGTCCACCCCTCACACAGTGAGGCCACACTACTCAAAACCTTGAGTACAACACACACTGAAGCACGACGACTGCAAACAACCTTGAGCACGACGACTCAAAACACAACCGGAGCACAACGACTCCAAACCCTTTGAGTAAGATGACTCAAAGAAAACTCATGAGATAGGCACAACGACTTACTCCATAAACCACTTGAGAGTACGACGAATCACAAGCACATGAGCACAACGGCTCCAGAGCACTAAGGCTCCAAACCTGATCACTACGGCTCCAAACCTTTGGACCACGAAGGATCCAAGTTCTGCTAGAACAAGCTCAGTTAGAGAATAGATCCTCTAGCCCAATCTATCTCAATACAATGATAAAAATAGAACAAACAGAATTAAGTGATCTGTGTAGAACACATACACAGATCACACAATGAAAACCTGGATGAACACTCCAAGAAAATAAATGAAATAGATGTGACTTGGATGTTCCTTGATGAAGAAGACTTGCAGAAGCTTGGATTGAAGACGCTTGAAGGAATTCGTTGGAGATCTTCTTCAATCCACGATGCTCTGCTTTGATGGCATCTGAAATGCCAGAAATCCTTCTTCTCCTGCTCCTCTTCAGTTAAATCTGCTCCCTTGCATAGCACAACAAGCTTCTCTTTAGAGATTCCCCTTGATTCCCACGTCCTTCCTCTTGAAAGGATGGCTTGCAGCTTCTGGAGATGGAGACAGATCTGGAAAGCCCCCTTTGGCTGCCAAAAACCTTCTTCTGGATGTGTATGGGCTCTCTTGCCTTTGGGGTACAAGGAACATGGGTATTCATAGCCCCATATGTCCATAAAGTGCCTTGGGGTGCATGGGCATGGAAACCTAGGTCAAATCCCCTAATTCCCAAGTAGCCACGTGTCCAGAGAAATTTACATTTTTGAGTTTCAGTCGGAGTGTGTCGACACCACCATGGAGTGTGTCGGCACACTGTCCCAATTCTGCAAAATTGGTTTTCTAGGAACTAGGTCTAGTGTCGACACTGCCACTGGCTGTGTCGACACACTGTCCCAGTCAGGTAACTGGGTCATCTAGAATCTGGGACTAGTGTCGACACTGCCTAGGACTGTGTCGACACACTTGACCCTGTCTTCATGAAAAACCTTTAGGGACTCTGACCCAGTGTCGACACCATCAATGGGTGTGTCGACACTACCATGACAAAATCTGTATACATCTTCAAATTTAACACATAAATCATTAGTACAAGATATTATCATTAAAGTATGAGATATTAAACATCAAAAACATGTTGTCTAAGCATTATTGTGATATGTATAAAATGTATAACATGTTCAACATGTCATCATCAAAATCACAATATGTCATCATTAAAATCACAATATGTCATCATCAAAATCACAATATGTCATCATCAAAATCAAAATATGAGTGATGTTCATTGGTCATCATTAAAATACAACTTTAGGAAATTCCAAAACACACTCAACCCAACATGATGCCTTTGGAGTACAAGGATCATGGGTATATATAGTCCCATATGTGCATGAGGACCCTTGGAGTGCGTGGGCAAAAATATCTAGGTCAATTCTCTTGATCCCTAAATAGCCACATGTCCAAAAAAATCCACGTTTTTGAACTTCTGACAAAGTGTGTCGACACACAGCCAGACTGTGTCGACACCAATGACTTCAACTGTTCTGACTGCTTTTTGAGATAGTCATCTAGTGTCGACACATAGGTGGACTGTAAGGCCCTCAAATTTTCTTGCATTATTTTAATTTCGTGTAAATAATTCATGTTGTGTATGCATAGATGTACATATCTACGTATGTATTAACTATTATACTTGTGTATGCATGTGTATAATTAGTTGTAAATAATGTATGAATGGTATGATGGTAGTATGTACGTGATAGTATACATAATGCATGTATATATGTATAGGTTATGCATGGTTTCCTGCATGTTTTTGAGTTCTAGCCGAAGGCCAACTTGGCGTCAAGATAAATGGACGTTTGTGTTGTGTAGGCGTCAACCATATGGACGCCAACACTAATCCCAGCGTCCAGCGATGTGAATGCTAATTTCTCTGACCTGCATGCATTGCAGAGCCGGATTTCCGGGAGCAAGCTTGCTCACCCATTGGGGAGCTGTCCCCAACGGTCTGAAAGCTTTCTTGTCCGACCTGCGTGAAAGGATAGCTTCCTCTCCTATTTACAAAGCCCTTTCTGCAACCCTCAAACCTCTCTTGACACTCTTTGCAAAAGGAGAAGAAGGAGAAGAAGAAAACCCTAGAAAATCTGTGAGAAAACCCCACATTTGCAACCTTAAATCCGGCAATCTGAAGCTTGTTTCGGCCATCCACCACGACAAGGAGATAGCTGGGACAAAGGGGAAGGCTTCCCGGACATCTTCTTGGGGTCTACTGCATCAAGGAACCCGGAGGAGAGCGATTGTGGAGCTTCTTGGGACTGCCCAAGGAGAGCTTCTCCGACCATTTAGATCCCTCTGGAGTTTTTTCAATAGGCAAGTAACCTACCCCTATCGTCCATGTAGATGTCAAGTAGGGTTTTATCATTTTTATGTATTTTTCCTCGTGTCCTAGATCCCCCATTCTTCTTGATTTTTGGAGTTCGGTCTGTGTTTCTGCACAGACAGGAACTTGACGTCAATGCCCTTGACGCCGAGATCCCTGGTGTGCGTCCAGCGATCTTGCCGTCCACTCCTGGAACGGCCAGAGACCGCCGTTAAGTTCTCCAGGACAGAACAGTGAGCTGTTCTTCCTGATATATTTGATTAATTTCAATGTGTTTTCGATGAGGATATATTGTAAACCTATTATGATATGTAATATGGATGTCTGAATGTGTGGTGAGATCTTTATAATTTCTGTGATTTGGCATAAATGGTTTTATTGTGGAGAATGTATGCATGATGAGATCTAGACCATGTTCATTACCGTTTGAGCAATTCATGTGGAATTGGATGCCCTAAATTTTTCTAAACCAAGAATGGGTGAATCAGTCCATGCTCTAAATTTTTGGGAATTTTCTCCATGTTCCTCTGATTTATTGAGTTTTTTGAAATGGAATTAGAAAAACATGTGTAGGGTTGTAAAATCTTCAGTAAATGGTGTACTATGAAATAAATTCGGGAAAATTCCTGTGGTATTGTGTATATTGAGTTCAGGGTTATGACCTGTTAAAACTGAAATTTTATGTTATACATCATGAATGAATAATGAATTTATGATTAATTTTTCTGCAATTGCATTTTGGATCAGAAAAATGTGAAAATTTTCATGTGGGGTTTCGTAATAGATAGAAATGAGAATGTAATAAGGCTACAATTTACTTTTGCTTGTTCCTCAGTTAGATTATAATAAGGAGTATCATGTAATAATTTTCGCAAATCTAGTTAGTTATGAGCAAACCTTGTGTTGTTCGTCGTGTTTAATATCTGTCATATTCAGTAAATGTAAATTTGCTAGAACGTGACAATCTAAATGCTCGATTGGATCATGTTGATACCAGCTTGGAAGCACTGGCTGACACCCAAGTCCAGCTTCAGAAAAGGCTTACCAGGCTCTCCACAGAGCTTCACGAGCTTCGTCAGGCCTCTGCACCACCCGGGCATGACGATGTTTAGAGAGTCTAGGTGTTCACTATCTAGTGAATTGTTTACTTTGGTCAGAGTCTTGTCACTGATGTCGTAGTTTGCTTAACAGTCATGTTATCCTTTTGTCATGTCATGCACAACTTTTGTAACTGTGTGTACTGAATGCTCAATCAATGCAATGCACAGTTCTTTGCCACTTTATATTCATGTGTGCATAACGTGTCTTTTTGGATGTTGCCAAAAGGGGGAGAAACATCAATACGCATAAATTGAACATTTTGTCATCATCAAAAAGGGGGAGAATGTTGGGTTTACATGTGTTATGTTTTTGATGATGAACAATACAAATTGATGTTATGTGAATATGAACAACATGATGAAAGTGACAAACTCAAGCATTGTCTAATTGTCCATTATATCTTACTAACAATGCTCTTAAATGTAGGTGTGAATGTATGCAAAACAATGTACCAAATTCCAGAGTAAAATCTCAAGAAACTCAAGTTAAACAAGTGCCTGTCGACAGATCTGCAAGGCCCTGTCGACAGCCAAGCACAGGCAACTCAGAACTGACTTCAGGATAGGTGTACCTGTCGACAGACCCAGATATCCTGTCGACAGATATACACAGGGAACTATTTCCCAGAAGACAAGTGTTCTGGACTGTTAGCGCCTGTCGACAGATGCATAGGGTGCTGTCGACAGACGAAGAGAAGATCTCAATTCCGAGATTTGGATATGTTTCCTATATGGGTGTTTCCTTCTACCACGTCTCTCCTAACATGGACACCCTTATATAAGGAACATAAGAAGGTATTTGCGCAGAGAGAGAAGCCACCATACCAAACCCTAATCAAAAAACCAAAAGAGAGCTTCTCCATGCTGCTCTGCTTCAACCTGCTATCCAGGGAAAGAAGATCCATCTTCTAAACGGAGTTACCCGTGTGTTGGGGGTTCGCCTGTGAAGCTTGTAGCCTAGTCAGTGGTTTGCCTGTGTGGCTTGTAGCTTAGGCGACCTGTTATTGAGGTAGTATGCCTGTGAGGCTAGATGCCTAGGCATTTCAGTTGTTGAGCAGACTAGTAGTGCTGTGCTAGTCCTGTGGTTCCTCTTTCTTCCCGAGGAATATGTATTTGTTTATGTTTTACTTTTTAAGCTGTTAATTATTATTTTGGCTATGGGTGTGGCCATTGAGACCCTTTGAGGTTGAGGTCTCTTCTGTTTAGTTGTTGTGGTTATTTTTTGGTGGTCCCCTACTGAGCCGGTGACTTGTAGAGGCTCACTCCCTTACAGTTCTTTTCAGGGCTTGTCATTTGTGTAGCATGTGGAGACGTTGTGGCAGACTTGTACTACCAGCAGTTGTGTTGTAGTCGAGTTGTATGAGCTTGTGCTCCCTCGGGGTATGCCTCAGGTAGTTGTACTTTTTAATTGGACATGTAATAATGTATTGGGACAGTTGTACAATATAGTTTACAGATATAAGCACATGTACTTTCTTGTGTCTTATACTGTTGTGGTTTATCTTTTATATTCTTACTGGACACGAGTGTGAGATATCCCTTGCGAGACTTCGGTCCGTTCGTGGGAGGCGGATCTCGATATGGAGCCTTAATGGGCATAAATATCCAAGGCCGTCACAGTTGGTATCAGAGTATGGTCCAGTTAGAATATGAAAAGACATTGAAGGTACAATGTCCCAAGACATGGTTTAATGTCCACTGTTGGTAGTAAGTCTGTGGTTTTATCTGATCTCCAATATGGTTTTCATGTGAGCTTTTGATATGAGAACTGCGTGTTTTTGTTTGTTAAACTGGCAGTTGTTAGAAAAGGTAGAGAAATGGCACGGTTAATGGTATAGTGAGTCTGGTCACATCAGAATGCCAGTTTGTGATTAAAGTGTGATTGTTTAAAAGTTTCTCAGTTATAGAAATTAAAGAGATTGGTGAATTCAGTTATGGAAATCAGTGAAAGTGTTTTAATGAGGACCAGAGTTAGCAGAGGCAGGTATAGGGTAATGATGTGATGGAATGGCAGAGGGAACAGTGCTATGGTGAGGAATACTGCAGTGTGATCAGGGTTATTAAATGCTTGAATTGTGGCTGAGAATTTTGGCAAAAGTAGTTAATGTATTCGAGATCTGTGTTAATAGATATTGAGAAGTGGCTGTTAGGTTGAGTGTGAATTTAATACATTTCCCCTCATAATTTTGATGATGACAAGTTGTGATTTTAATGCACAATAAATGGAACATGTTAAATACATCACACATGTAATAACAATATTCAAAAAGCATGTTTCCAAACACATTTTATCATATATATTCATGATAATACATTGGACTAATGATTTGTGTGTTTATTTCTCAGGGACATACATCTCTTGCAAGGGTAGTGTCGACACACCCACTACTGGTGTCGACACAGGGTATCAAACCCTAAGGCAATGTCATGAAGAAATGGTCAAGTGTGTTGACACAGTCCCAAGTGGTGTCGACACTAGACCCAGCTCCCAGAGAACCCAGTTGACAGGTTGGGACAGTGTGTCGACACAGTTCCAGGCAGTGTCGACACTAGTGACCTCTCCTAGAAGACCTGTTTTGTGGAATTGGGACAGTGTATCGACACACTCCAGCAACTTTTTCACTTTAAGTCCCACCTGGACACGTGGCACTCTAGGGATCACTTGGATCGGCCTTGGATCATGTGCCCACGTACCCCAAGGGTTCTTTTGGCCATGATGGGGTATAAATACCTATCTAATCGGCCCCCAAGAAGTAGAACTCCTGAAGAGCCTTCCAGAAAGCCCCCTTTGGCGGCAACACAGAGCTCTCCTCCCGTTCTTGCTCTCCTTGTGCTGCTTCAAGCCAATTCCCACCTTTGCAAGCACAAGAAGTGAAGATTGATCCATGAATATGAAGTGTGATCACTTCCAAGGGAGCAGATCAAGTAGAAGCAGCCAATTGAGAAGAGTTCAAGGAAGATCCAGAGGCACAAATTGCAAAGCATCACCCTAGGGACTTCAAGAGTTCAAGCATCTTCTCAATTCAGCCTTCTACAAGGGATTTCATCTGAAGAACAAGGATTCTACATACAACTCCTTAATTCCCCTTAGTTCTTCTGAATCATTCTTGAGATTGTGCATGATTTGTTGCACTAGTCTCCTTGAATGAACTCTTTATGGATCAGATCATTGCTAGAGGACCTGGATCTTGTTGTTTTTGATCCAGCAAGTTGGTTGTGAGCCTTTGTGCTCAATTGTGTTGAGTCATCGCACTCAGGTTGTGGTTGAGCAGTTGTGCTCAAGTTTCTAGAGTAGTCTTGCTCTAGAGGTTGTGTGTGAGTTGTTGAACTCAGTGTGTTGGAGTTGTCAAGCTCCAGTGTGTGGTGTATTCAAGTTGAATAGTGGAGCCTCACTGTGTGAGGGGTGGATGTAGGAATCACATGATGTGATTTTGAACCACATAAAAATCTATGTGCAGTGGTTTGATCTGTAATTTAACTTCACCTTGCGTTAGATGTATGCATAGGATTTCTGATTACTCTTCTAATCAACTTGATCACTCACTTTAATCACTTAATTCACACAATCACTCATCAGATCTGTGAATTGCTTTTCTAAGTTGACTCTGATTCAAAGCATCTTTAAAATTGGCTAAGCTTCCGCAGTATTTGGCCTATTCAACCCCCCCCCCCTTCTAGATCTGGCCCATCCCTTTTTCGATCCTACAGTGGCATGATTAATGATGTGTCCAGTTTGAAATGATTAAGTGAGGTAGTTCAGCTTAAAATGTGGTATTAATAAATAGAGGAGCAGCACTGTGTGGCAGTCAGATGAAGTGTGTTTTGTGATTAGAGATGGGTGCAGTAAAAAGTTTCAGAATAGTGTTGTTACGAGTAATGATGATAATGGAAAGTTTAACATAGACATTTGTGTAAGTATGTATAGAGATGAGCAGCAAGATAAAGAAAGAATAAAGAAAAAATAGTGAGTAGTCAAATTTTTCTGAGAATTTTATAAGAAAGATAGTTAGTTAGTAAGTGGCATTGGATAAGAATTTTACAAAAAGATTTGTACAGAATTATAGTGTTAATAATAAGAGCGATAATGCTAGCAATTATGTGCAATTTGTGGGCACAGGAAAATAAAGATTTTGTCAGAGGCAGATTAAGGTCAAGGCAAGGCAAATTGTGAATGGATATTTGTGAGTAAGCTGCAATAGTGGAATTGTTTCTATTTAGTAGTGGATCAGTAATGTAGAATAGAGGGGCCAGGCAGAACTAGATAATGTGTTTGAAAAAATGGTTTTAGTTTATGGCTATGGCAGTATTTTAATAAGAAAGATTGTAGTGAAGATGGCACAGTGAGATTAATAAGTTAGCAGAATAGTTAAGAGGAATGCTTTACAAAAATGAAATTATGTTGTTGGTAGTAAAAATTAAAGTTTAGTATTGTTAAATAGATGAAGAATATGGCAGATTATAGAGCAGCGATAGTCAGATGGATTAATGAATGTGCAGCAGGAATTTGTGTAAATAATAAGCAGTAAAGTGATCAAGGTGAACGAATGGGTTTTGTATAAAAAGGTCTCCAAAGTTTAATGCAAAGGTCGTAGCAGAATAGTTAAAGAATATTGAAGAGATTAAGAGATGGCAAAACAAAACAGAAAGGGTAAGGAGAGACATGATCAGTTAAGCAGTAAGGAATTCTGAATAAGATGACATTGAGCAAATTTTGTTTTGATAACAACGTTACATCAGTGAGAATAGAAATTGTAAAAAGTTATGGGTTTGGTTTGCTGAGTTAATCAGAAAATATTGTTTGAAGTGAGCGAAGCATATAAAAGGTAAAGTATGTCAGTAATAATATGGTAAAATTCAGAATTTAGTGTGGCACAGAAATGGTTAGAAACAGAATTCGAGCAAGATCAGTTAAGTAATGTAATTATGAGATAATAAAAGTATTACAACGTCAGCCTGGGAGTATGAATTAAGATAAGATGTGTTGACAGTGGTTTGTTAGAATTCAGAGTTTAAGCAGATGATTCGATTAGAATAAGAAAAGCAGATCAGAAACATTAGTATTTTCTTCCAATGGTAAGTGAATAAATAAGATGATTTGGGAAGCCAGTAAAATTGAAATTGAAGGCAGAGTTATGGTTTTGCCCAGTGTTCGGTATAATCAGAATAGTGCAGCGGAAGCGTAGTGGGTCCATAACCCACAGGTCAGACAATTAAGTATGTGAATACAAATAAAGCAGAGTAACGACTAACTGTGACAAGCAGATAATGGAATGGCACTGAGGAATTTGAAAATTTAAGCAAGGTTTAACACAACAAAATATCCAAAGGTAACGAAATAAAGTGAAAGGATTAGAGCAAGAAAAATGGCCCGGAAGGAAATGTTGCAAACACATCCCAGAAATGTGGAAGCAGGTTGAGTCCAAGGAGATAAAGTGCCATTCACAAGGTAGACTCGCTTATAGTTGGAAGATAAAGAAAGGGCAGAATAGATTTGACTTGTGAATCAGCAGATTCAGTCAGTGCACATAATTGAAAGGTAGGAACAGAAGAAGAGTATCCTACTTGCTCTGTATAAGGTTTAAATTCTTCTTAGATGATAGTCCGGTTTATTATGATTTGTTTTGAATGTCGATGACGACATTCTTTCTTAGATGATAGTAATGTAACGTCGCGCATTTTTTCGGATCCTCGTGGATCCTTGTTTAGCGGTCTGGTGGCTAGTGTGTGGCCCTTTAGATTGTGTTTCAGGTGTTTGCGTGTGATTGTGAGGCTTGGTGGGCCGGCAGTTGGGCCCAAAGCGCTCACAGGTCTTGTGCTTGTGAATGCGACAGAGGCCTGCGTCGCGTTCTGAACGCGACAGCCTTGTTGGTCGCGTTCATGTTGATGCTCTTGGAGTCGATGTCTGCATGCGCGCCACATGTTGCACGCGGGGCAGGGCATGCTGATGTTGGCAGTGGGAAGGCGACGCCCTAGTCTGTCGCGACATGGTCGCGACGGGGAGGTACGTCGCGATCCCAACCGCTGGGTGTTTTTAAGTTGGTTTCAGCCGGACAGAGCTGGGGCGAGCTCTGCTCGGCCAGGGGACGCTGTTGCGGTGGTTCTCCAGGAAATTCAGCATTTTGGAGGTGTTTTCGGCGTGCTTTCACCGCGAGTACGTCGCATGGAGCGGGGGAGACACTGTACCGTGGATGGTTTTCACGTTCTTCGTGAAGGTAGGGAGTTCTACCTTGATTTGTTACGTGGATTGCATGTTAGCTAGTTTATCACTTTAAAAATAGTAGATACCATGTTAGGGTATCCATTGAAGCATGAAAATCAAGAATTAAATGCGGTTTGCATAGTATTGGGTGGAAATCTGAATTAGTGTTCATGCCTGTGAAGGCGATGGAACCCCCTGTCATGATAAGGTCGCGACAGGCCGACTCGTCGCGTTAGGGTTTTCTAATGCGACACTTTGGGGTGTCGCGATCTGAAAGCGACAGACCCTTCTGTCGTGACCCGGTCGCGACAGTATAACCCGTCGCGTTAGGGTTTGCTAACGCGACATATTGGGGTGTCGCATTCTAAAAGCAACGTTACTCCATGTCGTGACCTCAGCCATGAGGTCCAGTTGTGCATGGTTTTAACGGTGGAATTATCCGATTATTGTTATTCCTTGTTCATGGCATCAGTAGATGGTGTGTTGGTATTTGTAGCGCTCATGGAGCGTGTAGCTCACAAGGTGAGCGTGTTTTTAAGTGGTTAACGTGTATTTATGTAGACGGTGTGGTGTTTTACGTGGTATGAGTGTGACGGCCCTCATTATACCGGTACGGTCATACCGACCCACGTCGATATAGCGAGAGTCCTCACAGTGGGACATTTACCCAACGATACAAACAGCTGAGATACACGCGAATATATATAACAGAGTAGCGGAAGTAAAAGAGAACTATCTCCATTCATTCATCATCCACATTAAACATACATGCAGTTTACAATTTGCAAAAAGGAACTAAAATTTACATGATTTAATTTGCTGAAATAGAAATACAAATGTCCACATATTACATTCTTTTCATGATAATCCTAATACAATGTTCAAGTACATACGACGAATTACACAATCACAAGAAGCTCCAAGTAACTAGTCTCCGCGCTCGGAGTCCGTCTCCACCGTCTCCTCCAACGGTGTCGTGTCACCAACTACACCTGTACGCCGAAGCAAGGAGTGAGTCCAGGGACTCAGCAAGTAACGCTATACATGATATACACGTACAAGTCCTAGTGGTTTCTACATGCACATACAATTAGCAACACATAGCATGCTAGTTCATTCAAGGTTTCAACCTATCATGAAAGTTCTACAATTTTATACATAACGCATGCTTTCAGATTTCAAAATATAACATTCACCTATCACATGGTCTCTAATCCATTCACTTATGAACTTTAATCTTATAAAGAACCAAACATGAGAGTTATCCACATGGACAATTTACATATATGAACGGGGAACATAGTTAGCATGGAATCTACATGTTCTTAAGTACCTACATAACTTTTTCACATGCTTTAGGTTGCTGATTTCACATGGTTCAAAGACTATAAACATACACATGAAAGCTACAATGAGGCTTAGAACATAACACATGAACAATCCATCATGCCACTTTGCACACATACTCATTAATTGTTCCTAATCATGGATTCTAAACACTTTGCACACATAAACACAAGAAGGATAACATGCATTTTCTGAATTCACATGGTTTCAGATTTAGCCTCTCATGGTTTCAATAACACATTGCACATCTAGATTTTCACATTTTCCTTTTTTCACAATTTCCTCTTTTCACATGGTTACACTTTACACATACACATTCACATGTCACTTACACATTTACACATGGTCACATACACTTTACACATTACACTTTACACATATTTTAGTGCCGTGACACATAGTCCAAACCACCAAAGAAGGACACATTCACATCACATAACACATAGGCACCATCTAGGCAATGCAATGGTGACTCTTGGACTGCGCAGACCGGGAGAACAAGTCTCCACCCTAACCAGTGGTACTTGTCCACCTCCAGGATTTCCCCTAATGCCCTTAGGGTCACTTAACACAATGAACTTTCTCAGGGGGACTTTTCCCTGATACAGCTCCACTGCCTTCTCGGAAGCAGTATCACATTGGCACAGTTTACACTTTTACACATTTAACGTTTTACACATGGTTTTACACTTGGCACTCTTCATTTCATTCACACTTTCTTACTCACATGAACACCACTGTTTTTTTTTTTTCCTAACATGGTACTACAGAGTTTTCAAGATTTAACACATAGTAAACACACCCATCATGCTGTTTTAAACAAAATAAAATCACATTACGATCATATATATACGAATTATTCACAATTTACATGAAAACACATAACTTTTATTTACTGTTCCAATTGACCTGAAATTTTAACCACATGCTGATTTCGGGTTCCAAATCATACCCTCAATTTTTCAGATTTTTCTGAGCTAAATAGGATTTACAGAAAATCAAATACCTAATTAGCATATTATTCACAATTTAAGCTAACATGGGTCTAACACATTGGAAATTCATCCACTTACTGTTTTGCACAGAAAATACTATTGCATGATTTCAGAATACAACTTCATCCTAATTCATACATCTATAAATCAATTACCACAACCGCTTTTGCATGTTTTTAACTTTACCGAACCGAACTTTATTTACGATTCCACAAGCATGCATAATTTCCAAAATTTCAGAATCTACATACATGCCCCACAAATCTTCATGAATAGACTGAAAACAAGATATTCAACTAATCCTAATCATGGAACATTGATTCGCAAAATTTTTCCACAAGTTATGCTCACAAGTCTACAAGACATTATTGCCCCACATTCACCATCACACCACCTTCAATCCACAACCACAATGCACAATATACATAGCTTATAGAAATACCATATATCCTCATCACGAAAATCATAACGAAATTAACGTATAGAAGGGACAGAACAACTCACTGTTCTGTCCTGAAGAACTAGACGGCAGTCTCTAGCCGCTGACTCAGAGTCAGCGGCAGGGTCGATGGACGCCAAGGAGGAACTGGGCGTCCAGGGACCTTGCCGTTTACTCAGGTCTGTGCAGAAACACAGACCCGAGCTCTGAAATTTGGGTGAAATGGAGGGTCTAGGACTCGAGGGAAATTCCATAAAAATTATAAAAACCTCCTAGACTCATACGGGGATACCATAGATAGGTCACTTGCCTTTCAAAAATTCTTCTAGGGGATTTAGGGCTTGGTGAAGACCTCCTTGGGCAGTCCCAAGAAGTTACAGAAGCACCTCCAAGATCGCCTTCCTCCGGGCTTCTGGTTGATCTCCACGCCGAGGGGATGATGGGGAGGCCTTCCCTTATGCTTCAGCTTCCTCCTTGTTGCAGAAGATCTCCAAATGAACCTCCAAGGGGTCGGATTTGGGGGTTCACAAATGGGGTTTTCTCACAGAAAGCTCTAGGGTTTTCTCTCCTCTTTTCTCCTCTTGCAAGGGTGAAAGTGAGAAGTGGGGAGAGGCCAATTCGGGTTCAGGATGCAGGAGAACCCCTCACCCACTCACCATACCGATTAGACATGTTCAGAGCCGTTGGGGGACATCCCCCCAATGGTTGCCATGCCTTGCTTCAGAAGATAGCAGCTCTGCTGCGCATGCAGGCCAGAGAAGTCGACGTCCAGATCGCTGGACGCCGGAGCTAGGGTTGGCATCCAGGTCTGGACGCTAACACCACCTCAACGGCCTGGGGATTGACGCCAATAGGGCCTTCGGCCAGAACCCTAATTTATGCAGAAAACCATGCATACCGGACATATATACATGCAATGTACATATAGTATCGTGTCCACACTACCATCATGCAATAAGTACATTATTTATGTTCAATATAAACACATGCACACGTATTTATACTATTTTAAATATCCACGTAAAATACGTACATACATACTCAACACAATATACACACATAAATACGAAAAATACGACGGAAATTCGAGGGTCTTACAATGAGTGTGTGCATGGCACACACACTGTTATGGTGTAGCTTTTATGATTCGTCATAATAGTTGGGCAGTGAGGTTCCCGTGTGAGCCTAGCCGTGGTCTCGTGGTGTCTTTCATCAATTATTTAAAATGGTTTAATTTGAATAGCATGTGTGGAATTAAGCATTAATGTATGGTTATGGTATATTATGTTTATGTGGCAATGGAGGTCATGGTTTACCAATGACAGGCCGAGTGTTAATGTTTAATGCGGTTCGTGGTTATGTCTGTGTAGGTTAGCTTGTGGGTCACGAAGTGATCAGGTCAAGCTATTCCTTATATTTGTGTCGTGATTTGTAATTAAGATTGTATATGTAAGTATCGTGGTTTGAGCTTGCCGAGTTTGGTGGTCCGACGCCTGTTCTGGAATACCTCTGCAGTCGGGTACCCTAGGTTCTGTGTGAGCCAGGCACGTGTGTTGTGCTCGGGGTTTGTCCCAGTACAGTGTGGTACTGTTGAGGTCTATGTCATCTTCTTGGACACCTCACTTCTGAGTTTGAGTTGTACGTCCGGCTGAGGGAAAGACGACAGAGGGCAGCGACTTGTGTTGAGCTGGTTTTACGTTTGGTCGCTTGTAGCGCGCTCGTGATTGGGGGTACGGACACCAATAGACGTACTGGGCCCCAACTAGTCCTGTTACCAGTGCCTCACTTTAGGGAGCTTGGGCCTGAGTCCCTAAAGGTGCCAGGCATGGGCCTGTAGTGTGTGAGGCTGCAGATGGTGGTGGTGTTTGTTAGTCTCCACAGTTAGTTGCTTGACTTGTGAGTTTGTGGAGCTGTAGCTGGACTGAGGGTCCGTGGCTACGAGAATGAGAGGTAGTTCTTGTGTTGTGTTGTCCGGGTTGGATACTGGTTTGATCAGCCAGTAGTCCATTCCCGTGTGGTGGCGTCGTACCTTTCCGACTCGTGCTTTGCTAGTGGTCGTGGCTTGTGAGCAGTGGCTCACTGACTATGGTTTTACCCGTTGAGGTGTGCCCTGGTGTTGGCACAATTGTTGTTGTAGTTAGTGAGCGGAGACTCACTGGTTGTGGTTTCATCCGTGTGGTGTGCCCGTCGTTGGCACATCTGTTAAGGTTTTACCCGTAGTGGAGTGCCTTATGATGGCACTAGTTCAGTTGTGGATTTCGTGGTGGTACCTCGTGGTAGTAGGTACCTGTACCCCTCGTGGGTACCTATTTCTCATGGTACATTGTGTACCAGCCTTTTTAGGTATTCTGGTGGAGCTGTACTCCGTGGAGGTCGTGTGGTGAGACCTTCCACCCGTTGTGTTCTACCCTTCTTCGGGTAAGCTTGCGATTATGGTTTTAGTGTGTGAAGGATTGGTCATTGTAGCCAGTCCTGCTACCATGTGTGTGACATTCGATATATCATGGTTTAGGGGTATAAAGAACTAGCTCTTGGTTAGCAGTCCAGTTACCTATGTGTTGGAGGTTCGCCTGTGAAGCTTGTAGCCTAGGCAGTGGTTTGCATGTATGGCTTGTAGCTTAGGCGACTTGTTATTAAGGTAGTATGCCTGTGAGGCTTGAGGCCTAGGCATTTCAGTTGTTGAGCAGACTAGTAGTGTTGTGCTAGTCCTGTGGTTCCTCTTTCTTCCCAAGAAATATGTATTTGTTTATGTTTTACTATTTAAGCTGTTAATTATTATTTTGGCTATGGGTGTGGCTAGTGAGACCCTTTGAGGTTGAGGTCTCTTCTGTTTAGTTGTTGTGGTTATTTTTGGGTGGTCCCCTACTGAGCCGGTGACTTGTAGAGGCTCACTCCCTTACAGTTCTTTTTAGGGCTTGTCGTTTGTGTATCATGTGGAGACATTGTGGCAGACTTGTACCACCAGCAGTTGTGTTGTAGTCGAGTTGTGTGAGCTTGTGCTCCTTTGGGGTATGCCTCAGGTAGTTGTACTTTTTAATTGGATATATAATAATGTATTGGGATAGTTGTACAATGTAGTTTACAGATATGAGCACATGTACTTTCTTGTGTCTTATACTATTGTAGTTTGACTTTTATATTCTTACTGGACACGAGTGTGAGATATCCATTGCGAGACTTCGGTCCGTTCACGGGAGGCGAATCTAGATATGGAGCCTTAATAGGCATAAATATCCAGGGCCGTCACAAAGTGTGTATATAAGTGTGAGTAAAATGTGATGAAATGTGATAATGTGCTTAATGTAAAATTGGGCCGTGATTGATGCTGCTACCATAGAGGTCTGAGAGCCCTATTGTAGAAAAGTCCCTATGGGAAGGCTCAACGCTTAAGTGATATCCTAAGGGCATTAGGATGAAATCCTGGAGGTGGACAAGTACCACTGGTTAGGGTGGAGAGGGCTTCTCCTGGTCTGCACAGTAACCAAGATTCGTCACTAGTTTGCCTAGGTGATGTGTGTGTGTTAATTGAAGTGCTAAGTGATAAGTGCTAAGTGCTAAAGTGTGCATTTTTCCTCTAGATGGTAGTTAGGACAATGTGTCACGGCAAATTAAGTGCAAAAATATGAATAATGTATAATGGGACATGTGAATGTGGCACGTGGTAAGTGCAAGTGATGTGATAAGTAAAACTGCAAATGAAAACTATGTGAAAAATGTGAGAATTCATGTGTAAGTGGAAGTGAATGTAAGTGAGAGGGCAAATGCATGTGAAAGCCAAAGTGAAAATGCATGCATTCGTATCATTCATGTGTTAAGCATAATATCATGTTAGTATCATGTTAATATCATGATTATGTAGTTTAGTGATATCCATGTATTAATGTTATGTGAATATGAGCAATTGTGAAAAGTGATTATGTGATAGTGTATTATGAATATGTAGCATATAAAAGGATGTAAATTCATGTAAATGTGATTTATTCATATTAAAACAACAAGATAAATGTGTGAAAAAGTGTTATGTGTACATGTGAAATTGACTACATAACATGATAGGAGTGTTATTTACATTGTACATACTTCCATGTACTAAAATTTTAGAATGGTGCAAGGATTTGAATAAAGTATGAAACCATGAATCATGTTATATGTTGTATGTAGAGAGCATGCTATAGACTGTTGTGAATATTATATATTCAATGTTATGATTGATATGAATTATAGATTGCAATATGAACCTGTTTAATGATCATGTATAGGAAGCATGTGTAGATGTATGTCTGTTATCCATGGTTAGAATGAGCATGTGTTATTGTAGATTGCTATGTTATTAGATTAGTATGTATGTGATATGTGTAAGAGTGATATATGTTGGCCTTTTGGTACGGTAGCAAGCTAACCTAGAGGGGGGGGGGGGTGAATAGGTTTTCTGAAATCTGAAATAGAAACATTAAACACAGAAAATTGACACTTGAAAGTTTGGTTAGTTGAGTGTGATAGAGAGTAGCAGTGCGGAAGCAAATAAACAATCACACAAAGAACACAAGGAGTTTATTCTGGTTCGGCCCTTCCCACATGGAAGTCCTACGTCTAGTCCCCAAGCAATCTCTTAGGATTTTAATAACCAAGGGTACAGTCCCCCTCAAGGACAATACAACACCCAGCACCCCAGCTAGTCTTCTTCGCTTTCCCGGGCAAGAAGGCAGCCCACTTCTTTTACAGGTCAAGAAGCCAACCTCCTGGTACAAACCCCAGTATAGTTCTGCTAGACTTAAACCCCCAGCTAGGTTCTACACTGAGTATAGTCCCTCAGCTGGACAGAAATCTTTCTTAGAAAAGAAAGAACAAGAGCTTAGAGTTTTACAAGAATGGACTCTAACCCAGAAATTCTCAGCGAAGGACTCTCCCCAAGAATTACAATGAACACAGAGAGAGAGAGAGTAAAGAGAGGAGAAGGAGCTTGAAGCTTGAAGGTTTCAGACGCTTGAACACTTCTTCTTGGGCTCGGGCTCTTTCTCTCTTTTCCTTTGAGTGTATGTGGAGTTGAGGTTCCTCACAAGATGTACACTCCTTGAAAGATCTTCAGGAAAGTTCTCTACTCTTCTTCTTTAGCATTGCTTCATCTTTTATATGAGCAGTCTTGAACAAATTCATTGGAGTTCTAGCTGTTGCTCATCTTCTTTTTTTTTGATATTTTGTGGTCTACAAGGTCTGCAAGCATAGAAGAAAGTGTTTAGATAAAAGAGTGTTTCTGTCAAAAAGGTTCACACCTCTATGTTTCATGTTGTCTCCCAGAAGTGGTAGGTAAACCCCTTTTTGTCTGACAGGAGAGAAGAGATCTAGAGAGATAAAAAAGATCTTCAGTCAGAAATATATTTAACTTTTCACTAGATGCCAAAACATTTTGAAATATAAAGGAAATCGATGTTTAAGTGAAATCCATGTTGAAATCTATGTTCTTTCAAGCAAATCGATGTTTAAGTAAAATCCATGTTGAAATCCAAGTTCTTTCAAGAAAATCGATGTTTAAGTGAAATCCATGTTTTTTTCAAGCGAATTGAATTTTTACTTATGAAATCGATGTGAGACCGAAATTGATGTTTCACTTATGAAATCGATGTTTCACTAATGGAATCGATGTGAGAGTGAAATCGATGTTTCATTAATGAAATCGATGTGAGAGTGAAATCGATGTTTCACTAATGGAATCGATGTGAGAGTGAAATCGATGTTTCACTAATGAAATCGATGTGAGACCGAAATCGATGTTTCACTTATGAAATCGATGTTTCACTAATGAAATCGATGTTTACAAGTGAATCGATGTTTTCAATAGAATCGATGTGGCACTTTGGGAACTGAAATCGATGTATATTGAATAGACATTGATTTGACTTTTCAGTGCAAATCACACAGCGATAGTGCCATAAATTTATATTTATTAGAAAAATATGATATTTAATTTATTAGAAAAAGATGATATTAAATATATTTAATATTTAATTAATCATAGGTTTTGTTATCACCAAAATATAAGAGTGGTTCAACAATCTCCCCCTTTTTGGTGATGACAAAACTTATGAGAATTTTCTGACAAAAATACTTAAACTATAGAAAATACAGAAAATTCATAGATAATGCATACTCTCCCCCTTTTTGTCACTAACCAAAAAGGAAGGATCTTACCATGTATTCTTTTTCCTTTTGTGAAATTTCTTACCATTGAAGGGTTCAACAATGATTGACATTAATTAAGAACTCCCCCTTAGTCTGTGCTCCCCCTGAATCAGAGACTCCACCTGAGTGAGACTTGCAAATAGTTGTTAGTAATACTAAAAATTAAAAATAAATAGTGACTACACCCTCTTCACATATGAGTTGGATGAAGAGTTGGCAGTCATCAGTGCCTTGAGCATCCTTTGTTCCTGATGCTCCAAGGCTATCCTGCAAACAACTTATACAGAAGTAGGTACCCAAATCTTTCTGGGTCCTTGATGGTTAGATGCGTGAAAATATCCTTTCGGAATCCGTACTAGGTACCTTGTATTACAGGTGATTACTGTGTGTCCTAATTTATTACAATGAGAGTAGTAATGAATATAATTTATTTTGCAGTTCTTATTGTCTTTGTAATGTCTATTAAGAACACAATTTTTGGAAACCTTTTCTTTTTGATAGACCTTGTTCATTACAAGCGCCGTTTACTGAGGCATCTTGGTTTCTCTCACGAATTTTGGCAATGGATATTTTTCAGGAATTATGACTTATTTTCCTTTTTCAGGAGGTTTGTATCCAATACCTTGTTTATTGTTTCCAGATTTTGATCATTTTAAGCATAGAGCTAGAGATGTTTTACCTTTAGTTAATTTCCTATCTGATTCTTTTAAATAAATATTTTCTTTAGTTAGAGATTTTAATTTTTCTTCTAACTCTAAATTTTCTTTGTTCTTGCTTTTTAAATTTTCATTCAAAAGATGATTGTTATCTTTACTTTCCTTTAATTATTTTTCTAGTTGTTCCATTTCGGATTTAAGATCAGAATTGGTGTTGTCTAAGAAAGTGATGTTATTTTTCAAAATTTTAAATTCTTTTAGAACACCTTTATGTTTTTCGTAAAGTTTATTAAAGACTTCTTCTAAGTCTTCAGACTCTGACCCTGAATCAGTGCATGTGTAATGCCCCTCTTAGACCCAATACAGTTATACCAACTCACATTGGATCTAACAGAGGTATTACAGTGGAATAAATCTAACAATTGACGGTACAGGTTGAGATATACACAAATGACAAATTAATTCCAATAATAAGCAAAAAACATGGAACTAAATGATTGTAATCAACATTATACTCAAATGTAAAGTCTAGTGCATAAGAGAAATAACAATAGTCCTAAATTTATTACATTTCATAGTCCAATTGCATAAAGGAAAATACATATAGTCCTCACATACAAGAGTCACTCTAAACCTCTCAACCAATCCATGTCTCCACGTCCCCTCGTTCCGAGTCAGTGTGAACAAACTCCTGAGTGTCCTCTGGCTCTCCTGAAATGTTAAGCAAGTATGAGTCTACAAGACTCATCAAATCACATGAAAGACAGTTCAAGATATTATAAATATAATAGGTTTAACACATGGTAACATATTATCACTCATTTCATTGATATCATATACTCATCCTACTAACATGGTTCTAAATCAATTGGCAATCATTCATTCATAGCATTCTAATTATTATGGAAATAACCATGTCATGTAATGCATAAAATTCACATCTTATTTTCTAACAATTAAATCAACATGTTCCTACATATAGCATGTAATCATTCTTATCATGGAATTTACTTATTGTCATGTAACATATAAACCATCTTAATGAAAACCTTATGCTACATTATGCAATATGTAACAGTTGTCATGTAACAATGGACCATTTAAACATGTAGCAATTCTTTCAGATATCAATTTGCATGTAATTCATGTAACATTTAACACATTGGCATATAGCATGAAATCATGTAGACAATGTTCATGTAGGCATGTAGCATGTAGGTCATGTAGACATGTAGCATGTAGTCATTTTCATTTATTCGCCAAGACATAGCCCGCACTATTATAGAGATCATATAACACGTTGTCATATAGTCATTCACTTATCACCTAGGCAAAACGGTGATGAAGTCATGGTATTTGCGCAAAACTGGGGAAAGCCCTTCCCACCTTAACCAGTAGAACTTGTCTACCTTTAGGATTTCAATCCGTTGCCTGCGGATTCATTTAGTCATTTCATATAGTTGAACCATTACCATAGGGGCATCCATAGTGTAGTTCCTTCTAGGAACCTCTATAGTAGCAATGTCTTATTGGCATTTCATTTCAATACATGCACTAACATGTATGATATCATTTAATTTACATTTCATGCACTTGCAATAACCTATAGCATGTCTTTTCAGTTCTAAAATTCTACTTTCTGAATGACAGACCCCAATCATGATAATAAATGCAACACATTCCATCATGTATATACTTGCATTTTTATTTAATTTCTATATGCAACTAACTATTCAGAAATTCATAACAGAATGTACAGATGTCTAAAAATTCCAAAATTTTAACAAAAATTCAGAATCAAGATATACTATTCATATGCCAAATTTCGTATTTTTTTAATCTCTGTAACCCTTTTTCATGAATTAATTCCATCAATTTGATTAGTTAACATAGTACAACACCTAGTAAAAGATCATGGAATTTATACAGAACAGAGAACCACTGGTATGTATTATCTCCCACAGTAATTCAGCCTTCAACCATCCATATTCTAACATACATCATCATTTTATAATCCATTACACTTGTCTTTTGTCAATCTAACATCAATATACATATATATATATATATATATATATATATATATATATATATATATATATGTATATAGCCTGTTTACTATTGCAATAATCAGTCCATATTACAATAGTAAACAAATACTCAAAACATCACATGGCCGAAACTCATACAAGCATGGATCATATATAGATAATTAAAATCAGTTTTCTGGAAAAACATGATACTGATAAACTTGACGGCAAGGTATGTGGCGTTTACTGAAGTAGGCGTCCACATACTTTGTCGTTAAACCTAAACAGACGGCGGCACATAGCGCCGTTAACACATACTGACGGCGGCACATAGCGCTGTTTACATATAATAAAAGTCAGAAAACGAACGTTGTTCACATGAAGTAGACGGCAGTCGATGCTGCCGTTAGCAATATGTAGACGGCAAGCGATCTGGACGTCTAGTTCTTATGCGCAGAAAACACATAAACCCTACATGAAATAATGCAACTTCTACCCCTTCCCGTAGGTTATTTACATGCATTAAAATACGAAAAAATGGTAAATAGATAGTATGTCATATCCTAAACTGAACCCCCATGTAACTTGCCTCAATCCCTCCTACTGGAGTGTCGAATCTGAGCCCGAAGAAGCCTGCCTCGTCTGTGAGGCAGTTCCTTCCCGCCGACTCCAAACGCTCCAATCCGCCTCCCACGCATCCCTTCTGCTTGGAGAAGCTCCTGATCATGAAGTTGGACGCACCTCCTCGGTCCAGAAGCCTCCAAACCGCACGAACTGGCAGGGAATCGCCCCTTCTCTTCCCTCTTTTCTCTCCCTCAAAACTAGTGCAAAAACCTCCCTATTTGCGAAATCTAGGTCTTATAAAGACCTTTCATGCGTTGGCTAGCCTATATCCTGACCCTAGGATGCAAAACGCTCAGATCTGGCCTAATAAAAGCTCTTAAAATAGTAGATCTCTCTCCCTCGGAACGGAAATATCAAAACAGGCAAGTCAGATTAACGTCAACACAAGATGCCATCAGCCTCCACGTAAACGTCCATCGATGATGTCATTTACATGCTTGCCTAAAATTAAATAATTCAGGAAATATTAGACGACAATATATGCTGTCATTAACAAAGGATAAACAGTAGACGATCTTGCCGCTAACAGGTATTAACGCCGAAGGATGTTGACGCCAAGATCCACATAGAACAGCTTTAAAACGCATACAGAAATAAAGATACAATTTGCAAAATAAATTTAAGAAAATTCCTAGGGCACTGCATCCTCTCCCCCTTAAAATAATCTTCGTCCTCGATGATTGAGTTAGAATACTCACCAAATAAGGACGGATAAAGCTTCTTCATCCTTTCTTCAAGCTCCCACGTCTCTTCTTCACTTGAGAAGTTCCTCCATAAGATCTTGACGAACGGAATAGACTTCGATCTTAATTCCTGCACCTTCCGATCCATAATCTCCACAGGCTGCTCTGCATAAGACAAGTCTGGCTGAAACTGCACTAGCTCATAACTGATCACAAAAGCCGGATCTCTCACATACCTTCTCAACATGGATACATGGAATATTGGATGCACCGCTGCTAAAGATGGTGACAAAGCTAACTGGTATGCCACATTCCCGATCCTCTTCAAAATCTCAAATGGACCAATGAACCTTGGGTTCAGCTTACCTCTCTTTCCAAACCTCACTACACCCCTAGTTGGCGATACCTTGAGAAAAACATGGTCTCCAACCTTGAATGCCAAATCCTTCCTCCTTGTATCTGCATAACTCTTCTGACGATCCTGAGCTGCCTTTAACCTCTGCACAATCATTTGGATCTTCGCTGAAGTCTCCTGCACCACTTCTGGTCCAACCAAATACCGATCTCCTGACTCCTCCCAACACAACGGGGATCTATAGGGTCTCCCGTATAAAGCCTCAAAAGGTGCCATACCTATGCTCGAATGGAAACTATTATTATAAGCAAATTCCACAAAGCTAGGTGACGCTCCCAATCACCCTTCCACTCCAAAACACAAGCCCTAAGCATATCCTCCAACGTCTGAATAGTCTTCTGGGGCTGTCCATCCATTTATGGATGAAATGCTGAACTTAGCTTCAACTGACTGCTAAACGCCTGCTGCAAAATTTGGAAGTAAATCTCGGATCACGATCTGAATAATTGACTTCGGAATCCCATGCAGCTTCACAATGCCATCAATATACAGTCTGGCCAAGCTCTCTACAAACTACTTCTTCTTCATGACAAGGAAATGTGCACTCTTTGAAAATCTATCAACGATCACCCAAATGGAATCATTTCCTCTAGCCGATCTAGGCAATCCAGACACAACATCCATAGTCACTTGCTCCCACTTCCACTGAGGAATATCCAACTTCTGCATCAAACCTGACGGTCACTAACGCTCTGCGTTCACTTGCTGACAAATCAAACACTTCGCCACAACATCAGCCATGTCCTGCTTCATTCCAGACCACCAGAAGGAGTGCTTTAGATCCTTGTACATCACTGTCTGGGTGAATAGAGAACTGAGACCTATGCGCTTCCTCCAAATTTCCTTCCTCAGATCAGCATAATTAGGGACACACACCCTAAAATTCAGGTGAATCACGTCATCCTCATCTCTGGTAATACTGCCCTTTCCAACCAACTCTTGCAAGGTCATCTTTTTGCAAAGCAATAACCCGATCAAGAATAGACGATCTCAATGACAACCGAGCCACGAACAAGTTGCATAATTGAGGTTCCAATATAGCCAAAGCACCTGAAGCATCTTCTAGCATCTTCTAGCCTTGCCTCATCAACTGCATCTTCCTGCTCAAAGCATCTGCCACTACATTGGCCTTCCCTAGATTGTAAGAAAGCTCAAAATCATAATCTTTCAAGAATTCTATCCACCTCCGCTGCCTCAGGTTCAACTCCTTCTGCGAGAACAAATACTTGAGACTCTTGTGGTCTGAGAAGAGCTCAAATCTAACTCTGTATAGGTAATGCCTCCATATTTTCAAAGCATAAACCACTGCAGCCAATTCCAAGTCATGAGTCGGGTAGTTGCACTCATGCTCCTTGAGTTGCCTAGAAGCATACGCCATAACTTGACCTCCTTGCATAAGAACACAACCAAGCCCAATCTTCGAAGAATCTGTGTAGATAGAGAAAGAATCTACACCATTGGGCAAAACAAGCACTGGCACTGAGGTCAAACGAGTCTTTAGCTCCTGGAATGCCTTCTCACAAGCCTCTGACCACTCAAACTTGACTCCTTTTCTTGTCAACCTCGTCAAGGTAGCCGCAATAGAAGAAAATCCTTCGATGAATCTCCTATAATAGCCAGCCAAGCCGAGAAAACTCTGATGTTAGCTGATGATCTCGGTGTTTCCCAGTCAAGAACAACTTCCACCTTAGCCGAATCCACAGACACACCATCGCCAGATATGACATGTCCCAAGAAATGGACCTCCTTCATCCAGAAGTTGCACTTGCTGAACTTAGCATAAAGCTTGTGCTCCCTCAGGATATCCAACACAATCCTCAGATGCTCTCTATAAGTCTCCTCATCAAGCGAATAGATCAGCACATCATCAATAAAGACCACAACAAAAGATTCCAAATACTGCCGAAAAACCCTGTTCATCAGGTCCATGAAAACTACTGGGGCATTCGTCAAACCAAAGGGTAAGACAAGGAACATGTAATGGCCATATCTCGTCCTAAAAGACGTCTTAGCAGAATCCTCCAACTTGATTCGGAGTTGATGATAGCCAAAACGAAGATCAATCTTAGAGAACACCGAAGCTCCTCGCAACTGATCAAACAAATCATCGATACGAGGTAAAGGGTACTTATTCTTGATAGTTATCTGATTAAGCTTGCGGTAATCAATGCACAATCTCATCGATCCATCTTTCTTCTTCACAAAGAGAACAGGTGCTCCCCATGGCGAAACGCTCTGTCGAATGAAGCCCTTATCAAGCAATTCTTGCAGCTGCTTCCTCAAATTTGCCAACTCCGTTGGTGCCATACAATAAGGCACAATGGAAATAGGTGCTGAGCCAGGAACTAGCTCAATGCCAAACTCGATCTCCCTAGCAGGGGGCAAACCAGACAAATTCTCTAGAAAAACATCGCTGAAATCTCTGACTACCTCAATATCTTCCACAGATAAAACCTTCTTTGAATCCTCGGACACAACCACACTAGCCAGAAAACCACTACAACCCTTGCTCAACATCCGGGCTGCCTTCAAAGCAGAAATGATGAATTTGCCCGACATGCTCTTAAGCAAAGGATGAACAAACTCCTCCTTACCAGGAATCCAGAAAATAATAAGCTTCCACTGACAATCCATCAGAACATAATGCTCCACGAGCCAATCTAAGCCCAAAATGGCATCATAATCCTTCATCTTCAGCAAATAGAAACTACCAGGCAAAACATGCTCCTCAATGCACACAGGAAGTGACGAAAAACACTACTCGGTCAAAATAGTTCCTGCTAGAGTATGCACAGACAAGGGAACCTCCAACTTTTCTGGAACTAAACCACCATCCTTCATCAAGACCTTGGCGAATCCCTCAGAAACAAAACTTTGCGTGGCACCGGTATCAAACAAGACTCTAGCATGCATTCGCATAATTAAAATTGTACCTTCTGTGACATGCTCTGCCAACTCTGCCTCGTCTCTCGCCAAAGCGAACACTCGAGCTTGAGCACTCGGTCTCTTTGCTACTCTCGGTGCCGGTCTAGTTGCTGCTGCCGCTGCAGTCTGCTGTGCCATCTTCAAACAATCTCTGATCTTATGGTTCTTATCACCACACCTCAAGCACCTCCCAGAAGTCACCCAACACACCTCGCCTCCATGGCATTTCCCACACTGGGTACACACTGGTTTCTCTGCAATTGTGCCTCTACCTGGTGTCGGTGCAGCCACTCTCGTCAATGCAACTGCTCTCTGCTGGAAAGCTGGAGCCTTCTTCTTTCTATCCTGACGCTGGAATGCTAATGCTGGCCTCTTTAAAGAAGCCCTCTTATCCTCCAGATAGACCTCCATCTCTGCCTCCTGCATGCATGCCGCTGACTAAGCCTCCTCCATGGTACGATGTCCCAAAGCCACCAGTCTCGTCCTCAGGGACAGCTTCAACCCCATAATGAATTTCTTTATCTTCCTCCACTCATCTGCCACTATGTGGGGTGCATACTTGGACAGCTCCGCAAATCTCACCTCGTACTCCGTACTCAACCACGCTCATTGACCCCTAGGTCAATGTCAAAAACTCCTGCTCTATATGATCCTGCACATGCTCTGGAATATACTTCACTCTGAACAGACAGACGAACTCAGTCCAAGCAACCTCCATAGCCCCATCTGTAAACTGTGTGCGTAGTACCGAGGACCACCACACATCGGCACACTCCTGAGAAGAAAAATCAATACAGCTAAGGGTACACTTCAAACAACACACACATAACCTTCAAAAACCAACCTTTACCTGCAGCATATAAGTAGCTAAAGTCACCCTCTCCTCTTCTGCACAACGAATGGCACGAAAGATCTTCTCTGTCTCCCGGATCCAACTCTCTGCTAGAATAGGATCACTCTCCCCCTTAAGGATGGGTGGGGTCATCCTCCTGAACCTCTCCATCATAGGCACTCCTCCAAAGACTGCCTCATGAGCAGGTGCCTGCGCCTACAATCCAAAACAAGCTCTTAGCTAATAATTCTTCCAATTAACACCTTGAATAACTCTTGCATCTACCAACCTGAACCTGCACCTGCACCTGCAATGCCGCTATAGTCTGAGCCTGAGTCTGCATCGCATGCAGCAATCCTTGCATTAATGCTCCGTAGTCCACAGGTGGTGGTGGGGGTGGTAAAGGTACTCCAGTCTGGTCCTGAGCCTGCTGAGCTAGAGCATGCGAACCTCCTACTGACTCATCACCCCGGGTCGGAACAACTCCTCTATGTCCACGAGTCGCCATAGTCTGCAAAATAAGCATCCAATTGAATGACCTATTACTCTACATAAACTTGGACTAATTCTTTATGCAGACTTAAAAACGAATACAATGTTGATATTCCATTTATGTACATGCTCAACTTGGAACTCTCTGATACCAATCTCTGTAACGCCCCTCTTAGACCCAGTACAGTTATACCTACTCACATTGGATCTAACAGAGGTATTACAGTGGAATAAATCTAACAATTGACAGTACAGGTTGAGATATACACAAGTGACAAATTAATTCCAATAATAAGCAACATAACATGGAACTAAATGATTGGAATCAACATTATACTCAAATGTAAAGTCTAGTGCATAAGAGAAATAACAATAGTCCCAAATTTATTACATTTCATAGTCCAATTGCATAAAGGAAAATACATATAGTCCTCACATACAAGAGTCACTCTAACCTCTCAACCAATCTAAGTCTCCACGTCCTCTCGCTCCAAGTTAGTGTGAACTAACTCCTGAGTGTCCTCTGGTTCTCCTAAATGTTAAGCAAGTATGAGTCTACAAGACTCAGCAAATCACATGAATGACAGTTCACGATATTATAAATATAATAGGTTTAAAACATGGTAACATATTATCACTCATTTCATTGATATCCTACTATGGTTCTAAATCAATTGGCAATCATTCATTCATAGCATTCTAATTATTATGGAAATAACCATGTCATGTAATGCATAAAATTCACATCTTATTTTCTAACAATTAAATTAACATGTTCTTACATATAGCATGTAATCATTCTTATCATGGAATTTACTTATTGTCATGTAACATATAAACCATCTTAATGAAAACCTTATGCTACATTATGCAATATGTAACAGTTGTCATGTAACAATGGACCATTTAAACATGTAGCAATTATTTCATATATCAATTTGCATGTAATTCATGTATCATTTAACACATTGGCATATAGCATGAAATCATGTAGACAATGTTCATGTAGGCATGTAGCATGTAGGTCATGTAGACATGTAGCATGTAGTCATTTTCATTTATTTGCCAAGACATAGCCCGCGCTATTATAGAGATCATATAGCACATTGTCATATAGTCATTCACTTATCACCTAGGCAAAACGGTGATGAAGTCATGGTATTTGCGCAAAACCGGGGAAAGCCCTTCCCACCTTAACCAGTAGAACTTGTCTACCTTCAGGATTTCAATCCGTTACTCACGGATTCATTTAGTCATTTCATATAGTTGAACCATTACCATAGGGGCATCCATGGTGTAGTTCCTTGTAGGAACCTCTATAGTAGCAATGTCTTATTGGCATTTCATTTCGATGCATGCACTAACATGTATGATATCATTTAATTTACATTTCATGCACTTGCAATAACCTATAGCATGTCTTTTCAGTTCTGAAATTCTACTTTCTGCATGACAGACCCCAATCATGATAATAAATGCAACACATTCCATCATATATATACTTGCATTTTTATTTAATTTCTACATGAAACTTACTATTCTGAAATTCATAACAGAATGTCTAGATGTCTAAAAATTACGAAATTTTAACAAAAATTCAGAATCAGGATATACTATGCATATGCCAAATTTCGTATTTTTCTGATCTCTGTAACCCTTTTTCATGAATTAATTCCATCAATTTGATTAATTAACATAGTACAACACCTAGTAAAAGATCATGGAATTTATACAGAATAGAGAACCACTGGTATGTATTTTCTCCCACAGTAATTCAGCCTTCAACCATCCATATTATAACATACATCATCATTTTATAATCCATTACACTTGTCTTTTGTCAATCTAACATCAATAACATTCATATATATATATATATAAATAGCCTGTTTACTATTGCAATAATCAGTCCATATTACAACAGTAAACAAATACTCCAAACATCACATGGCCGAAACTCATGCAAGCATGGATCATATATAGATAATTAAAATTAGTTTTCTGGAAAAACATGATACTGATAAACTTGACGGCAAGGTATGTGGCATTTACTGAAGTAGACGTCCACATATTTTGTCGTTAAACGTAAATAGACGACGACACATAGCGCCGTTAACACATACTGACGGTGGCACATAGCGCCATTTACATATAATAAAAGTCAGAAAATGAACGTTGTTCACATGAAGTAGACGGCAGTCGATGCCGCCGTTAGCAATATATAGACGGCAAGCGATCTGGACGTCTAGTTCTTATGCGCAGAAAACACAGAAACCCTACATGAAATAATGCAACTTCTACCCCTTCTCGTAGGTTATTTGCATGCTTTAAAAATACGAAAAAATGGTAAATAGATAGTATGTCATATCCTAAACTAAACCCCCATGTAACTTGCCTCAATCCCTCCTACTGGAGTGTCGAATCTGAGCCCGAAGAAGCCCGTCTCGTCTGTGAGGCAGTTCCTTCCCGCCGACTCCAAACGCTCCAATCTGCCTCCCACGCAAGCCTTCTGCTTGGAGAAGCTCCTGATCACAAAGTTGGGCGCACCTCCTCGATCCAGAGGCCTCCAAACTGCACGAACTGGCACGGAATTGCCCCTTCTCTTCCCTCTTTTCTCTCCCTCAAAACCAGTGTAAAAACCTCCCTATTTTCAAAATCTAGGTCTTATAAAAGCCTCTCATGCGTTAGCCAGCCTATATCCTGACCCTAGGATGCGAAACGCTCAGATCTGGCCTAATAAAAGCTCTTAAAACAGCAGATCTCTCTCCCTCGGAACGGAAATATCAAAAACAGGCAAGTCAGATTAACGTCAACGCAAGATGCCGTCAGCCTCCACGTAAACGTCCATCGATGATGTCGTTTACAGGCTTGTCCAAAAATTAAATAATTTAGGAAATATTAGACGACAATATATGTTGTTGTTAACAAAGGATAAACAGTAGACGATCTTGCCGCTAACAGCTATTAATGCCAAAGGATGTTGACACCAAGATCCACACAGAACAGCTTTAAAACGCATGCAGAAATAAAGATACAATTTGCAAAATAAATTTAAGAAAATTCCTAGGGCCATACAGCATGAATCAGTAGATGGGTCAAAATGTACCTCATTTAGTCCTACCATGAGGGCTAGACTTACCTGCTCTTTTTCGGGATCTGAGCTTAATGATTCTAAAGTTGTGGCCTCATCATTGTACCAAGCAGCAGCCATGGCTTTTCTTTTGAATTTCTTATGCTGCTTCATGGATTTTTTTGGCTGACCAGTCTTCTTGAGTCTTGGACAATCTTGTCTCAGATGTCCAAGTTTTCTTCATTCATAGCAGACTAGTTATTTTTCCTTTCTCTCTTTCTTTTGAATCCTTCTTGATCCATTTTTCTTTTTCTTGAGAATTTTCTGAAGTTTGGATAGGACATCATCCACATTGCTGTCTTCAGAACCTGCATTTTTTGAACTAGAAGAAGAAGAAGAGGTGGAAGGAGCAGCTACAACTTTGAGAGCATTAGAAATTTTCTTGGATGAGCCTCCAGATAATTGCTCCATATTAATTTTATGTGCGATGGGGGAACCAATTAACTTATCAATAGAAAACTTTGTTAGATCATGGGCTTCTTCAATAGCGGTGACCTTAGGGGTCCATGAAATAGTTAAAGACTTAAGTATCTTTCTGACAGTTTCCTTATCAGAATGATTTTTGCCAAGAGAACTTAGACCAACTACTATGCTCGAAAATCTATTATACATTTGAGTAATATTTTCGTTAGGAAGCATTTTAAATTGCTCATATTGTGAGACAAGAATATCTATCCTAGTTTGTTTTACTTTATCTATTCCTTCATAAGTTACCTACAGTTTATCCCATATTTCTTTAGATGATTTACATGCAGATACTCTACTAAATTCTCTTTTGGATAAAGCACAACATAAATAGTTCTATTCTTTAAAGTTTAAAGATAATTTACATTTATCTGCTGCTGTAATAGCAGTAGTACCTTCAGCAGGAACACTAACATAATCACCTACCACTATTACCTGCCACAGATCAAAGTCTGTGCCTCGAATGAAGCATTACAATAAATGTGATTTTTAGTAGTGATTTTATATGCTGCTATAGCTAAAATATTTGCTACTAAAACTCTTTAACAGCCATCCAAAAGTTGGCTGTTATAAGTCCCGTCACTAAAAGTAAATAGCAGCCATTCACAATCATGGCTACTAAAAGGAATCTTTAATGACACTTATAAATGTTGTTATAAATATGCACAATTGTACTCTATTTCGTCCCAAAAACTTTTGATAGCCATCTAAATGGCTGCAATAATTAGCAATAAAAGCATTTGAAATTGCTGCTAAATATGTTTAGTATTGGTAGCTATTCTTTTGGCTATTATTTTTATTTGTTGTAGAAAATATAATTGCTTCCATTGTATACCATTAGAAGCTAATATAATGGCTATTATTTATTCTTTTAAGATTAGAACATATTTGTCACTATACGCATTAATAGCATTTCTTATTGCTTTTGAAGATTAGATATGTGCAATTTAAATAGCTACTGAAAGGGAGTAATTGGCTACTAATAGATATTTTATCCACAAATATAATTTCTACTAAAAATGTAAATAATAACATATACTAGCACATATATTTGCTACTATAAGTTTATAATAGTGACATTAAAAATTATCACTATAGTTGATTATATAACACCACATGTATACAAATATATCAAAATGTACATTCTTCTATGTATTTGATAAATCTTTCCACAACATATATGATTCATTGGCAAAAACCCACCACAAAACATCGTACATATCCATTCCATTTCCACAAAAAAACATCATATATATCTAGTCTCACAAGACATCACATTTTTAGAAATGACGAATGCAAAAGAGTAAAATATGTTTTCCAAACATTGTCTCAATGAACATCCAAAATGTAGGTGGTTCTGACATGGTCATCATAAAATGTCCAAAGGAGAAAAGAAAAAAGAGATGACAAAATGTTTCATTTCAAGCTGCCTTCATGTAGACCATTCTTCTGCCTTAGTGACCTACAAGTAAAAAGACATATTTAGCATAGAATTGATAACATTATTAATATTGAAATATGTTTCATTTCAACCTGCCTTCATGTAGATCATTCTTTTGCGTTAGTTACCTGCAAGAGAAAAGACATATTTAGCATAGAATTGCATAAAAATAGACATAATTCTTACATTATGATATTGTACTTCATGACTTGAAGTAGTTGAATGAATGGAAGGCGATGTATTACCCTCATGTGCCTGATTAAAAAAATAGAGCAAAGAAGTTTATTCTATATATCATTAAACAAATTTGCATGCAAGATGGTATAAATTAAAAAATTTACCTGATAATTTTCATTATTTTGCTGCATCAATCAAGACAAAGTATTTCTTGCATCATCTCTTTTTTGATGTTGTACATAAAGATAACAAAAAAAAAAATCAATCAAGACAAAGTATATAAAGTCTTAGAAAGTTTGAATTCAAGTTTTTCATGAAGTGAACCAAAACCTGGCCAGACCCCAAGACCCAAGAAAAGAGCTTGGTTGTGGTGGTAAAAATTAAGATCCTGAAGTCACACATACAATAATTACGGAAGTACACCAATATAATGAAAATCTGGATTCAAATGGGTCCTGAATTTGATTTTCTGTGGTCATCAGAAAGCAACCAAAAAAACAAAATGTGTCCCCCAAGTATGACTAAAACTTTGTTTTGAAATAAAATGCCAACAATGAAATGGTGAGGAGCAGATGCTCCATTTTCACTTTGACCATGAACCAACCCCTTACTTGAGCTGGCTAGGGTTGACAGAAGTACCTGTCATGTATTCCAACACTTCAAAGGGAATTTCAATCATTGGAAATAATTTATTCCATTTCCAAGTGTGAAACTGTGCCATGAATCAGTCCTAACTAGAGTTTTTTTTTTTTTTTTAACATCTGAAAAGCAGCAGGCCGAGGAACAGCAGTGGCAGGTAACAAGATGGGGAGAGCAACAGCAGTAAGGAGCAATTGCAGAGGGAGAAAAGCACATGACCACGACTCACGAGTCCAACTGAGACAAACCTTCTGATGACCCAATGTTCTCAACAATGCCACTGTGATGTCAAGAATGAACCAGAGCAGAATGAAGTAAAGTTGAGGGTAGATTGGGTAGGCATGTTCAAACCACTCACTATCCACATGCCTCGAGAACAATCAGACTCTAAAGATGACATGCTGGAACAGGATGGTTAAAAGCTGAGTGCAATGAATGGTTTATTGAGAGAAGAGGTCAAATCTAAAACAAACGGCGAATGAACAATGTTGCAGCAAGGGATCAAAGTACCAGATATCTTCCCTTAGTAGCTAGTGGAAGAAAACAATAAGCAGAATTGACTGTAAGATTCGAGAAAAAGTGAGAACTAGACACTAGAAATCAAGCTTCTAAAAATGGGCCATGGGAACCAGGGTTATCCATGCTAGTTCCAGTTCCCTGGCGGGTTATGGCCAAAACCAGCAATTTCTTAACAGAATATGGCCACTTTGGAAGGGGCCCAGTTAGTTCAGGTACAAACTAGTTGGCTTTCTAAGCCATGCTAGAAATGATGCAGTCAAATTTTATAAAATGTATTTCACGAACAAATTGTTAGCAGACCATACACCACAAAAAATTCTTTCAATGGACTCCGGCAAGGAATCTGAATTTATTATTAGACCATTTGGAGAAGATCAATAGTATTTTCAGAAGGCTGAAAAAAGAGTCATCAAAGCCAGATAGACTCTCCATAGGATTTTACCAGCAGTTTGGGAGGTGATTAAGAAAGATTTTATGTCCATTGTCAAGGACATTCATGATAATGTGTAAAATACCAGGTTTTTTTCAATGCAACTCATGGTGTTCTGCAATGGATGAATTGTGACCTTTTGGTTTCCCTAAAAAAAACTCACATGGTGTTGATTCTCAAAAAGGATGAGTTAATTAGATACATAGTCCTCTTAATGGTAATTAAGAAGTCATGATGAAAGCTTTGGCAGTAAATTTGACAATTGCCATTAGCAAGCAGATTGATGTTGAAAATTTTCTGCCTTCCTTCCCGACAATGGCTTGTGAACAATGTTATGGCTGCTTCTGAGTGTATTCATGAACACGTTGTTGATCAAAAATAGGTTCCATGTGATAGTTCCACATTAGTTGTTAGCTATGGTGTCTATGTGATTAAAAACCATGTCTACCTTCCTATATCAAGAGGCACCTTTTCCTTGGAAAAGAGCAAAAGGATGGAGTTACCTCCATCGTAGCCAAAGCAAGCAACTCTTTTAGAGGGGCACACAAACCAAACCTCTGGATAGATCCATACTATCAGTAGAGAAGCCGGTCAATTCATTGGTTGACACAAAGGTGCACAAGTGTTTAAAGAGGCATGCCTCCTTAAGTTGAGAGGTGTCTTCTCCCAGAAAAGGGAGGGAAAAAATATGCAACCACCTCTGCTTTAGCCAAAGCAGTATTTTCTCAAAGAACCACAACGAATCACTACACCAACAAGATTAGGAAAAAAGAGTTTTTGACTCGCAAATTCTATTCTGGAAAGGTATAAGATAGGGTTAGCTGCAATGTCTTCTTTAAGCCATACACAAGATGAGCTTTGAAGGAGGAGATTTATTCAAGTCATCTAGTTCAATTGTTTGTGATAGAATTATTATTTGTGTGGTAGAGTTGTTTTCATTAGTATAGTTGTTAGTGAGAAGAGTTCAAAAAGGAATTTCTCCTCCCCCCTCTAGATTTTACTGCCACTATTTAATCTTAATAATAAATTGATGGTCTATTCCAATTTCTTTTTAAGGAAAAAAATGATAATTGGTTTCAAAGAAGAGGGGATGAATAGCTTAGAACTTATACTTCCACAACAACTCAACAAGGTTCTTGATGTGGTGAACAGAGTTTGGTGGATACTCTAGAAGTTCAAGAGGTTTGAGGAAGGGTGTGTTATCTCCACAACCATTTGGTCTGATTGGGAAGGTTCTTAGTATGTTGTGGAACACAAAAATCAACTGAGGGGTGATCCAAGGGCTCATGGTTGATTATAGTAACTTAGAATCAACTGACCTAAACTAAGCTAATGAAAGTTCAGTTTATTTAACAGGTGTCAAATATAATTTTCTACTGAAAATTCTTCCAGAAACCAATCTTGAAAAAAGTGCAATTTGCCAGACCGGGGAAATGAGGAGAACAGATAAAGAGTGGGAGCTTTGTCAGGCTGTAGATGGAAAGCACTTTCCATCAAATATTTGGGGCTTCCTTTGACTGATAGACTTATGAAATGAGATAAATAATAACATTTATAAATAGTTTAGATAGAGAATTCAAAGTGCTGTGAGAATTTCCATAGAAAATTTTGTAGGTTTACATAAGTTTGCTAATGATTTAAAAGAAGTAACCAGGGTGAAAACAGAAACTAGAAAGCAAAAGTGCAATAGCCTCAGGTGTCAGAGCTAATGATTTAGAAGAAGTAACCAGGGAGAAAATAGAAACTAGAAAGCAAGAATGTAATAACCTCAAGTGTCAGAGCTCTATTGAATGCTCATGAAAGCTGATATAATAAGCACCAAATGCGGTGACACTTGGGCAGTGTGCATAAAGACCATTTCCAATCCAACTTGAGCTTTGGTAGAAATTCAAACAAGTTTTTGAGAAGAAAAAATAGAATAGCTGAAAGAGAAGAAAATAAAGAATGAAGACATACTGGTCAGATGAAACTGTAGAGTTGTCAAACTGCTCTTCACGCATGGAACCATCAAAGGATACATCAGGCGCAACACCAGCAGAATTTGAAACAGTAGATGATGCATGGAAACGCTTGGATCCTGCCTGCAAGAAAGGTTTACTATTCCAACTCTCCCCACTGTTAGACCAAAACCTCTTGTACATCATGTTAGTACGGTGAGGTTGATTTTTCAGGCTTGCCCTTGTGCTGCTGCAGCATTCAATCCATTTGGGACAGTCTGCAGCACCTACCCGAATCACGAGATTAAGTGTCCGCCCATTGCTTCTATTTAAGCTGCCACGATTCTGGAAAGAAAGCTCAGCTTTGCCCAACAGAGAACTGCAAGATGCCGGTGACGAAGAAATCGCTAGAGGACGATGCAAATGCCGGTGGGGCTATAGTTGGCTTGCAGAGCATGAGGGGGGCAATGGGGGCATCCAAGCATGCGCATAGGGGGGCCGCTGTCAATGTGGGTCAGTGCACGACGATCTTCGGCCGGCGATATGGAAATTCCAGGAGGAGAAAACGGACACCAGCGCCTCCTGCATTGGCTTGCAGGGCGTGAGGGCAGGCGGTCGTCTGCGAGGATGGAGCTGTGGCTCTTGGGGCGTGAAGACGCTGTTGAAGGCATCTGTGAGGAAGGAGCAGTGGTTGTCGCGGTGGTTCATGGTGCCGTGAAGGTGCGGGAGTGGTCATTCCGTGAGGTAGTATGCAACAAGGAGGATTATTTCTTGGAAAAGTTGCCGTAGGAGAGAAGATTCAAATATATTTCACTTCCCCCCAAAGCCATCCGTGATTCCAAAAAGAATTTACAACTAAAAAATATGCTACTAAAGGTATTAGTCATCCAATTTTGATATTTGGTAGCTAATGTTTAAAAATTGCTGTCAATTAGCAGCTAATAATATTACTATTAAATGTAATAGTTACTATAGCTCTTGAGTGAGTTTATTAGTAGCAATTTTTAAAAAATGCTATTAATTAGCAGCAAATATAAATTGGCTGCTAGTAAAATGGCCGCTAAAAGTCCAATTTGGCGTAGTGATATTCCATTCTCATCTTCCAATATTGGTAATCCTCTCCATCGAAGAATGGAGGTCTAGTGACTAATTGACCTTCAGAAAATCCTTGAGCTACCATGGATCTTCTCTAAGATCGTTGGATCTTCTTGATTGATCAGAGAACCGCGCTCTGATACCACTTGTTGGCCCTTTTGGTACAGCAATAAGCTAACCTAGAGGGGGGGGGGCGTGAATAGATTTTCTGAAATCTGAAATAGAAACTTTAAACACAGAAAATTGTCACTTGAAAGTTTGGTTAGTTGAGTGTGATAGAGAGTAGCAGTGCGGAAGCAAATAAAAAATCACACAAAGAACACAAGGAGTTTATCATGGTTTGGCCCTTCCCACATGGAAGTCCTACGTCCAGTCCCCAAGCAATCTCTTGGGATTTTACTAACCAAGGGTACAGTCCCCCTCAAGGACAATACAACACCCAGCACCCTAGCTGGTCTTCTTCTCTTTCCAGGGCAAGAAGGCAGCCCACTTCTTTTACAGGTCAAGAATACAACCTCCTGGTACAAACCCCAGTGCGGTTCTGCTAGACTTAAACCCCCAACTAGGTTCTACACTGAGTACAGTCCCTCAACTGGACAAAAATCTTTCTTAGAAAAGAAAGAACAAGAGCTGAGAGTTTTACAAGAATGGACTCTAACCCAGAAACTCTCAGTGAAGGACTCTCCCCAAGAATTACAATGAACACAGAGAGAGAGTAAAGAGAGGAGAAGGAGCTTGAAGGTTTCAGATGCTTGAACACGTCTTCTTGGGCTCAGGCTCTTTCTCTCTTTTCCTTTGAGTGTATGTGGAGTTGAGGTTCCTCACAAGATGTGCACTCCTTCAAAGATCTTCAGGAAAGCTCTCTGCTCTTCTTCTTTAGCCTTGCTTCATCTTTTATATGAGCCATCTTGAACAAATCCGTTGGAGTTCTAGCTGTTGCTCATCTTCTTCTTCTTTTTTTTGATATTTTGTGGTGTACAAGGTCTGCAAGCATAGAAGAAAGTGTTTAGATAAAAGAGTGTTTCTGTCAAAAAGTTTTATACCTCTATGTTTCCTGTTGTCTCCCAGAAGTGGTAGGTAAGCCCCTTTTTGTCTGACAGGAGAGAAGAGATCTAGAGAGATAAAAAAGATCTTCTATCAAAAATATATTTGACTTTTCACTAGATGCCATAATATTTTGAAATATAAAGGAAATCAATGTTTAAGTGAAATTCATGTTGAAATCTATGTTCTTTCAAGCAAATCGATGTTTAAGTGAAATCCATGTTCTTTCAAGCAAATCGATGTTTAAGTGAAATCCATGTTTTTTTCAAGCGAATTGATGTTTTACTTATGAAATCGATGTGAGACCGAAATTAATATTTCACTTATGAAATCGATGTGAGAGTAAAATCGATATTTCACTAATGGAATTGATGTGAGAGTGAAATCGATGTTTCACTAATGATATCGATGTGAGAGTGAAATCGATGTCTCACTAATGGAATCGATGTGAGAGTGAAATTGATGTGAGACCGAAATCGATGTTTCACTTATGAAATCGATGTGAGAGTGAAATCGATGTTTCACAAATGAAATCGATGTTTACCAGCGAATCAATGTTTTCAACAGAATCCATGTTTTCAATAGAATCGATGTGGCACTTTGTGAACTAAAATCGATGTATATTGAATAGACATCGATTTGACTTTTCAGTGCAAATCACACAGCGATAGTGCCATAAATTTATATTTATTAAAAAAACATGATATTTAATTTATTAGAAAAAGATGATATTAAATATTTAATTAATCATAGCTTTTGTTATCTCCAAATATAAGAGTAAAATATAAGAGTGGTTCAACAATATCTATAGATTGCTTGCTAGGTCTTTTAGACTCATTCTTGCTTTGGCGTACAGGTGAGGCAAGTGTTTACGTTTCTGGAGGGGGTACAATGAGGAGCGACATCGAGAGCGAGGAGTAGAGGCTTGTGGAGACCGTTTATTAGTTGTTTTATTTCATAGTATGAACAATGTTTTTAGTTTGGACAATTTGGTAGACAATGAATTTCTTTTGGAATTGTAATAATGTGGACTTTGTCATTTACATTTGCTATATAGACTATGGAATGACGTGATGATGATGGAATGAGATGAATTATTTCTTTTATTTCCGTGTTCTCATTTGTTATTCATGTACATACCAACCTATCGTTTAGTTTTGGGTTAACATCCCACTTTGATGACGCTCTTTGTACCGACGGGGATTGGTATAATTGTACCAGTATGAAGAGGGTCGTTACAGAGATGGTATCAGAGACCAAAGGTTGGGATTGTACATGAATAGACCATCATCTTCACAATATTGCAAAGTCTTTATAGAAATTTGACCATATATGTAGAAAATACTTAATAATGAAAAGACGATAGTTAAAAAAAATAAGAAAATTGGGATTGAGTAACTTAGATTCTAACTAAGTTAATTATTTTGTAGACAATGGTAAGTCATGGTAAGCGTGGTGATCGGGCTAGGGAGCATGATCAGAGTCGTAAGGTCAGGAGGTTCATGAGGAGGCACCACCCATCATTGAGAGGCAGACTTTTAGAGACCGACCCCCGCACATTGGATGAGGCTCTCAGTGCAGCGAGCAGGAAGAGAAGTAGGGTGGAATCGTACCAGGAAGAAAAGCCCAAGTGTGTGCAATGCGGCAAGCATCATGGCAGATACATGTGTTGGTTAAAAGAGAGAAGATGTCTCAAATGTGGCAGCAAGGACCATCGGATCAGAGAATGTCCAAGACTGGAGAAGTTCGTTCCACGAGTTGTTCAAGCAGCTACAACAACGAAGCTAGCAACATCAGACAGAGATGCCAAGGACGTCATCACAGGTACTCGATCCGATCTTCGAGGATGAAGATCTTTTTCAAGGGGGGAGAGTGTGAGACCCCCGAATTTTTGCCATTTTATATTGTGCATGTGATATTTACTTGTTATGTATGTAGTGTGTGTATTAAATTTATGCATATTATAATTATTGAATTGCTCATGTGCATATGTACGTATATATGTTATTTTTCGTGAATATAAGTAGTTAGTTAATTTTGTATATGTTGTACTTAGTAAAATCCTATGTATATTATATTTAAGTAATGTTGTGCATATGATATGTAATTATTGCTATATATCTTGTAGGTACTCATGAGGTTATTTTGTACATGTAATATATTTAAATGAGCATGCATTATCTAATTGTTGATGTACATATTATGTTCACTTAAATCCATGCATATTGTATGTAATTATGCTATGTACACATATATATATATATATATATATATGTTTATCTCTATGCATATGATATTTACATATTTCAGTACACATTAAACTGTTTGTGATGTAATGGTACATCTGTTTTGATGTATTACTATTTTCTGGCTGAAATGCCAAGTTGGCGGCAACATGCATGCGGCTGACTACATGGCCATGGGAAGTTGGCGTCCAGATCGATGGACGCCAACCCCCTATTGGCGGCACCAGATGTGGACACCTAGTTCCCAGTTTTCTGGCGGTTTCAGATTGGGTAACGCCCGTATTTCTCCCGGTTCCAGTTTAGGAAACCTATCTATAATGGTAGGAGACTTACCCTAATGTGTACCCACCTACCCAGCTGTATTAAATCACTCTATTTCGGTCGAGTCAAGTCTTTTTGGTCTTTGGAGAAGCTAGGGTTTTTCTGTGGGAAATCCAGACCTTTGGAGAGCTGGATCTGACGACTGGAGGAGTTTTCTGGCAACCTACATCGACTAAAAGATACTTCATATGTTGAGGAAGCAACCCCAACTCCGAGGGTCAATCTACATCAATAGAAGGACTGGATCTGCAGAGATTTTGAGCAGCTTCTTGGCTGGGCCGAGGAGGGCTTATTCGACAAGAACTGATCTCTGTGGATTTATTTGGAGGCAAGTGATCTAGGGATATCGTTCCTACTCATGTCCCCTTATGTCCCAATATTTTTGTGAAATTTTTCTCGTGTCCTGGAACCTCCAAATTCCCTTTGCAGTGTGTTCTGCTTACATTGCCTGCAGACAGGAAGTTGGCGGCCACATGTGTGCTGCCAAGTTCCTGTGTTGGCGGCACTAGACTGTGTCGTTAACACTGTTGACGGCACACACTATGCCGCCAAGTTCTTCAAAGTTTTAAAGAAGTGTTGCTTGATCTCGATAATGTGTTTATTGGACTTCTGGATATGTGTGCATGCTATAAAAATTGTATGGGGTCAGGAACAGTCATTAGGTCATATCATGAGGACAAGTAAAATTTCTGTAATTAGTTCTATTTATTAAAAATTATGTAACTGGACAGTGAGCATGAATTGACCATGATAATTCCTGAATAATTAGATCCAGTGTATATTAGGGTTTATAAATTTTCCATGCTAGTATGATGATTGTTTTCATGTTTTGAAACTGTTAGATACTACTGTTTTACTATGAAATCGGATTAAGTGAAATTCTTGAGAAATATGCCTGAATTTTGTCTTAATTATTAAAATTAGATTTACTATTCGTAAAATCTAGAAAATTTGGTATGTGATATATTAACTGCATGAAACATGTGATAAAAAAAATGCTGATGTGACAACCATAGGTACTGTTTGTGTTATAACAAGTGAAATTAATTATAATGAACATGTTTAGTTTAATCATGTAAATTTCATTGTTAACAGCATGTTAATATTCTGTTTTGAATTGTTTATCACTGTTAAATAGTAAGAGTAAATTATGTAAACTGAAATGTAAATATTATGCAAAGTGCATGTAAAAAGGGATTAAGTGTGTATATAAGTGTGAGTAAAATGTGATGAAATGTGATAATGTGCTTAATGTAAAATTGGGTCGAGATTGACACTGCTACCATATGGGTCTGAGAGCCCGACTGTAGAAAAGTCCCTATGGGAAGGCTCAAAGTTTAAGTGATATCCTAAGGGCATTAGGATGAAATCCTGGAAGTGGACAAGTACCCCTGGTTAGGGTGGAGAGGGCTTCTCCCGGTCTGCGCAGTAACCTGAAAGATGCGCGGAATTATCTATTATGGTAATCTAGAAGGGGGGGGGGTTGAATAGATTATTGTCAATTAAAACACTATGACCTTCTTTTCAATGGAGACACAGAATTATTGATATCTCAAACAGTGTTGAATTAAATTCGAACCAAGACGTGTGTGTTTGTTGTGAATAAAACAGGAACAACCTATCTAGCATGTGTAGAATCAACGTGCCTACGAATCATCTACCGTGAAGGTGTAGCAAACCACAGAACACGAAGATTTAAGGTGGTTCGGAGTACACAACTTGTGTATCCTACGTCCACCATCCACACACACACGCAGAAAGACTGCTTATGAGCTAGTTCAATCACTACAACACACACACACCATGTTGTCTGATGTAAACAAGCAATCAGAACAACACCACACACGCAGATCAAGCACAAGAGACACTTGATCCACTACCACACACATAGAGTATGAAAAGTGGTAAGAGAGAAGAGTTCAGAGTTGTAGAATCAAATCCTGAGATAGAACTCTTCAAGGTGGTCGTCCAGAAGAACTCCAAGCTTCATCTTGATGTTGAACACTTGATGGAGAAGCTTGAATCATGGACGAACCGGCTTCAACTCCACTAGGAAGATGAATCTTTTTCGCTCTGGATGGAGGGTTGAAGCAAAGCAGCAGAAAGAAGCTTTTTCTCTCTTGGATTTTGCTTAGGGTTTGGTATGGTTACTTCTTTCTGCGAAAATACCTCCTTATGTTCAATATATATGGGTGTCCAAGTTAGGAGAGACGTGGTAAAAGGAAACACCCAAATACGAAACATATCCAAATCTTGGAATTGAAGTTTCTCTTCGTCTATCGATAGGTCACTATTCATCTGTCGACAGGTACTGACAGATTTAAAATTTCCAGAGCACTGGTCTTCCGAGAAGTGTTTTCCTGTGTGTAGCTGTCGACAGGCGATTTGTGGCTGTCGACAGGCACACTTCAATTTGTGTTTCATGAAAGGTATCTGTCTTCCCTGTGTCTAGCTGTCGACAGATATCTTTTGGGCTATCGACATGCACTTGCTTGATGTGTTTTTCTTTGAGCTTTTGCTCTTGATTTTGATGCTTGTCTTGCATGCATTCACACCTACATTAAAGAACATTATTAGAGAGATATAATAAATATGTAGATGATCAATTTGAAGCATGGTTTGATATGTTGCTTGACTTGTCAATGTCCTCATGTTACAACCATTCACACAACATCAAGTTATATTGTTCATCATCAAAAACATGTAATCACAAACATCACACATGTGAACCCAACATTATCCCCCTTTTTGATGATGACAAAATTTCAATTTATGCATAATGGATGGTTCTCCCCCTTTTGGCAACATCCAAAAAGACATGTCATGCACTCATGAATATAAAGTGGGCAAACAACTGTGAAGTCCATTGAATAAGCATTCGGCACACACAGTTACAAAAGTTGTTCATGATACGACTGAAAGGAATTGCGAAAGAAGGAAAGAACATGATGGATATAACAAGCTAAGACACCAGTGAGAAGACCCTGACCAAAGAAAAAAGAACACTAGATAATGGACTCCTAGACTCCCTATACGTCGTCATTCCCAGGTGCAGGGGGATGACGGAAGTAGTGAAACTCAGTAGAGAGCCTGATGATCTGGTGCTGAATCTATACATGGGTGTCAGCCAATGCATCCATCCTAGTCTCAACAAGATCGAACCGAACATTGAGCTGAGCAAATCCAGTGGTCATTTGTTGCTTCATTTGGGTCAACTAAGCAGAGATGAACTCTCTAAGAGACTGCTCTGGAGGTGCTTGAGCATCAGCATCATCATCAACATCATCTCCTTGAGCATCCATGGGCTCTGCTTGGGAGTCTTCATCAGCTTCATCATCAGCAAGGTCTTTTTCATTAGCTACCGGCTCCTTGCCTTCAAGATCCCTTGTCACATTGCCATCAACAAGCTTATAGCCCATCCGATGTGTGGCAGTAAGATCAAAAGAACTGCGGGATTTGAGATCAACCAACTCCCCTTTTGGAATATGGATGCCAATGAACAGAAGGAGAGAGGTAATGGGGCAAGCATAGGGCATCAACCTTGTGGAGTTCCTGAAGCATTTCCGGATTAGGTCAAGCATGAGAAGAGGCAGATTGACTTGGTCACCATTAATAAAGGAGTGAAAAAGGAATTTGTGAACTTCGGTCACAAGTTCCCTGCTGCCATCCTTAGGAATAATAATGGTGGTGAAAATATGATGAATAAGATGATGAAGAGGAGGAAAAGAATTTGCATTCAGCTTCAAACGATCTTTGGTGGAATCGTATGGCTGCAAAGTGATGAGAGTGTAATACTCGGATGCATAAGGATGATTTTGTAAAACATGAACTCCAGAATTGAGGATTTGAAAGGCACGCGTGAGAAGATTAGGGGTGATTGCAAAGGGAGTGCCTTTCACTGTGGTGTAGAGATTACCAGATTCCGTGATCCCCAGATTGTTGTAGAACTCCGTCACAGCGGTGGGAGAATACCGAATGTAGGAGTAACAGAAAGAAGTCCAGCCCTGGATGTCGAAGAGGGGCTGCAAATCGGGGAACATATCTTCCAGCGAGACAAAGTCAACATAGCGAGGTTGAACAAACTTGGTGAAGGTGCCTTGAACTTTGATCAGTTGCAGATTCGGAGGGATGATGAGTTCTGGAAAACGATCATCTCGATGCTTTGTGCGGCGCTCGACAGGAGCCCCAGAGCCCTCGCCGGCTTCTAGAGAGAGGGGACGGCGACGAGAAGCAAGGCGTTTCCCCTTGGGAGCCATGAGGAAGAGGGCGGAGTGGAGACGAACTCAGAAAAGAGAAGGAGATAGGAAGACGAGAGAAGCCAGGAAATACCTAAATATAGGTCTGGCACCCTAGAGAAGGAAGGTTGGGGTTAAGAGAGAAAGGAGAAGGTGTTTTGGAAGGAGGGAGAGGAAGAGGAGGCATGGGTTCCCTTTTAAAGAGATTGGGTAAGAGTTTGAAAGGGAAGGGACCCACCAAATCTGGCCCAAAAGACACGCCGGTTGGGCGTCTTAACAACCCTGGCCACCGACTGTCGACAGGTGATTGTTCATCTATCGACAGGCACACTCAGTAATTGCCAGATTTTAGTTTTGACAGAATTTTTGCTGGGCAATGAGGGTCCAAAGAGTATATAAGGTTGAAAATAGGTATATACACATTATAAAATGTCATACCCACTAATATTAAGACACGTCATAACTCTGCAATGGTTGTAACATAATACCCTAGGAGTCTTAAGTTGGAGCATTAAGAAGACATCGTACATAAGCATAGGAAAGTAAGATAACCCCTTTGAACAAAACCATTGTAGAAAAGCATATTTCCTAGTGGGTGATGGTCAGATGGTATATGAGAAAGATGTCCACTTGAGGAGTTAACCATAAACAACAAAGTGCCAGTGATTTGAGAAAAATGGAGGCTTCACTCTATTTTGTCTTTGAAGTATTTCTTTTGTCAATTTAATGTGGGAAAAGTAGTAATTAGGATCACTTTCACCTTTTGACGTGAAGGTAGACATTTGGGATATCCCGTACCCCCAGTTACTTAGTGAGAGTGACCATCATACCATTGTACAGAGATAATGAATAAGCTTTTTGACGCGAAGACAGACATTTGTGATGTCCATGTCCCCGGTTACTTAGTAATACACATCATTGCTCTGCCGTTGTCCCATTATTTTTGTTGATACACTTTTGAGTGTGAGAAATAGGTAGCTTTTCTCCTTTATGAATATTTATGTGTTTTGAAAATCAAGGTCAAAGAGCATTTATGGTTAAAAATCAATGCAAGACACAAGGTTCAATAACCGTCGGACTTATCAGGTCACTTGGGAAAAATGATTATCCACAATGGAGTTATTCAAGTGAGTTAGATTAAACCCATTACTTTTGTGCAATGTACTCTGAATGAGACAACCTAGACTCATACAAGAATAGTATGTCAAAATCATTGTGGTTCAGACAGTATCGTTGGTATTATGTGGATATGAAAGATTATAACATAAGTAAGTAACCAATTTTCACCTTACATTGAATGTATGAACATGCTCATAAAGGATGTTGAGAAAAGATGAAGTGGGTAGCCGTCGACAGCTAATATGAGCATGTCGACAGATGCAGACAGTGGTGAAGAACTGGGTTCAGGCAGGGTGTAGCTGTCGACAGCGGGGGTCCTAGCTGTCGATAGATACACACAGACAGAAAATGTGGAGTTCGGGGAGATAGAAACTGTGCCTGGCTGTCGACAGTAGCAGAAGTCGTTGTCAACAGATGCACACAGAGTTCAATTTCTGGGTTCTGTGAAGGCATAGTTGTCGACAGGCTGTTGGGGGCTGTCGACAGGAACTTTGACAAAACAATTTAAAGGCTGAGATGAGAGAAAAATTGGAACTTTAGGTTGAGGAAATGAGCACTTATAAAGAATAGATATTTTCCCTCATGAATTCACTCATCAAACCTTAACTTACTCCCCCATAGTGTATGCATTTGAGGACTCAAACATTCAAGCAATTCAAGCAAGATTTTCATATGCATGGCAATCATTCGCACACCAGAGATCATTCATAAGCATATGAGCACAGAAATTCATTTCTTTACAAAAATGAGTGGGCAAATTGAAAAGAAACTATATACCCTAGTTGAAGTGGATGACCTTTATATGCAACTTGACTATGGATACGTGGCGGAGAATATTTCCTCATGCATAATGATAGTTTCCAAACAAGCAAGACTTGTTCTTTCACATGTCACCATTTGATATACCACATAGTCTGTACACACAAAGAGCATATACTCCAAAATTGGGTATAGGTTTCATTGCATTTTACACAAGCCCAATTCTCTCCTTAGTGTAGTGAATCTATCTTCAGACAAGGGTTTTGTGAAAATGTCAGCCAGTTGCTTTTCAGTGGGTATGAAGCTAAGCTCCAAAGATTTGTTGGCTACCTCATCTCTCAAGAAGTGGTCTAATCTCAATGTATTTGGTTCTTGAGTGTTGAATTGGGTTCTTTGAAAGGTTGATAGCACTGGTGTTGTCACACAAGATAGGTGTGCATCCAATATCAATGTTGTAATCACGCAATTGACTTTTTATCCACAACACTTGAGTTGCACAACTCCATGCAGCAACATATTATGCCTCTGCTGTGGAGAGTGCAACCGAGTATTGCTTCTTGGATGCCTACGAAACCATGCAACCACCAAGGACTTGACAATACCCACTAGTGCTTTTTCTATCAATTTTACACCCAGCATAGTCAGCATCAGAATATGAGATTAAGTTAAAGCTACTCCCTACTGGATACCAAAGACCCAAATCATATGTACCTGAGAGATATCGAAAAATCCTTTTAACTGCAACCAAATGGCTTTCTTTTGGACTAGATTGGTATCTAGCACAAAGACAAACACTAAATTGTATATGGTCTACTTGCAGTAAGGTAAAGGAGAGAGCCAATCATACCTCAGAATTGCTTTGCATCTACCATTTTACCTATTTCATCATTTTGCAATTTTATGCTTGTGCTCATGGGTGTTGAGGCAGGCTTGGCTTGTTCACTCAAACTGAAAATGTTTCAGTAGCTCCTTTACATATTTTTCTTGATTAATGAAGAAGCCATCTTCATGTTGCTTTACCTGCAAACCAAGAAAAAATTGAAGCTCCCCCATTAAACTCATCTCAAATTCACTGTGCATGTGTTTAGAGAACTCTTCACACAGTGATGGGTTAGTGGAACCAAAGATGATGTCGTCCACATAGACTTGAACAACAATTATGTGATTGCAAACTTTCTTAGTAAAAAGGGTTTGGTCCACTTTACCTCTTGAATAGTTTTTACTCACCAGAAAATTGCTTAGTCTGTCGTACTAAGCTCGGGGTGCCTGCTTCAAACCGTAAAGAGCTTTATGAAACTTATAAACATGGTTAGGCTTTTCATTATCCTCAAAACTGGGTGGTTGAGAAACATAGACATCCTCTTTGATGTAGCCATTCAAGAAAGTAGTTTTAACATCCATTTAAAAAGGTTTGAACTTGTTTGAACATGCATATGCTAACAAGATCTTGATTGCTTCAAGTCTAGCTACAAGTGCAAAAGATTCTTCAAAATCTATCCCAAATTCTTGGTTATACCCCTTTTCTACCAGTCTAGCTTTGTTTCTCACCACTTTACCCTCTTCATTTAGTTTATTCCTAAACACCCATCTTGTGCCAATGACAGAAATTTCAGGGGTTCTAGGAACTAAACTCCAGACATTATTTCTTTGAAACTGACCAAGTTCCTCATGCATAGCGTCAATCCATGAATTTTCTTTTAGAGCCTCTTCAATATTTTTTGGTTCCACTTGAGAGACAAAAGCTAAATGATATTGTTCAACTATTTGTCTAACCTGAGACCTAGTTTGAACTTTATCATTTACATTTCCAATTACATTATCAAGTGGGTGATCTTTGGAGTACCTCACATTTGTGATTGTTGAAGGACCAGGTTGATCTTGGACTTGAGGAAGATGATCTTGTGGAGGTTGCTCTTGAGGAGGGTTTGCTTGAGGAGTTTCACCTTGAGGCTCTTCCTCTTCTGGATCTTCTTCAGATTCATCATCTTGCTTTTTGAAAAGTATTTCATGATCATCATCATTGTACCTACGAAAGTATCCACTGTTAATTTTTGTTGCTACATGAGAATTTCCTTTTTATTTTTCATGTTGTTTCCCAAGTATTGTTACTTCATCTCCATCATCATACTTGTGTAAATTTGAACTGTTAGTCTTTGCATGATACTCATCAAAAACAACATGTGGAGTTTCTTCCACAGTTCGATTTTTATGATTAAACACTCTATATGCTCTAGAGTGTTCTGAGTATCCCAGAAAAATACCTGGATCACTTTTGGCTTCAAACTTCTCTAAATCAACTTTATCATTGTTATGTATAAACACTTTGGAGCCAAAGACCCTGAAATACCCAATACTGGGTTTCTTACCTTTTAACAGTTCATATGGAGTTTTCTTCATTACAGGTCTTACCATGGCTCTGTTGAGAATATAGCATGAAATGTTTACCGCTTCTGCCCAAAAGCTCCTTGAGAGTTGGCTCTCGACCAGAAGAGTGCGAGCCATTTCCACCAAGGTTTTGTTCTTTCTCTCCACTACGCCAGTTTGCTCCGGAGTCCTTGGAGAGGAGAACATGTGATCTATCCCGTGGTGCCTGCAAAAATTAGAAAAAGAGTTATTATCAAACTCTCCCCCATGATCAGTGCGGATTGAGCATATCTTATGAACGTTCCCATGCTCAATCTTATTAAAGAAGTCTTCAAAGACTTTAAGTGCTTCATTTTTGTGACCCAAGTGAACCTCAAAAAATCATCCACAATGACAAACCCAAAGCGTTTGCCATTGAGACTTAGCATTCTAGTCGGTCCAAAAAGGTCCATGTGCAACAGTTCATAAGGTTTTGAAGTGATTACCCGTGCTTTAGATTTGAAAGACTTCCGGATTTGTTTTCCCTGTGCACATGCATCACAAAAACTCTCATTTTTATTAAAGGAAATGTCAGGAAGTCCACTTACCAACTTCAGCCTCATGATCTTGTGCAATACATTGTAGCTCGCATGACCAAGCCTACGATGCCACAAAGTTAACTCATCCTGTTTATTTGTAACAAGACACAAATTTTTTTTTTGGTTCATCTAAATCAACTAGATAGATGTTGTTCACTCTCTTTCTAGAAAACTTAAGACTTCCTATTTCTTTACCAACAATTTGGCATGCTTTTGATTCAAAAACAACTTTATGAGATTTATCACACAGTTGGCTTATGCTAAGCAAATTATGATTAAGACCATCAACCAGCAACACGTTGTCTATTAAGTTAGAGGCATACTTACCTACCTTACCTATGCCAATGATTTGGCCCTTGTTGTTACCTCCAAAGACAACTTGACCTCCGTCTTTCTCCACCAGCAAACAAAAATTATCTTTGTCACCCGTCATGTGCCTCGAGCAGCCACTATCCAAGTACCATTTATTTTGATTTTGGGCTGCTAGGTATTCCTCAGTGGAGTCCTCACTCCTTGCCATTAAACAGTGAATCTCTTCATCTCCTGAGCTTGTTTGTGCGTCCTCATCTTCGTCTTCATCGCTCCAAGTTGCCAACATTGCCTTGGCTTTCTTGAAGGAGAATTTTTCTTTCTTCAGTTTCTTCTTGAGCTCCGGGCATTCTCCTCTCATATGCCCTAGTTTCTTACACTCATAGCACACAATCATGTCAGATTTCTTGTTAGACTCAAATTTATTTGAAAAGTCGTTCTGTTGAAAGGATTTGGAGTTACCTAAGCCTTTCCTTTTGAATTTAAGGAATTTCTTGAACTGCCTAGTGAGCATGGCCATTTTATCATTCTCAATATCACTATACGTTTCATTATCATCACTTTCTTGTTGCATGTCCTTTTTGGAACTGGAGAAACTTTTATTGGAAGCTTTTAGAGCAATAGATTTTCTTGGATTTTCTTCAGTTTCTTTCCTCTTTACATTTATTTCATAGGTCATTAAGGAACCAATTAGCTCATCTAATTTCATTTTTGAAAGATCCTTAGAATCCTCAATGACGGTGGCCTTAGTATTCCAAGAGGATGGAAGAGACCGAAGTATCTTCCTTACTAAGTCACTTTCTGAGTATTCTTTCTTAAGACCTTTCAACCCATTGATTATTAGCATGAACCTTGCAAACATATCTGATATGGTTTCATCATTTTTCATTTTAAACATCTCATACTCAGATACTAGCATGCTCGCTTTGGTTTCCCTTACCTCAGACATACCTTCATAGATGAGTTCAAGCTTGTCGCACATTTCTTTTGCTGAGGTGCATGTGGAGACTCTTGAATACTCCTTGGGATGCACAACACACTGCATCATGTTCAATGCGCTCCAATTGAGAGTCCCCTTAGCAATTTGATCCTTTGTCCAAGTATCTTCATCCTCAGGCAGCACATATGCTCCTTTGCTGACGATCTTCCATAGCTCAAAGTTTTGAGCTCTCAAAAAAACCTGCATACGATTTTCCCAATATGGATAGTCAGTGCCATCAAAGAAGGGTGGCATGGACACTAAATGTCCCTCAGCCATTAACCCCTTGTTAGATTCCATGAGATCGAGAATCTCCTAATCCTAAGATCAAAAAGTTAAATCAGTAAATTGGAGAAACCTCACTCTGATACCAATTGAAAGATGCGCGGAATTATCTATTATGGTAATCTAGAAGGGGGGTTGAATAGATTATTGTCAATTAAAACACTATGACCTTATTTTCAATGGAGACACAGACTTATCGATATCTCAAATAGAGTTGAATTAAATTCGAACCAAGATGTGTGTGTTTGTTGTGAATAAAACAGGAACAACCTATCTAGCATGTGTAGAATCAACGTGCCTACCAATCATCTACCATGAAGGCGTAGCAAACCACAGGACACAAAGATTTAAGGTGGTTCGGAGTACACAACTTGTGTATCCTACGTCCACCATCCACACACACACGCAGAAAGACTGCTTATGAGCGAGTTCAATCACTACAACACACACACACCACGTTGTCTGATGTAAACAAGCAATCAGAACGACACCACACACGCAGATCAAGCACAATAGACGCTTGATCCACTACCACACACACAGAGTATGAAAAGTGGTAAGAGAGAAGAGTTCAAAGTTGTAGAATCAAATCCTGAGATAGAACTCTTCAAGGTGGTCATCCAGAAGAACTCCAAGCTTCGTCTTGATGTTAAACACTTGATGGAGAAGCTTGAACATGGACGAGCCGGCTTCAACTCTACTAGGAAGATGAATCTTCTTCGCTCTGGACGGAGGGTTGAAGCAGAGCAGTAGAAAGAAGCTTTTTCTCTCTTGGATTTTGCTTAGGGTTTCGTATGGTTGCTTCCTTCTGTGAAAATACCTCCTTATGTTCTATATATATGGGTGTCCAAGTTAGGAGAGACGTACGTGGTAAAAGGAAACACCCAAATACGAAACATATCCAAATCTTAGAATTGAAGTTTCTCTTCGTATGTCGATAGGTCACTATTCATCTGTCGACAGGTACCGACAGATTTGAAATTTCCAGAGCACTGGTCTTCTGGGAAGTGTTTTCCTGTGTGTAGCTGTCGACAAGCGATTTGTGGCTGTCGACAAGCACACTTCAATTTGTGTTTTCTGAAAGGTATCTGTCTTCCCTGTGTCTAGCTCTCGATAGGTATCTTTTGGGTTGTCGACAGGCACTTGCTTGATGTGTTTTTATTTGAGCTTTTACTCTTGATTTTGATGCTTGTCTTGCATGAATTCACACCTACATTAAAGAACATTATTAGAGAGATATAATAAATATGTAGATGATCAATTTGAAGCATGGTTTGATCTGTTGCTTGACTTGTCAATGTCTCATGTTACAACCATTCACACAACATCAAGTTATATGTTCATCATCAAAAACATGTAATCAAAAACATCACACATGTGAACCCAACATAACCAAGATTCGTCACTAGTTTGCCTAGGTGATGAGTGTGTGTTAAGTGAAGTGTTAAGTGCTAAGTGATAAGTGCTATGTGCTAAAGTGTGTGTTTTTCCTCTAGATGGTAGTTAGGACTACGTGTCACAGAAAATTAAGTGTAAAAATATGAATAATGTATAAACGGACATGTGAATGTGACACGTGGTAAGTGCAAGTGATGTGATAAGTAAAAGTGCAAATGAAAACTATGTGAAAAATGTGAGAAATCATGTGTAAGTGGAAGTGAATGTAAGTGACAGGGCAAATGCATGTGAAAGCCAAAGTGAAAATGCTTGTATTCGTATCATTCATGTGTTAAGCATAATATCATGTTAGTATCATGTTAATATCATGATTATGTAGTTTAGTGACATCCATGTATTAATGTTATGTGAATATGAGTAATTGTGAAAAGTGATTATGTGATAGTGTATTATGAATATGTAGCATATAAAAGGATGTAAATTCATGTAAATGTGATTTATTCATATTAAAACAGCAAGATAAATGTGTGAAAAAGTGTTATGTTTACATGTGAAATTGACTAGATAACATGCTAGGAGTGTTATTTACATTGTACATACTTCCATGTACTAAACTTTTAGAATGGTGCAAGGATTTGAATAAAGTATGAAACCATGAATCATGTTATATGTTGTATGTAGAGAGCATGCTATAGACTATTGTGAATATTGTATATTCAATGTTATGATTGATATGAATTATAGATTGCAATATGAACCTGTTTAATGATCATGTATAGGAAGCATGTGTAGATGTATGTTTGTTATCCATGGTTAGAATGAGCATGTGTTATTGTAGATTGCTATGTTATTAGATTAGTATGTATGTGATATGTGTAAAAGTGATATCTATAGATTGCTTGCTGGGTCTTTTAGACTCATCCTTGCTTCGGCGTACAAGTGAGGTTGGTGTTTACATTTTTGGAGAGGGTACAGCAAGGAGCGACATCGAGAGCGAGGAGTAGCGTCTTGTGGAGACCATTTATTAGTTGTTTTATTTCACAGTATGAACAATGTTATTAGTTTGGACAATTTGGTTGACAATGAATTTCTTTTGGAATTGTAATAATGTTGATATTGTCATTTACATTTGCTATATAGACTGTGGAATGACGTGATGATGATGGAATGAGATGAATTATTTCTTTTATTTCTGCTGTTCTCATTTGTTATTCATGTACATACCAACCTATCGTTTAGTGTTGGGTTAACATCCCATTGTGACGGCGCTCTTTGTACCGACGGGGATTGGTATAATCGTACCGGTATAAAGAGGGTCGTTACAATCTAGACGTGATGCATGTCGAGAAAAATGTCTTTGATAATGTGTTCAACACCGTTATGGACATAAAAGGTAAAATAAAGGAAAACAGGAATGCACATTTGGACTTGTCCATGCTTTCTAAATGTCCAAAGTTAGAACTTGTTGAAGTAAATGGAAATCAATTAAACTAAAAGCAGTTTGTGTGCTTGGAGGAGGACAAGGAAGTGTAACGACCCGACCTCCCGGACCCCCCGCCAGGGACCCCGAAGGTCGCGCCGCCACCCACAGATCCGAAGACCGGGAAGGGTTAAAATTTAGTCCAGTGAGATAAGAAATGAATTCAAATAATTATAACATGAAAAGACTGTACATTAATGAAGAATTTAAGTACAACATGTCCCAAATAAAAGTAGAGGTACAGAAAGAAGGCGCAACCCTTAAGGGGCATATCCCGAGGACTTGCAAAAAGGCTACTCTCAACTCACGCTACAAGAGCACTCACGCTCACAACTCACACTGCTGGAAACACATGGCGCAACAAACCGCCACCACGACCGCCCGGCAACGAACTCCTACGACAGCTAGTCCCTACCTAAAGAGAGTAGGGGGGTGAGCCTCGCGAACAAGACTCAGTAGGGATTACCAGTCCCTTACTAGCTAGAGCAGCAGGAACTCCAACAAGCAGAAGCAAAACTACTCTATAAAGTAGTAAAGCGAGAAGCACCTACTGCAGAGTACTACAAAGTAGCGGAAATAGAGAAATGCCTCAACCACAACCCGGGTCAGGCCAAACGCGACTCCCGCAGAACCAGCGGAGTCAAACACATGCAGAAGCAACTAGAGCAATGCCACGACCCGCAACCGGGGTCAAGCAAGAGCATCACAATGCCGAAGAAAACCCTCGGCATGCACCTTGCCAAGACAATGGAGCTCACAGAACACCGGAGCGACCACGTAAGACCAGAGTCTCACGACACAGCACTAACATCTCGGACCTCCACGAGGTCGGGAAGGAACAACCAAGTGTCACCCCGAGAGACACCAAGCAACCAAGTGAGAACGACGTCTCACCACAGGCACGGCCACCTCTGACCTCCCAAGGTCGAGGGCCCACAAGCAGAACCACCCTGCACCTCGACACTGCATGAGGTCAGGGAACTACACCTACCGGTGCCACCACGACAGCACCAAGGAACGGGTTACCGAAACAGTAGTTGGGTGCCTGCACAAGGCACCCCAAGAGAACCCGCAGAATGGAAACCACTAAACACGGCCTATGAGACGAAACTAACCAAGCCCACAGAACTAAACACGGCCAGGCTACAACCCCCGTGCAAGCTAGGGCAACTAGAAATCATTCTCAGAAACAGTGTGAGAAACACCGTCATGCAAGAGCACACAAGCCACCGCCACAGGCAGCTAAGAGGAGGACACACAGTCCACTCCTCCAGCTCGCCAACCGCCGACTCCTGTCTACAACCTCCTCGGTAGAGTGAGTCTAGCGAGTCACAGCCAAGAACACAACCACAAACCACCACAGCCCGGCTGAGCTGCGGCCCCACGCTTGACCTCCATACGTGGCTCCGGAACCAACGCACAACGAGGCTGTGAGAAGGACTAGCTGGTCCACACCGAAAGAGTGCCACAACAACCTTGGAGACCATACCTAGCTATGAGAGCTCTACAAACGACAGAAGCCACTATCCCCACCGTTTTCCCCTCCGCTCCGAGTCCGTAACCCAAGCACGCCCGCCACCCAGAGAAGCCCCCTCTGACACAGGCGCGCGGGAGATGGGGGTCCCAGGTAACAGTAACAACCTATCTTGCGAACAAGTCCTCAAGTGCCGAGAACCGGGCGAAACAGAACTGGCGTGGCAACCACCATAGAAACGGCACCGCTGGCTTGTAACTAAGACAAGCCCAGCAAGCACAGGCATGCACGACACCTGTTCCGGAAACCCCCAGAAGGGTCGTCAGCCAACCCCGGCACACAAGGCACGGCCCGAGAAACTGGAACACTAATAGTAGAACAGAAACCACCAGTCTTCTAATAATCGATTGACAGATAGACAATCGATTATTAGAGAGGTGCAAGCCTCCTAGCACAACCGCTAGGACACGGCCACGAAGGTGTCACCTTCGGTCATTGAACACAGCGAGCCAACCTGCCGCATTCCTCACCAGAAGGTCCGAAGGGGAACCCTGCCCTGGGGCACAAGCCGACACACCAATTGTGGCCACAGAAAACACCCACGGCAACCCAGACCTTGTCACGCCCTCCTAACCCGTCGTGATCTCATCACGACGGGTAGGGCAACCGCAACAAGCCAGTCGCGTCGGGGAAGCAGGTCACGACAAAGCTCTTGTCGCGACAGTAAACCAGGTCGAGATGACCCTATCGCGACAAGGCCGCGTGTCGCGACAAGAACCTTCTCGCGACGGGCAGCCGGGTCATGACACCTTATCGTGACGTCCTCCTAGGCCGCGATAAGGTCACGCCCGACTGGGGTGACGCCTCCTCTGGTGTCGCGACGCACTCGGCGGTTGCGACACCATCAGGAAGGCCAACCACCAAGATGCCACATCCCAGGGTCCCCCAGACAACTACAAACACACAAACATGGGGAGGGGATCTTGGTGAAAGGCGTAAAAGCATGCATTCCACAATTTGAACCCCCAATCCACCCAAACAAGCAAGGGTACAAGAATCCCTACAGGAGAACGAAGAACCAACCCACAAAGGGGCCTTCATGATGAGCTTGCCACCTCCTCCTCGCTCCCACAACGACGCACCACCGCTCCGCACGAACCGCCGCCGCTCCACCAAGCCCGAACCGCCGGATCGCCAGAGAGGGAAGCTTTCCTCCTAGGAGAGGAGAAGAGAAGGGAAGAAAGGAAAAGAAGGGAAAGGGGGAAACAGCCAAGGCTTTTAGGCTCTGGCCCCCAGAATGCGACGGGGCAGGGCGTCGCGACACCAACCGTATCACGACGGCCGCTTAAACTGCGACCAGAATGCGCCCACCCTAGGCGCCGCGACAGCCCGATAGGTCAGTCTACCACACCTGCCACTCTGACAGGCGTCAGACGACCAAAAGTAGAAAGCAGTAGCAACCCACTGACCGGGCGCGACAAGAATGCGACGGCAAAGGCGGTCGCAACAAGGGATGGCTGTCGCGACGGGCACCTCCGTCGCGACAAGGCCAATCATCCCACACACGATGGAAACCCGAAAAGCCCAAGATGTTATAGGAAGTGTGTCAATGGCTGAAACAGTTGAGATTTCTTGATGGTTATATGTCTAATATTGCTCGTTGTGTCAACGTCAGTGAGGGGAAAATATATGGAATGAAGAGTCATGACTACCATGTATTCATGCAAAGGTTGCTACCTATTGCATTACATGACATGTTGTCGAAGCCTCTATGGGAAGCATTGTCTGAGCTGAGTTGATTTTTCACGATTCTGTGTGCATCAAAACTCAGGCTTGTGGATGTGCAAATTATCGAATAGAATTTGGTCGCCATCGTATGCAAGTTGGAGAAGATATTTCCTCCTGCATTCTTCGATTCGATGGAGCATTTACTCGTACATCTACCATATGAAGCTAAAATCGGAGGGCCAATACAATATAGATGGATGTATCCATTTGAGAGGTATATGTGAATATTAACTTTTTTCTTCTTAGAATTGCACCTTATGTATGATATGTTTCCCATTTGTCTTGTACATTGTTGATGTAGGTGTATGCATGACCTCAAAATGAAAGTCTGAAATAAAGCAAAAGTGGAGGGTTCTATTGTTGAGGCATACATTATGGAGGAAATCTCAAACTTTTGTTCGATGTACTTTGAAGCAGACATACAAACTCGTCGTACTCAACCTCCATGTAATCATGATGGGGGGGAATTTGTGTGTTCAAATCGACTCTCCATATTTAATCATCTTGGACGTGTATTCGGACGTTCTTCAACTCGCATGCTTGATGATAGAGAGTTATGCACCGCAGAGATATATATTCTTTTAAATTGTGCTGAGCTTGAGTGTTATATTGAGTAAGTGCTATACTCACAATTTATTGTGTATATAACTTCTTTGCCCTTATTCTAGCTATTGAAGGTGGTCTTCCATTCATATTGCAGACAATTTGATTCAGAAATAATTCAAAGAAATCCACATCTCAGTGATTATGAGGTTGAAAAAGAACGACAGAAGTCATTGGCCTTATGACTAAGAAAACACATAAGTGTACATGCTCAAAGAGTACGAAAGATAAGTTATGTTTACCTTTTAACTAGTCTTCTCTATACGTAGGTTGAACAAGGTTTAATTACTGATGAAAGAGTTTGTCCGATAGCCTATGGACCCTCGAAAAATGCACAAAACTATCCTGGATTTATTGGGAATGGGTATAGATTTCACATAAAAGACTATGGGCAGAGTAAGTTAACCATGAACAGTGCCGTATGTGTTAAAGGAAGTACATACAATGAAAATGAATATGACTACTATGGTATTGTAGAGGAGATCTTATAGTTGCAATATCTAGAACAAGACAATCATATATTCTTGTTCAAGTGTCATTGGTTTGATCCAAATTCCATTTGAAATGACACAACGCATGGGATTGTCGAGCTTAAACATAAGTTCAAATTGAATACTTATGAGCCGTTCATTTTAGCCATACAAGCCCAGCAGGTGTACTATACAAGCTATCCATCATCTACGAATAAAGAACGAAATGATTGGTGGGCAGTTTGCAGAGTTAATTCAAGACTATTCTATGATTATGAATTGGACATGACTGATCAGACACCTAAAGAGGTCAACGCTGAATTCTTTCAAGAAGACTTGGTTGAAGATGTAGAGTTGACAGCTCATAGTGGAGTAGATGAATCTGAAGAGCCAATTTGCTTGTCTAAAGGAAATGAGGTCGAAGACGTCGATCCACGTGAGATAAATAGGAGTAGTGGAAAGCTAACAGATATTGAATGTGAAGATTCACATGAGGAGGAGGAATATACTAGTGATGAATGTGAAGATGATGATGAAGATGGGGTTGAATTAGATATATCGTCATCATCTGAGGAGTAAATGAATATCATTTTAAAATGGGTAGAATTTTTTCACATCTGCTCAGGATATTTAAAGTTGCTCACTTTCAATATAAACAATTTACTAATAAACATTATTTTTTTATGTTCCCTATGAAGATATGGTGCGTGGAGCACGATCAGGCTCCAGTTCTGGGAGGAGGATGAGTAGTGGGAGGGGTTTCTCTGCGGCATCAGCTATGTATATTTTTCTTTGGTATTTTTCTTTGTGCATTATTTATACATATTATTTATGCCATTTAAATTGTTAGAGCTTTTGGTCCTTCTTCTGTGCCTCCTCCTCTCGCAGAAGGTATGTTTATTGAAAGTTGTTGTTTCTTTGTGTACTGATTCTTATGCCATTAAAATTCTTACAAGCTCGGGTTAGTTTACACCTTCTCCTCCTACAGTAGCAGGTATGTATAAATTTGTAAGATACTCTTGTATATGGGTACATTTATATGTTCTTTTATTAAGGAGGTATATTTAGTTCATAAATTCATTGTAACAAGTTACATAATTATAGGGATAAAATAGAGCCCGCTCAAGTGTCTCAATTCATCACAAGATCAATTTAGGCACACTTTCCTGGGCCTATTCATAGATTCAATGATTTCCCGATGGACGTTCAGGAGTTGTTGTCTCAGATGTTCATGGTATGTAATTTCTTATTATAATTTAATAATTTTCTTACTCCTACATTAAATAAACTAACTCTTATCTATACAGAGCAATCATCGATTTACACGTCCTTCGGACGAGGCACGGTCTCGATCAGTATAGATGACCACTGCCTGATCAAATTATAAACATTTGTTGTATATTGCAAGGAAAAATGCACAGAGAGTTTGTCAGAGTCCAGACCCGACTCTTTGGAGGGAGCGTGCACCGACATGGATGTGGAGAGATTATTGGGAAGGTCTGTACAACATATGGGCCACAGAGAGATGGCAAGAAACTTCCACAACATTGAAAGTGAATCGAGCTGCAAATCCAGAGGCCAACAAGAAGACAAGTGGGTCCGTCTCCTTTGCGAACCATCAGTCCAGATTGGTAAGTCATATGTCCATTTGTGATATATTTTATTGATATCGGTACTTATTTATGCAATGTTTTTCTGTGAAATAGGAAAATGAGCAAAAACGGCCTCTTATATCGGCCTCTGGTTGTGGTAAGTATTTACAGTCTATTAGAGACAGAGCCCGAGAGGTTGTGGTAATAAGAAAAAGGGGACAAATCAGTACATTAGAGACAGAGCCCGAGAGGTTGTGGTAAGTATTTACAGTCTATTCACTATTTTATTTTATCTCTTATATCCAACAGATGACAGAGAAGTACGCCAGGGAGGAGGAGCAGCCGCAGTTAGATCCCGAGGTATGGGTTGCGGCATCTAGTGCCCCAACGAAAGAGCATGTGCATGGTTTTGGGCACAGTATGGACACGAGCAGGGTGTTATCTGGTACCTCGAGTTCAGGCTCATAGGCGACTAGTGCATTCACCACACCTGGTGCTCCAGGTACTTCTCCCAGTGAGATGATGGGCTTCATTCGAGATGAGATCTCTGGTTTGGAGTCTCTTCTGGTCCACACGATGCATACGCAGATGTCTGACGCTGTCTAGGCCCAGCTCTCCCAGGCTATCTCCCAGCCCCTCTCCCAGGTCAGCATTCCTCCTCAGGCAACACCATCGACATCAACACGGGCCCCTCATGTAAGTAGATTGATTTTATTTTAATTTTTCTATTTTAACAGCCAATTTTAGTTTTATTTTGTTTAAAAAGGAAGAACTTAATTAGGTTTGGGGGTCCAAAATTAGAAATACAAATCTGAATAGCCTCTGGTTTGTTCAACACAGTCGGGGTCATGAGTGTGACTTGTGAAAACTCACGGAGTTCAATTCAGACTCCCGGTTTAAGCTCGACGCTCAAATTCACATTAAGCAAGTTAGTTTAGTTTAAAATAAAAACTTAGTTTTTGGGGTCCAAAATTAGAAATACTAATCCGATTGGCCTTCGGTTTTTTCCAGCATGGCCAGGGCAATGATTGTGACTTGTGGAAACTGACAGAGTTTAATACGGACTCCCGGTTGAAGCTCAGCGCTCAAATTCACCTTAAGCAAATTAGTTTAGTTTTATTTTGTTTAAAAAGGAAGAACGTAACTAGGTTTAGGGGTCCAAAATTAGAAATAGTAATCTGATCGGCCTCTGGTTTATTCCAGTACGACCAGGGTCATGAGTGTGACTTGTGGAAACTGACGGAGTTCAATTCAGACTCCCAGTTTGAGCTCGACGCTCAAATTCACATTAAGCAAGTTAGTTTAGTTTAAAAATCAAGAACTTAGATTTTGAGGTCCAAAATTAGAAATACTAATCCCATTGGCTTCCGATTTTTTCCAACACAGTCAGGGCGATGATTGTGACTTGTGCAAACTGACGGAGTTCAATTCAAACTCCCGATTTGAGCTAGCGCTCAAATTCACCATAACCAAGTTAGTTAAGTTTCGTTTTGTTTAAAAAGGAAGAAGTTAGCTAGGTTTGGGGGTCCAAAAATATAAATATTAATCCGATCGGCCTCCGGTTTGTTCCAGTATGGTCGCGGTGATGAGTGTGACTTGTGGAAAGTGACTGAGTTAAATTCGAACTCCCGGTTTAAGCTCAACGCTCAAATTCACATTAAGCAAGTTAGTTTAGTTTAAAAATGAAGAACTTAGGTTTAGGCGGTCCAAGATTAGAAATACTAATCCGATTGGCCTCCGAGTTTTTCCAACACAGCCAGGGCGATGATTGTGACTTGTGGAAATTGATGGAGTTCAATTCGGACTCCCGGTTTGAGCTCGGCGCTCAAATTCACATTAAGCAAGTTAGTTTTCTTTTGTTTTGTTTAAAAAGGACGAACTTAACTAGGTTTGGGGGTCCAAAATTAGAAATACTAATCCGATCGGCCTTTGGTTTATTCCAGCACGGCGGGGATCATGAGTGTGGCTATTGAAAACTGACGGAGTTCAATTTGGACTCCCGATTTGAGCTCAACGCTCAAATTCACATTAAGAAAGTTAGTTTAGTTTAAAGATGATGAACTTAGGTTTGGGGGTCCAAAATTAGAAATACTAATTCAATTGGCTTCCGGTTTTTTCCAGCACGGCCAGGCGATGATTATGACTTGTGGAAACTGACGGAGTTCAATTCAAACTCTCAATTTGAGCTCGGCACACAAATTCACGTTATGCAAGTTAGTTAAGTTTTTTTTGTTTAAAAAGGAAGAACATAGCTAGGTTTTGTGGTCCAAAATTAGAAATACTAATCCAACCGGCCTTTGGTTTGTTCCAGCATAGCCGGGGTCATGAGTGTGACTTGTGGAAACTGACGGAGTTCAATTCGGACTCCCGGTTTGAGCTCAACGCTCAAATTCACATTAAGCAAGTTAGTTTAGTTTAAAAATGAAGAACGTAGGTTTGGGGGTTCAAAATTATAAATCCTAATCCGATTGTCCAGTTGTTTTTTCCAGCATGGCCATAGAGATGATTGTGACTTGTGAAAACTGACGGAGTTCAATTTAAACTCCCGTTTTGAGCTCAGCGCTCAAATTCACCTTAAGCAAGTTATTTTAGTTTTGTTTTGTTTGAAACAGAAGAACTTAGCTTGCTTTGGGGGGTTCAAAATTAGAAATACTAATCTGATCGGCCTCCGGTTTGTTCCAGCAAGATCGGGGCGATGAGTGTGACTTGTGTAAACAAATAGAGTTCAATTTAGACTACCAGTTTGAGCTCGATGCTCAAATTCACATTAAGCAAGTTAGTTAGTATAAAAATGAAGAACTTAGGTTTGGGGGACCAAAATAAGAAATACTAATCCTATTGGCCTCCGATTTTTCCAACATGGCCAGGGTGATGATTGTGACTTGTGAAAACTGACGGAGTTCAATTCAAACTTCATGTTTGAGCTCGTGCTCGAATTCACCTTATGCAAGTTAGTTTAGTCTTGTTTTGTTTAAAAAGGAAGAACTTAGCTAGGTTTGGGGGTCCAAAATTAGAAATACTAATCCGATCGGCCATCGGTTTGTTCCAGCACGGTCGTGGCGATGGGTGTGACTTGTGGAAACTGACGAAGTTCAATTCGAACTCCCGATTTGAGCTTGACGCTCAAATTCACATTAAGCAAGTTAGTTTAGTTTAATAATGAAGAACTTAGGTTTGGGGGGTCCAAAATTAGAAATACTAATCCGATTGGCCTCTGGTTTTTTTCGGCATGGCCAGGGTGATGATTGTGACTTGTGGAAACTAACGGAGTTCAATTCGGACTCCCAATTTGAGCTCGGCGCTCAAATTTACCTTAAGCAAGTTAGTTTTATTTTGTTTTGTTTAAAAAGGAAGAACTTAGCAAGGTTTGGAGGTCCAAAAATAGAAATACTAATCCGATCAGGCTCCGGTATGTTCCAGCACGGCCACAGCATTGAGTGTGACTTGTAGAAAGTAACGGAGTTCAATTCGGACTCCCGGTTTGAGCTCGATGCTCAAATCCACATTAAGAAAGTTAGTTTAGTTTTAAAATGAAGAACTTAGGTTTGGGGATCCAAAATTAGAAATATTAATCTGATTTTTTCCAACACGGCCAAGGCAATGATTATGACTTGTGGAAACTGACAGAGTTCAATTCAGACTTCCGGTTTGAACTAGCGCTCAAATTCACCTTAAGCAAGTTAGTTTAGTTTTGTTCTGTTTAAAAAGGAAGAACTTAGTTAGGTTTGGGGGTCTAAAATTAGAAATACTAATCCAATCGGCCTCTTGTTTGTTCCAACAAGGTCGCGGTGATGAATGTGACTTGTGGAAACTGACGGAGTTCAATTCAAACTCCCAGTTTGAACTCGACACTCAAATTCACAGTAAGCAAGTTAGTTTAGTTTAAAAATAAAGAACCTAGGTTTAGGGGGTCCAAAATTAGAAATACTAATCCGATTGGCCTCTGGTTTTTTCCAGCACATCCAGGGTGATGATTGTGACTTGTGGAAACTGATGGAGTTCAATTCGTACTCCCGGTTTGAGCTCGGCGCTTAAATTCACCTTAAGCAAGTTAGTTTAGTTTTGTTTTGTTTAAAAAGGAAAAACTTAACAAGGCTTGTGGGTCCAAAATGAGAAATACTAATCTGATTGGCCTCTGGTTTGTTCCAGCACGGCCGGGGTCATGAGTGTGACTTATGGAAACTAACGAAGTTCAATTCGGACTCCCGGTTTGATCTCGACGCTCGAATTCACATTAAGAAAGTTAGTTTAGTTTAACGATGAAGAACTTAGGTTTGGGGGTCCAAAATTAGAATTACTAAACCTATTGGCCTCCAATTGTTTCCAACACGACCAGGGCGATGATTATGACTGGTGGAAACTGACGGAGTTCAATTCAGACTCCCGGTTTGAGCTCGGCGCTCAAATTCACCTTATGCAAGTTAGTTTTGTTTTGTTTTGTTTAAAAAGGAAGAACTTAGCTAGGTTTGGGGGTTCAAAATTAGAAATACTAATCCAATCGGCCTCTAATTTATTCCAGCATGGCCGGGGTCATGAGTGTGACTTGTGAAAACTGACGGAGTTCTATTCGGACTCCCGGTCTGAGCTCAACGCTCAAATTCACATTAAGGAAGTTTGTTTAGTTTAAAAATGAAGAACTTAGGTTAGGGGGTTCAAAATTAGAAATAATAATCCGATTGGCTTGTGGTTTTTTCCAGCATGGGCAGAGCGATGATTGTGACTTGTGGAAACTGACTGAGTTCAATTTGAACTCTCGGTTTGAGCTCAGCGCTCAAATTCACCTTAAGCAAGTTAGTTTTGTTTTGTTTTGTTTAAAATAGAAGAACTTAGCTAGGTTTGTAGGTTCAAAATTAGAAATACTAATCCGATCGGCCTCCGATTTATTCCAGCACGATCGGGGAGATAAGTGTGACTTGTGGAAACTGACAGAGTTCAATTTGGACTACCGGTTTGAGCTCGACGCTCAAATTTACATTAAGCAAGTTAGTTTAGTTTAAAAATGAAGAACCTATGTTTGGGGGTCCAAAAGTAGAAATACTAATCAGATTGGCCTCCGATTTTTTCCAGCACGGTAAGGGCGATGATTGTGACTTGTGGAAAATGACGGAGTTCAATTCGGACTACCGGTTTGAGCTCGGCGCTCAAATTCACATTAAGCAAGTTAGTTTAGTTTAAAAATGAAAAACTTAGGTTTGGGGGGCCAAAATTATAAATACTAATCCTATTGCCCTCCAATTTTTTTCAGCACAGCCAGGGCGATGATTGTGACTTGTGACAACCAACGGAGTTCAATTCGGACTCCGGGTTTGAGCTCGGCGCTCAAATTCACCTTAAGCAAGTTATTTTTGTTTTGTTTTGTTTGAAAATGAAGAATGTAGCTAGGTTTGGGGGTCCAAAATTAGAAATACTAATCGGATCAGCCTTCAGTATGTTCCAGCATGACTGCAGCATTTAGTGTGACTTATGGAAACTGACGGAGTTCAATTCAGACTCCCGATTTGAGCTCGACACTTAAATTTACATTAAGCAAGTTTGTTTAGTTTAAAAATGAAGAACATAGGTTTGGGGATCCAAAATTAAAAATATTAATCTGATTTTTTCCAGCACGGCCAGGGCGATGATTGTGACTAATGAAAACTAACAGACTTTAATTCGGACTCCCGGTTTGAGCTCGGCGCTCAAATTCACCTTAAGCAAGTTAGTTTAGTTTAGTTTTGATTAAAAAGGAAGAAGGTAACTATGTTTGGGGGTCCAAAATTAGAAATATTAATCTGATCGGCCTCTGGTTTGTTCCAGTACGGCCGGGGACATGAGTGTGACTTGTGGATACTAACAGTGTTCATTTCGGACTCCCAGTTTGAGCTCGACGCTCAAATTCACACTAAGCAAGTTAGTTTATTTTAAAAATGAAGAACTTAGGTTTGCAGGTCCAAAATTAGAAATACTAATCCTATTGGCCTCCAGTTTTTTTCAACACGGCCAACGCGATGATTGTGACTAGTGGAAACTTACGGAGTTCAATTCAGACTCGCGGTTTGAGCTCATGCTCAAATTCACCTTAAGCAAGTTAGTTTAGTTTTTTTTATTTAAAAAGGAAGAACTTAGCTAGGTTTGGGGGTCCAAAATTAGAAATACTAATCCGATCGGCCTCCGGTTTGTTCAAGCATGATCGTGGTGATGAGTGTGACTTGTTGAAACTGACGGAGTTCAATTCGAACTTCTGGTTTGTACTCGACACTCAAATTCACATTAAGCAAGTTAGTTTAGTTTAAAAATGAAGAACCTTGGTTTTGGGGGTCCAAAATTAGAAATACTAATCCGATTATCCTCCAATTTATTACTGCACGGCCAGGGCGATGATTGTGACTTGTTGAAACTGATGTAGTTCAATTCGGACTCACGGTTTGAGCTCGGCACTCAAATTCACCTTAAGCAAGTTAGTTTTGATTTGTTTTGTTTAAAAAGCAAGAACTTAACTAGGCTTGGCAGTCCAAAATTAGAAATACTAATCTAATCGGCCTCTGGTTTGTTCCAGCATGGCCGGGGCCATGAGTGCGACTTGTGGAAACTGACGAAGTTCAATTCGAACTCCCGGTTTGAACTCGACGCTCAAATTCACATTAAGAAAGTTATTTTAGTTTAAAGATGAAGAACTTAGGTTTGGGGGTCCAAAATTAGAAATACTAATCCAATTGGCTTCCGGTTTTTTCCAGCACGGCCACGGCAATGATTATGACTTGAGAAAATGAACGGAGTTTAATTCAGACTTTCGGTTTGAGCTCGACGCTCAAATTCACGTTATGCAAGTTAGTTAAGTTTTCTTTTTTTTTAAAGGAAGAACTTTGCTTGGTTTGGGGGTCCAAAATTTGAAATATTAATCCAATTGGCCTCTGGTTTATTCTAGCATGGCCGGGGTCATGAGTGTGACTTGTGGAAACTGACAGAGTTTAATTCGGACTCCTGGTTTGAGCTCAACGCTCAAATTCACATTAAGCAAGTTAGTTTAATTTAAAAATGAAGAACTTAGGTTTGGGGGTTCAAAATTATAAATACTAATCCGATTGGCCAGCGGTTTTTTTCAGCATGGCCATAGCGATGATTGTGACTTGTGAAAACTGACGAAGTTTAATTTGAACTCCTGTTTTGAGCTCAGCGCTCAAATTCACCTTAAGCAAGTTAGTTTTGTTTTGTTTTGTTTAAAACAGAAGAACTTAGCTTGGTTTGGGGGTTCAAAATTAGAAATACTAATCCGATCGGCCTCTGGTTTGTTTCAGCACGATCGGGGTGATGAGTGTGACTTGTGGAAACTGATAGAGTTCAATTTGGTCTACCAGTTTGAGCTCGACGCTCAAATTCACATTAAACAAGTTAGTTTAGTTTAAAAATGAAGAACTTAGGTTTGGGGGACCAAAATAAGAAATACAAATCCTATTGGCCAACGATTTTTTCCAGCACGGCCAAGGCGATGATTGTGACTTGTGGAAATTGACGGAGTGCAATTCAGACTCCAGGTTTGAGCTCGTGCTCGAATTCACCTTATGCAAGTTAGTTTAGTCTTGTTTTGTTTAAAAAGGAAGAACTTAGCTAGGTTTGGGGGTCCAAAATTAGAAATACTAATCCGATCAGCCTTTGATTTGTTCTAGCACGGTCGTGGCGATGAGTGTGACTTGTGGACACTGACGGAGTTCAATTCGAACACCTTATTTGAGCTCGACGCTCAAATTCACATTAAGCAAGTTAGTTTAGTTTAAAAATGAAGAACTTAGGTTTGGGGGGTCCAAAAGTAGAAATACTAATCCGATTGGCCTCCGATTTTTTTCAGCACAGCCAGGGTGATGATTGTGACTTGTGGAAACTAACGAACTTCAATTCAGACTCCTGGTTTGAGCTCGGCACTCAAATTCACCTTAAGCAAGTTAGTTTTGTTTTGTTTTGTTTAAAAAGGAAGAACTTAGCTAGGCTTGGGGGTCCAAAATTAGAAATACTAATCCGATCAGCCTCCGGTATGTTCCAGTACGGCAGCAGCATTGAGTGTGACTTGAGGAAACTGACGGAGTTCAATTCAGACTGCCGGTTTGAGCTCGACGCTCAAATTCACATTAAGCAAGTTAGTTTAGTTTTAAAATGAAGAACTTAGGTTGGGGGATCTAAAATTAGAAATATTAATCCGATTTCTTCCAACACGGCCAGGGCGATGATTGTGTCTTGTGGAAACTGACAGAGTTCAATTCGGACTCCCAGTTTGAGCCCGACGCTCAAATTCACCTTAAGCAAGTTAGTTTTGTTTTGTTTTGTTTAAAAAGGAAGAACGTAACTAGGTTTGGGGGTTCAAAAGTAGAAATAGTAATCCGATCGACCTCTGGTTTTTTCCAATATGGCCGGGGTCATGAGTGTGACTTGTGAAAACAGATGGAGTTCAATTCAGACTCCCAGTTTGAGCACGATGCTCAAATTCACATAAACCAAGTCAGTTTAGTTTAAAAATGAAGAACTTAGATTTGGGGGTCCAAAATTAGAAATACCAATCCCATTGCCCTCTGGTTTTTTCCGACACGGCCATGTCGATGATTGTAACTTGTGAAAACTTACGGAGTTCAAATCAGACTTCCGGTTTGAGCTCACGAACAAATTCACCGTAAGCAAGTTAGTTTAGATTTGTTCTGTTTAAAAAGGAAGAACTTAGCTAGGTTTGGGGGTCCAAAAATAGAAATACTAATCCGATCGGCCTCTGGTTTGTTCCAGTACGGTCGCGGCAATGAATGTGACTTGTGGAAACTAACGGAGTTCAATTCGAACTCCTAGTTTGAACTCGACGCTAAAATTCACAGTAAGCAAGTTAGTTTAGTTTAAAAATGAAGAACCTAGGTTTAGGGGGTGCAAAATTAGAAATACTAATCCGATTGGCCTCCGATTTTTTCCAACACAGCCAGGGCGATCATTGTGACTTGTGGAAACTGATGGAGTTCAATTCGGACTCTCGGTTTGAGCTCGGCACTCAAATTCACCTTAATAAAGTTAGTTTAGTTTTATTTTGTCTAAAAAGGAAAAACTTAACAAAGATTGGGGGTCCAAAATTAGAAATACTAATCCGATCGGCCTCTTGTTTGTTCCAGTACGGCCGGGGTCATGAGTGTGACTTATGGAAACTGATGGAGTGCAATTCGGACTCCCGGTTTCAGCTCGATGCTCAAATTCACATTAAGAAAGTTAGTTTAGTTTAAAGAGGAAGAACTTAGGTTTGGGGGTCCAAAATTATAAATACAAAACCAATTGGCCTCCGATTTTTTCCAACACGGCCAGGGCGATGATTATGACTGGTGGAAACTGACGGAGTCCAATTCGGACTCTCGGTTTGAGCTCGGCGCTCAAATTCACCTTATGCAAGTTAGTTCAGTTTTGTTTTGTTTAAAATGGAAGAACTTAGCTAGGTTTGGGAGACCAAAATTAGAAATATTAATCCAATCGGCCTCTGATTTGTTCCAGTGTGGCCGGGGTCATGAGTGTGACTTGTGAAAACTGACGGAGTTCTATACGGACTCCCGGTTTGAGCTCAATGCCCAAATTCACATTAAGCAAGTTAGTTTAGTTAAAAAATGAAGAACTAGGTTTGGGGGTTCAAAATTAGAAATACTAATCCGATTGGCCTGCGATTTTTTCTAGCATGGGCAGAGCGATGATTGTGACTTGTGGAAACTGACTGAGTTCAATTTGAACTCCCGGTTTGAGCTCAGCGCTCAAATTCACCTTAAGCAAGTAAGTTTTATTTTATTTTGTTTAAAATATAAGAACTTAGCTAGGTTTGGGGGTTCAAAATTAGAAATACTAATCCGATCGGCCTCTGATTTGTTCAAGCACAATCGGGGTGATGACTGTGACTTGTGAAAACGGACAGAGTTCAATTTGGACCACCAGTCTGAGCTCGACGCTCAAATTCACATTAAGCAACTTAGTTTAGTTTAAAAATGAAGAACTTGGGTTTGGGGGTCCAAAAGTAGAAATACTAATCCGATTGGCCTCTGATTTTTTCCAGCACGGCAAGGGCGATGATTGTGACTTGTGGAAACTGACGGAGTTCAATTCGGACTCCTGGTTTGAGCTCTGCTCTAAAATTCACATTAAGCAAGTTAGTTTAGTTTAAAATTGAAGAACTTAGGTTTGGGGGGTCCAAAATTAGAAATACTAATTCGATTGGCCTCTGAATTTTTTTCAGCACGACCAGGGTGATGATTGTGGCTTGTGAAAACCAATGGAGTTCAATTCGGACTCCCGGTTTGAGCTTGGCGCTCAAATTCACCTTAAGCAAGTTTGTTTAGTTTTGTTTTGTTTGAAAATGAAGAACGTAGCTAGGTTTGGGGTCCGAATTTAGAAATACTAATCTGATTAGCCTCTGATATGTTCCAGTACGGCCGCGACATTGAGTGTGACTTGTGGAAACTGACAGACTTCAATTCGGACGCCCGATTTGAGCTCGACACTCAAATTCACATTAAGCAAGTTAGTTTAGTTTAAAAATGATGAACTTAGGTTTGGGGATCCAAAATTAGAAATATTAAGCCGATTGGCCTCCGATTTTTGCCAGCACGGCCAAGGCGATGATTGTGACTTGTGGAAACTGATGGAGTTCAATTCAGACTCTCAGTTTGAGCTCGGCGCTCAAATTCACCTTAGGCAAGTTAGTTTAGTTTTGTTTTGTTTAAAAAGGAAGAACGTAACTAGGTTTGGGGGTCCAAAATTAGAAATAGCAATCCGATCAGCCTCTAGTTTGTTCCAGTATAGCCGGGGTCATGAGTGTAACTTGTGGAAAGTAACGGAGTTCAATTCGGACTCCCAATTTGAGCTCGATGCTCAAATTCACATTAAGCAAGTTAGTTTAGTTTAAAAATGAAGAACTTAGGTTTGCTGGTCCAAAATTAGAAGTACTAATCCTATTGACCTCCGATTGTTTCCAACACGGCCAAGGCGATGATTGTGACTTGTGGAAACTTACGGAGTTCAATTCAGACTCTCGGTTTGAGCTAGCGCTCAAATTCACCATAAGCTAGTTAGTTTAGTTTTTTTTTGTTTAAAAAGGAAGAACTTACCTAGGTTTGGGGGTCTAAAATTAGAAATACTAATCTGATCGGCCTCGGGTTTGTTCCAACATGATCGTGGAGATGAGTGTGACTTGTTGAAACTGACGGAGTTCAATTCGAACTCCCGATTTGAACTCGACAGTCAAATTCACATTAAGCAAGTTAGTTTACTTGAAAAATGAAGAACCTTGGTATGGGGGGTCCAAAATTAGAAATACTAATCTGATTGGCCTCCGATCATTTTTAGCATGGTCAGAGCGATGATTGTGACATTTGGAAACTGATGGAGTTCAATTCAGACTCCCAGTTTGAGCTCGGCACTCAAATTAACCTTAAGCAAGTTTGTTTTGATTTGTTTTGTTTAGAAAGGAAGAACTTAACTAGGCTTGGGAGTCCAAAATTAGAAATACTGATCCGATCGCCCTCCAGTTTGTTCCAGCACGGTCGGGGTCATGAGTGTGACTTGTGGAAACTGACGGAGTTCAATTCGGACTCCCGGTTTGAGCTCGACACTTAAATTCACATTAAGAAAGTTAGCTTAGTTTAAATATGAAGAACTCAGGTTTGGGGGTCCAAAATTAGAAATACTAATTCAATTGGCCTCTGACTTCTTTCAGCACGGCCAGAGCGATGATGATGACCTGTGGAAACTGACGGAATTCAATTCGGACTCCCGCTTTGAGTTGGCTGTTTAAATTCACCTTATGCAAGTTTGTTTTGTTTTGTTTTGTTTAAAAAGGAAGAACTTAGCTAGGTTTGGGGGTCCAAAATTAAAAATACTAATCCAATCGACCTCTGGTTTATTCCAGCATGGCCGGGGTCATGAGTGTGACTTGTGGAAACTAACGAACTTCAATTCGGACTCCCGGTTTGAGGTCAACAGTCAAATTCACATTAAGATAGTTAGTTTAGTTTAAAAATAAAGAACTTAGGTTTGGGAAATATTAATCTGATTGTCCTGCGGTTATTTCCAGCACGGGCAAAGGGATGATTGCGACTTGTGGAAACTGACTGAGTTCAATTTGAACTCCCGATTTGAACTCAGTGCTCAAATTCACCTTAAGCAAGTTAGTTTAGTTTTGTTTCGTTTAAAACAGAAGAACTTAGCTAGGTTTGGGGTTCAAAATTAGAAACACTAATCCGATCGGCGTCCGGTTTGTTCCAGCACTATCGTGGCGATAAGTGTGACTTGTTGAAACTAACAGAGTTCAATTCGAACTCCCGATTTGAACTCGACACTCAAATTCACATTAAGCAAGTTACTTTAGTTTAAACAAGTAGAACCTTGGTTTGGGGGGTCCAAAATTAGAAATAGTAATCCAATTGGCCTCCGGTTTTTTCCAGTACGGCCAAGGCGATGATTGTGACTTGTGGAAATTGAAGGAGTTCAATTCAGACTCCCGGTTTAAGCCCAGCGCTCTAATTCACCTTAAGAAAGTTAGTTTTATTTTGTTTTTTTAAAACAGAAGAACTTAGCTAGGTTTGGGGGTTCAAAATTAGAAATACTAATCCGATCGGCCTCTGATTTGTTCAAGCATGATCGGGGCGATGAGTGTGACTTGTAAAAACTGATAGAGTTCAATTTGGACTACAGATCTGAGCTCGACGCTTAAATTCACATTAAGCAAGTTAGTTTAGTTTAAAAATTAAGAACTTGGGTTTGGGGGTCCAAAAGTAGAAATACTAATACGATTGGCCTCCGATTTTTTCCAGCACGGCAAGGGCGATGATTGTGACTTGTGGAAACTGACAGAGTTTAATTCATACTCCCAGTTTAAGCTCGGCGCTCAAATTCACATTAAGAAAGTTAGTTTAGTTTAAAAATGAACTTAGATTTGGGGGGTCCAAAATTAGAAATACTAATCCTATTGGCCTCCAATTTTTTTCAGCACAGCCAGGGTGATGATTGTGACTTATGAAAAGCAACAGAGTTCAATTCGGACTCCCGGTTTGAGCTCGGCGCTCAAATTCACCTTAAGCAACTTAGTTTTGTTTTGTTTTGTTTGAAAATGAAGAACGTAGCTAGGTTTGGGGGTCCAAAATTAGAAATACTAATCCGATCAGCCTCCGGTATATTCCAGCACAGTCTCAACATTGAGTGTGACTTGTGGAAACTGACAAAGTTCAATTCAGACTCCCGATTTGAGCTCGACGCTCAAATTCACATTAATTAAGTTAGTTTAGTTTAAAAATGAAGAACTTAGGTTTGGGGATCCAAAATTAGAAATATTAATCTGATTGGCCTCCAATTTTTTCCAGCACGGCCAAGGCGATGATTATGACTTGTGGAAACTGATGAAGTTCAATTTGGACTCCCGGTTTAAGCTCGGCGCTCAAATTCGCCTTAAGCAAGTTAGTTTTATTTTATTTTTTTTAAAAGGAATAACGTAACTAGGTTTGGGGGTCCAAAATTAGAAATAGTAATCCAATCGGCCTCTGGTTTGTTCCAGTACGGTCGAGGTCATGAGTGTGACTTGTGGAAAGTAAAGGAGTTCAATTCGGACTCCCAGTTTGAGCACGACACTCAAATTCACATTAAGCAAGTTAGTTTAGTTTAAAAATGAAGAACCTAGGTTTGCAAGGTCCAAAATTAGAAATACAAATCCTATTGGCCTCTGATTATTTCCAACACGGTCAAGGCGATAATTATGACTTATGGAAACTCACGGAGTTCAATTCAGACTCTCGATTTGAGCTCACGCTCAAATTCACCTTAAGCAAGTTAGTTTAGTTTTTTTTGTTTAAAAAGGAAACTCTTAGCTAGGTTTTGGGGTCCAAAATTAGAAATACTAATCCGATCGGCCTCCGGTTTGTTCAAGCATGATCGTGGCGATGAGTGTGACTTGGTGAAACTGACGGAGTTCAATTCGAACTCCCAGTTTGAACTCGACGCTCAAATTCACATTAAGCAAGTTAGTTTAGTTTAAAAATGAAGAACCTTGGTTTTGGGGGTCCAAATTAGAAATACTAATCCGATTGGGCTCCGGTTTTTTCCAGCATGGCCAAGGCGATGATTGTGACTTGTTGAAACTGATGGAGTTCAATTCGGACTCCCGGTTTGAGCTCGTCACCCAAATTCATCTTAAGCAAGTTACTTTTGATATGTTTGTTTTAAAAGTAAGAACTTAACTAGGCTTGGGAGTCCAAAATCAGAAATACTAATCCGATCAGCCTCTGGTTTGTTCCAGCATGGCCGGGGTCATGAGTTTGACTTGTGGAAATTGACAGAGTTCAATTCGGACTCCCGGTTTGAACTCGACGCTTAAATTCACATTAAGAAAGTTAGTTTAGTTTAAAGATGAAGAACTTAAGTTTGTGGGTCCAAAATTATAAATACTAATCCAATTGGCCTCCAGTTTTTTCCAGCATGGCCAGGGCGATGATTATGTGTAAGGCCTCAAATTTCCGTCGCATTAATTGTATTTGTGTATTTGTGCTTGTGTATGTATGTACATATTTACGTACGTATTAATTAGTACAAGTACGTGTGCATGTGTTTATATTAAATATAAATAATGTATGTATTAAATGGTGATAGTATGGATACTCTACCTTATACATATTGTATGTATATAAGCATGGTATGCATGGTTTTCTGCATACTTTAGACTACTGGCCGAAGGCCATCTTGGCGTCAACCCCTAGCCGTTTAGGTGGTGTAAGCGTCCAGGCATGGACGCCAACACTAATCCAGGCGTCCAGCGACATGGACGCCAATCTCTCTGGCCTGCATGCGCAGCAGAGCTGCAAACTTCTGAAACAAGAAAGCCAACCATTGGGGGACTATCCCCAACGGCTCTGAAGGCTGTCAAGTCACCTGGTGAGTGGGAGAGAGGCTTTCCTTATGTTTGAACCCGAAATGGCCTCTTCCCACTCCTCTCTTCACCCTTGCAAGAGGAAAAAAGAGAAAAGAAAAACCCTAGAGAGAAACTGAGAGAAAACCCCACTTTGGAACCCAAAAATTCCCCAACCTGAAGATTTTTCCGGAGATCTGCTGCTTCAAGGAGGTTGCTGGATGGACGAGGAAGGCTTCCCCGACATCCCCCTGCTGTGGAGACCATCCAGGAGCCGAGGAAGAAGATCTAGGAGGGAGTTCTGCACTTTCTTGGGACTGCCCAAGGAGGGCTTCACCAACACCCTAGATCCTTTGGAGAAATTTTTAAAAGGCAAGTGACCTATCCATGATGTTCCCGTATGTGTCTAGGTCGTTTCTATTATTTTTATGGATTTTTCCTCGAGTCCTAGACCCTCCCATTCACCCAAGTTTGAGAGCTCGGGTCTGTGTTTCTGCACAGACCTGCATTGACGGCAAGGTCAATGGACGCCGATATCATACTTGGCGTCCATCGACCATGTCGCTGACCATGAGTCAGCGGCCAGAGACTGCCGCCAAGTTCCTCTAGACAGAACAGTGAACTGTTCTGCCCTTCCTTTACATTAATTTCGGTATGGTTTCCGTGATGAGGATATATGGTAATCCTATACTCTATGTATATAGTCAATTGTGGTGTGTGGATGAGTGTGATGTGTGGTGGTGAATGTTGGAATATTGTATCCCTTAAACTTGTGAGCATGACTTGTTGAAAATCTTGCAAATCCATGTTTCATGATTAGGATTAGTCTGAATGCCTTGGTTTTGTCTGATCATGAAGAGTAGTGGGTCAGTATATGTGTATGCAATTTTGTTAAATTATCCATGCTTGTATAAATTGCCAATAAATCCGGTTCGGTAAGTAAAAAGACATACAAGATAGATTGTGATGATTAATCTATAGATGTATGATTTAGGGTAATCTTGTATTCTCAAATCATGCATATGTTAGTAGCCTCTGTTAAAACAGTAAGTGGCAAATTGCAAGATGTGTTAAACCCCATGTTAACTTAAGTTGTGAATAGCATGCTAAATAGGTGTTTTATTTTTGTAAATTCCATTGAGCTCAGAAAAATCTGAAAAACTGAGTGTAAGATCTAGAACCCGACAATAGCATGTGGTTAAAATTTCAGGTCATTTGGACCAGTATATAAGAAGTTATGTATTTTTCATGTGAAAGGCAATAATCTATGTATGTTCTCGTAATGTGATTAGATAGTGCTTAAACCTAACTTGAATGGTGAAATTACTGTGTGTTAAGCTCCTGAAATCTGTAGTGCCATGTTAGGAAAAAACAGAGATGTGCATGTGAGTGAGAAAGTAAATGAGATGAAAAGAGCTATGTGTAAAATCATGTGTAAATCGGTAAAATGTGTAAAGTGTAACTGTGCCAATGTGACACTGCTTCCGTAGAGGGCAGTGGAGCTGTATCAGGGAAAAGTCCCCCTGAGAAAGTTCAGTGTGTAAGTGACCCTAAGGGCATTAGGGGGAAATCCTGGAGGTGGACAAGTACCACTGGTTAGGGTGGAGACTTGTTCTCCCGGTCTGCGCAGTCCAAGAGTCGCCATTGGAATGCCTAGATGGCGTCTATGTGTAATGTGATGTGTATATGTCCTTCTTTGGTGGTTTGGACTATGTGTCACGGCACCTAAAATGTGTAATGTGTAATGTGTTATGTGTTATGTGTTCATGTGTAAATGTGTAAGTGAATAATGTGAATGTGTATGTGCAAAGTTTAACCATGTGAAAGAGGAAACTTGTGTAAAGAAAATGTGAAATTCTAAATGTGTGGATTTGATATTGAAATCCATGTGAGACAAATCTGAAACCATGTGAAATCAGTAAATTCATGATGTTATTGTCATGTGTATGTGTGCAAAAATGTCTAGAATCCATGTTAGGGATAATTGATGAGCACATACACAAGTGGCATGATTGGTTGTTCACATGAATTGTTTTAAGCGATATTGTAGCTCTCATGTGTAGGTTTACAGACATTAAACCATGTGAAACCAGCAACTTAAAGCATGTGAAAATATCTATGTGTATGCTTAAGAATACGTAAAACTCATGCTAGTTGTGTTCCCTTTCATATATGCATAGTGTTTATGTTGGTAGTTCTCATGTCTTGGTTCTTTAAAGACAAAATCTCATGAGTAAATGGAATAGAGAGCATGTGATAGGTAAAATTTTATTCCTAGAAATCTGAAAGCATGATCATGTATCAAATTTGTAAAACTTTCATGATAGGTTGAAACCCTTAATTAATTAGCATGCTATGTGTTGTAAAGTTTGAATGTGCATGTAGAAACCCCTATGACTTATACGTGCATTTTATGGATAGTGTTTCTTGCTGAGTCTCTGGACTCACTCCTTGCTTCGGCGTACAGGTGTAGTTGGTGACGTGGAACCTTTGGAGGACACAGTGGAGACGGACTCCGAGCGCGGAGATTAGCTAGTTTTGGAGCTCCTTTGTGAATTGTGTATTTCATAGTATGTACTTTGAACATTGTATTAGAATTATCATGAAAAGAATGTATAAGTGTGGACATTATGTATTTGAATTTCAGAAATTTAAATTATGTGAACTTTTAGTTCCTTATTGTTAATTTCAAACTTCATGTATGTTAAATGTGGATGATGAATGAATGGAGACAGTTGTCTTTTACTTCCGCTACTCTATTGTATATTCGCGTGTATCTCAGCTGTATGTATCGTTTGGGTAAATATCCCACTGTGAGGACTCTTGCTATACCGACGTGGGTTGGTATAACCGTACCGGTATAATGAGGGCCGTCACAGAGATTGGTATCAGAGCGACCGGTTGAGATTGCACATGAATATACCTAAGTCATCATCCCCATTGCATGCTAAGTATGTCCACATGTGTAGAAAACACTAATAAGAAGTGAAAGATAGATAAGAAAATGGTTAGAAAACTTAATAACCTAGCTCTAATACTGGCTGAAATTCTATTTCAGCCATGGCTTCGAGAGGTAGGCGTGGTGGAGCGTCGGCCCGTGAGGACGAGCCGCGACGTGATGATCAGGCGGAGCAACAGGCCCCGGCACCGCGAGGCCCTGTACTTCCCCCACCGCCGCCTGTGGACTACAGAGTATTCATGCAAGGTCTGGTGCAAGCCATGCAGACGCAGGCTCATACCCAGGCAGCACTCCAGGCCCAGTTGGAGGCCCAGGTAGAATAATGAAACAACTAAGTAGCTTGCTATTTAAATTGCATGATATTGTGTTTATTGTGTATTGTTATTGTTTAATGTAGCAGGCTCAGGCACCAGCTCAGGACCATGGTGGACCTTCCATCATGGAGCGATTCAAGAGGATGACCCCACCCTCTTTTAAGGGGGAGAGTGATCCACTAATGGCAGAAAGCTGGTTAAGGGAGACAGAGAAAATCTTCCGAGCTATCAGGTGTCCTGATGAGGATAAGGTGACATTAGCCACCTACATGCTACAGGTATGTTTTAGTTTATGCTTGTATGTTGTTTGTCAAGTTAGAATTTGTTAGTTGGTGCTTATGAAGGTGTATTGCAGGAGAGAGAGGATGTATGGTGGTCCTCCCTACTGCGTACACGCTTTGAGGACGGAGCCGTAGACATGGCGTGGGACGCGTTCGTGAGGCTCTTTCGAGCCAAGTTCATCCCAGAGCATATCCAGGACAAGATGGAGCAAGAATTCCTTTCCCTGACGCAAGGATCAATGACCGTCCTGAAATACGAGGCAAGGTTTTCTGAACTTTCTAAATATGCACCGCATATCGTAGAGGATGAGCGCAGGAAGACGAAGAAATTCGTGATGGGTCTCAAACCATCACTGAGGACGAGACTCGTGGCGTTTGACCACCGCACGCTAGACGAGGCCCTCAGTGCTTCCTGCAGACAGGAGGGAGAAATGGAGCAATATCTGGAGGAAAAGAAGGCTTCGCAGAAGAGGCCAGCAGCGACATTCCAGCGGCAGGATAAGAAGAAAACGGTGTACCAGACACCGCAGAAACCAGTGGCAGTCAGCAACTCTCAGGTACCTTCTGTACGTTCCCTGGTGTGAAGAAGGAGTGTCCCCACTGCGGGAAGACCCATGGTGGTTCCGAGTGTTGGTTGGTAGCGGGTAGATGCTTGAAGTGCGGGAGCAGCGACCATAGATCAAGGATTGCCCAAGACTTCAGCAAGGAGCTCAGCGGGGAGCGCCAGCACCAGCAGTAGCGGCAGCCGCGCCAGCTACAGGACGACCAGGAAGGCCTCGAGCCCCAGCTCGAGTGTTTGCATTAGCTCGCGAGGACGCCGAGCAGGCGGAGCATGTCACCGAAGGTACAGTTTTGCTTTTCGGTGTGCACGCTCGGGTTTTGTTTGATACGGGTGCTACTCACTCGTTCATTTCCGAGCGGTTCGCTAGGCAGTTAGCCCTAGAGTCAGGCATAGAGTCTGAGGAGTTAGAGGTTCCTTTGTCTGTGCACACCCCTACGGGTACGGTATCGACTAGGAAGTGCATTCCGTCGTTACCTGTGTGCATTGAGGATAGATTCCTAGATGGGTGTTTCTTCTTGCTAAAGATGAAGGACTATGATTGCATTCTTGGTCTGGATTGGCTAGAGGAGCACTATGCGTTAGTGGATTGTCGTCGGAAGAAGATTGTTTTCCGCATTCCTGGTGAGGACGAGTTCTCTCATCCCTTGCCAAAGAACATAGCGGGAAAGTTAGTTATCTCTGCCATGAAGGCGATGCGCATGGTGAACAAGGGTTGTGACGCATTCCTTGCCAGCGTTATGCTAGTACCCGATGCTGGTTCGTCATTGACTCTTGCAGAGATCGATGTGGTGCAGGATTTTCCAGATGTCTTTCCCGATGACTTGTCTGGATTGCCACCGGATAGGGAGATAGAGTTCACTATAGAGTTGCTTCCAGGCACCTCTCCTATCTCGAAAGCCCCATATAGGATGGCACCTGCAGAATTAGCCGAGTTGAGGAAGCAATTGCAAGAATTGCTCGATAAGAGATTTATTCGCCCTAGTGTTTCCCCTTGGGGCGCACCTGTATTGTTCGTCAAGAAGAAAGACGGGTCACTTCAGTTGTGCATTGATTACAGAAAGCTAAACCAAGTGACTGTGAAGAACAGGTATCCCTTACCTCGGATTGATGATCTGTTTGACCAGTTGCGAGAGGCATCAGTCTTTTCCAAGATTGACTTGCGATCTGGTTATCATCAGTTGAGAATTCGGAGTGAGGATGTGTCCAAGACGGCATTTAGAACCCGTTATGGACATTATGAGTTTTTGGTTCTTCCTTTCGGATTGACCAACGCCCCTGCAGCGTTCATGGATCTCATGAACCGGGTGTTTAGTCCGTATTTAGATAGCTTTGTTGTTGTGTTCATTGATGACGTGTTGGTCTATTCTCCGGATGAGGCCACACATCGTCAGCATTTGAGGTTAGTCTTAGAGGTTCTCCGTGAGCACAAGCTGTATGCGAAGTACAGCAAGTGCGAGTTCTGGTTGCGCGAGGTTCACTTTCTCGGGCATGTTATCTCCGGCGCTGGTGTTGCAGTTGATCCAGCAAAGGTCCAGGCAGTTATGGATTGGGAGGTTCCCAGGACCCCTTCGGAGATTCGTAGTTTCCTTGGGTTAGCTGGTTACTATCGGCGATTCATTGAGGGTTTCTCATCCATCGCCGCCTCTTTGACAAAGCTGACCAAAAAGGGTGAGAAGTTCGTATGGTCTGAGGCATGTGAGTGTAGCTTTCAGCTATTGAAGGCTAAGCTTACTTCTGCTCCGGTATTGGTATTGCCTAGTGGTCTAGAGGGCTTTGCCATCTATACGGATGCGTCTCGGATCGGGTTAGGCTGTGTACTCATGCAGCGAGAAAGGGTAGTGGCTTATGCTTCTCTTCAGTTGAAGGAGCATGAGAGGAACTATCCAACTCATGACTTGGAGCTTGCAGCAGTGGTTCATGCACTAAAGATCTGGAGACACTATCTTTATGGTGTCAGATTTGAGGTGTTTACCGACCACAAGAGCTTGAAGTATCTTTTCTCCCAAAAGGAATTAAACCTGAGGCAGAGAAGATGGATTGAGTTCTTGAAGGACTATGACTTCGACCTTCAGTATCACCCTGGAAAGGCGAATGTCATAGCGGATGCTCTTAGTAGGAAGAGGTCTTCGCTCCAGCAGGATTGGAAGATGTTGGAGGATGCAGCGTGCTCTATGACCGAGTTAGAGCCATCGCTGTGTCAGGCTTTTGTAGCTCAGCTATCCCTTAGATCCTCAGTCTTGGATGAGGTGATTGAGCAGCAGGAAGCCGACCCTAGATTGTTAGAGTTAGTGGGTAAGGCGGGCATTGCTCGTGATGAGGACGGTGTGATTAGATTTCAGCACCGTGTTTGTGTCCCTGATGTAGTAGATGTCCGTGAGCATGTATTAGCGGAGGCTCATAGATCGCGATTCTCTATTCATCCGGGTAACACTAAGATGTATCAAGACCTGAAAAGATCATTTTGGTGGTCCGGCATGAAGAAGGATGTTGCGGATTATGTGTCTAGATGTCTAGTGTGTCAGCAAGTGAAAGCCGAGCGGCAGCGACCATCCGGCCTTATGCAGAGGATGGATATCCCAGTGTGGAAGTGGGAAGCTGTCACTATGGACTTCGTTTCGGGTTTGCCTCGATCTAGAAGGGGCAATGACTCGATTTGGGTAGTTGTAGATAGATTCTCGAAGACTGCTCATTTCTTGTCCATGAAGAAGAAGCAGTCAGTAGAGAGTTTAGCTAGATTGTATGTTAGTAGTGTCATTAGATTGCATGGTGTGCCGAAGTCGATCATTTCGGATCGAGATCCGAGATTTACTTCGAGATTGTGGAAGGGTCTTCAAGATGCGTTAGGTTCGGAGCTTAAGCTCAGTTCGGCGTTTCATCCCCAGACCGATGGACAGTCCGAGAGGACTATCCAGACGCTCGAGGATATGTTGAGAGCGTGTGTTCTGGATTGGAAGGATGATTGGGAGCGTCATTTACCTCTTGTGGAGTTCGCATACAACAACAGCTTTCATGCTAGTATTGGTATGGCTCCATTCGAGGCGTTGTATGGTAGGCCCTGTAGATCTCCTTTATGTTGGGAGGAGACTGGAGATAGGCAGTTGATCGGACCGGAGTTAGTTCAGGAAACCTCGAATAAGATTCAGCTTATCAGGAAAAGGCTTGTTGCGGCACAGGATAGGCAGAAGAGTTATGCCGACAACAGGAGAAAGGATTTGGAGTTCGAGGTTGGCGATCATGTCTTCTTGAAGATATCGCCTACTCGTGGAGTTCAGATTTGGCAGGCATAGCAAGCTAAGCCCTAGATTCATTGGCCCATATGAGATTCTCAGACGTTTGGGCAGCGTGGCGTATGAGCTAGCATTACCCCCAGCTTTGGCTAGCGTTCACCCTGTATTCCACGTATCTATGCTCAAGAAGTATGTCCGAGATCCGTCTCATGTGATTAGTCATGAGCCAGTGGAGATCCAGCCAGATCTTTCGTATGTCGAGCAACCAGTAGCCATTCTTGACCGGAAGGTTCAGCATCTCCGAAACAAGAGTATTGCGTCGGTGAAAGTTCTATGGCGGAACTTCTCGCGGCAGGAGGCTACGTGGGAGCTTGAGGATGCGATGAAGAAGAAATATCCCCTTTTGTTTGAGTAGTGTCGTTCTAACTTCGAGGACGAAGTTTCTTTAAGGGGGAGAGGGTGTAAGGCCTCGAATTTCCGTCGCATTAATTGTATTTGTGTATTTGTGCTTGTGTATGTATGTACATATTTACGTACGTATTAATTAGTACAAGTACGTGTGCATGTGTTTATATTAAATATAAATAATGTATGTATTGAATGGTGATAGTATGGATACTCTACCTTATACATATTGTATGTATATATGCATGGTATGCATGGTTTTCTGCATATTTTAGACTGCTGGCCGAAGGCCATCTTGGCGTCAACCCCTAGCCGTTTAGGTGGTGTAAGCGTCCAGGCATGGACGCCAACACTAATCCAGGCGTCCAGCGACATGGACGCCAATCTCTCTGGCCTGCATGCGCAGCAGAGCTGCAAACTTCTGAAACAAGAAAGCCAACCATTGGGGGACTGTCCCCAATGGCTCTGAAGGCTGTCAAGTCACCTGGTGAGTGGGAGAGAGGCTCTCCTTATGTCTGAACCCGAAATGGCCTCTTCCCACTCCTCTCTTCACCCTTGCAAGAGGAGAAAAGAGAAAAGAAAAACCCTAGAGAGAAACTGAGAGAAAACCCCACTTTGGAACCCAAAAATTCCCCAACCTGAAGATTTTTCCGGAGATCTGCTGCTTCAAGGAGGTTGCTGGATCGACGAGGAAGGCTTCCCCAACATCCCCCTGCTGTGGAGATCATCCAGGAGCCGAGGAAGAAGATCTAGGAGGGAGTTCTGCACTTTCTTGGGACTGCCCAAGGAGGGCTTCACCAACACGCTAGATCCTTTGGAGAAATTTTTAAAAGGCAAGTGACCTATCCATGATGTTCCCGTATGTGTCTAGGTCGTTTCTATTATTTTTATGGATTTTTCCTCGAGTCCTAGACCCTCCCATTCACCCAAGTTTGAGAGCTCGGGTCTGTGTTTCTGCACAGACCTGCATTGACGGCAAGGTCAATGGACGCCGATATCATACTTGGCGTCCATCGACCATGTCGCTGACCATGAGTCAGCGGCCAGAGACTGCCGCCAAGTTCCTCTGGACAGAACAGTGAACTGTTCTGCCCTTCCTTTACATTAATTTCGGTATGGTTTCCGTGATGAGGATATATGGTAATCCTATACTCTATGTATATAGTCAATTGTGGTGTGTGGATGAGTGTGATGTGTGGTGGTGAATGTTGGAATATTGTATCCCTTAAACTTGTGAGCATGACTTGTTGAAAATCTTGCAAATCCATGTTTCATGATTAGGATTAGTCTGAATGCCTTGGTTTTGTCTGATCATGAAGAGTAGTGGGTCAGTATATGTGTATGCAATTTTGTTAAATTATCCATGCTTGTATAAATTGCCAATAAATCCGGTTCGGTAAGTAAAAAGACATACAAGATAGATTGTGATGATTAATCTATAGATGTATGATTTAGGGTAATCTTGTATTCTCAAATCATGCATATGTTAGTAGCCTCTGTTAAAACAGTAAGTGGCAAATTGCAAGATGTGTTAAACCCCATGTTAACTTAAGTTGTGAATAGCATGCTAAATAGGTGTTTTATTTTCTGTAAATTCCATTGAGCTCAGAAAAATCTGAAAAATTGAGTGTATGATCTAGAACCCGAAAATAGCATGTGGTTAAAATTTCAGGTCATTTGGACCAGTATATAAGAAGTTATGTATTTTTCATGTGAAAGGCAATAATCTATGTATGTTCTCGTAATGTGATTAGATAGTGCTTAAACCTAACTTGAATGGTGAAATTACTGTGTGTTAAGCTCCTGAAATCTGTAGTGCCATGTTAGGGAAAAAACAGAGATGTGCATGTGAGTGAGAAAGTAAATGAGATGAAAAGAGCTATGTGTAAAATCATGTGTAAATCGGTAAAATGTGTAAAGTGTAACTGTGCCAATGTGACACTGCTTCCGTAGAGGGCAGTGGAGCTGTATCAGGGAAAAGTCCCCCTGAGAAAGTTCAGTGTGTAAGTGACCCTAAGGGCATTAGGGGGAAATCCTGGAGGTGGACAAGTACCACTGGTTAGGGTGGAGACTTGTTCTCCCAGTCTGCGCAGTCCAAGAGTCGCCATTGGAATGCCTAGATGGCGTCTATGTGTAATGTGATGTGTATATGTCCTTTGGTGGTTTGGACTATGTGTCACGGCACCTAAAATGTGTAATGTGTAATGTGTAATGTGTTATGTGTTCATGTGTAAATGTGTAAGTGAATAATGTGAATGTGTATGTGCAAAGTTTAACCATGTGAAAGAGGAAACTTGTGTAAAGAAAATGTGAAATTCTAAATGTGTGGATATGATATTGAAATCCATGTGAGACAAATCTGAAACCATGTGAAATCAGTAAATTCATGATGTTATTGTCATGTGTATGTGTGCAAAAATGTCTAGAATCCATGTTAGGGATAATTGATGAGCACATACGCAAGTGGCATGATTGGTTGTTCACATGAATTGTTTTAAGCGATATTGTAGCTCTCATGTGTAGGTTTACAGACATTAAACCATGTGAAACCAGCAACTTAAAGCATGTGAAAATATCTATGTGTATGCTTAAGAATACGTAAAACTCATGCTAATTGTGTTCCCTTTCATATATGCATAGTGTTTATGTTGGTAGTTCTCATGTCTTGGTTCTTTAAAGACAAAATCTCATGAGTAAATGGAATAGAGAGCATGTGATAGGTAAAGTTTTATTCCTAGAAATCTGAAAGCACGATCCATGTATCAAATTTGTAAAACTTTCATGATAGGTTGAAACCCTTAATTAATTAGCATGCCATGTGTTGTAAAGTTTGAATGTGCATGTAGAAACCCCTATGACTTATACGTGCATGTTATGGATAGTGTTTCTTGCTGAGTATCTGGACTCACTCCTTGCTTCGGCGTACAGGTGTAGTTGGTGACGTGGCACCTTTGGAGGAGACAGTGGAGACGGACTCCGAGCGCGGAGATTAGCTAGTTTTGGAGCTCCTTTGTGAATTTTGTATTTCATAGTATGTACTTTGAACATTGTATTAGAATTATCATGAAAAGAATGTATAAGTGTGGACATTATGTATTTGAATTTCAGCAATTTAAATTATGTGAACTTTTAGTTCCTTATTGTTAATTTCAAACTTCATGTATGTTAAATGTGGATGATGAATGAATGGAGACAGTTGTCTTTTACTTCCGCTACTCTGTTGTATATTCGCGTGTATCTCAGCTGTATGTATCGTTTGGGTAAATGTCCCACTGTGAGGACTCTTGCTATACCGACGTGGGTTGGTATAACCATACCGGTATAATGAGGGCCGTCACATTATGACTTGTGGAAACTGACGGAGTTCAATTCGGACTTTCGGTTTGAGCTTGGCGCTCAAATTCATGTTATACAAGTTAGTTAAGTTTTTTTTGTTTAAAAAGGAAGAACATAGCTAAGTTTGGGGGTCCAAAATTATAAATACTAATCCAATTGGCCTCCGGTTTGTTCCAACATGGCCGGGGTCATGAGTGTGACTTGTGAAAACTGACGGAGTTCAATTTGGACTCCCGGTTTGAGCTCAACGCTCAAATTCACATTAAGCAAGTTAGTTTAGTTTAAAAATGTAGAACTTAGGTATGGGGGATGAAAATTATAAATACTAATCCGATTGGCCAGCGGTTTTTTCCAGCATGGCCATAGCGATGATTGTGACTTTGGGAAACTGACAGAGTTCAATTTGAACTCCTGTTTTGAGATCAGCGCTCAAATTCACCTTAAGCAATTTAGTTTAGTTTTTTTTTGTTTAAAAAGGAAGAACATAGCTAGGTTTGGGGGTCCAAAATTAGAAATACTTATCCGATCAGCCTCCGGTAAGTTCCAGCACGGCCGCAGCATTGAGTGTGATTTGTGGAAACTGACGGAGTTCAATTCAGACTGCCGGTTTGAGCTCGACGCTCAAATTCATATTAATCAAGTTAGTTTAGTTTTAAAATGAAGAACTAGGTGTGGGGATCCAAAATTATAAATATTAATCCAATTTTTTCCAACACGGCCAGGGCGATGATTGTGTCTTGTGGAAACTGACAGAGTTCAATTCGGACTCCCAGTTTGAGCCCGGCGCTCAAATTCACCTTAAGCAAGTTAGTTTATTTTTGTTTTGTTTAAAAAGGAAGAACATAACTAGGTTTGGGGGTCCAAAAGTAGAAATAGTAATCGGATCGACCACTAGTTTGTTCCAATATGGCCGGGGTCATGAGTGTGACATGTGAAAACTGATGGAGTTCAATTTAGACTCCCAATTTGAGCTCGATGCTCAAATTCACATTAAGCAAGTTAGTTTAGTTTAAAATTAAGAACTTAGGTTTGGGGGTCCAAAATTAGAAATACTAATCTTATTGCCCTCTGGTTTTTTCCGACACGGCCATGTGATGATTGTAACTTGTGGAAACTTACGGAGTTCAATTTAGACTTCCGGTTTGAGCTCGCCTCAAATTCACCTTAAGCAAGTTATTTTAGTTTTGTTCTTTTTTAAAAAAGGATGAACTTAGCTAGGTTTAGGGGTCCAAAATTAGAAATACTAATCCGATCGGCCTCTAGTTTGTTCCAGCACGGTCGCGGCGATGAATGTGACTTGTGGAAACTGACGGAGTTCAATTCGAACTCCTAGTTTGAACTCGACGTTCAAATTCACACTAAGCAAGTTAGTTTAGTTTAAAAATGAAGAACCGAGGTTTCGGGGTCCAAAATTAGAAATACTAATCCGATTGGCCTCCGATTTTTTTCAGCACTGCCAGGGCAATCATTGTGACTTGTGGAAACTGATGGAGTTCAATTCGGACTCCCGGTTAGAGCTCGGCACTCAAATTCACCTTAATCAAGTTAGTTTTGTTTTTTTTTTTGTTCAAAAAGGAAAATCTTAAAAAGGCTTGGGGGTCCAAAATTAGAAATACTAATTCGATCGGCCTCTGGTTTCTTCTAGCACGGCCGGGGTCATGAGTGTGACTTATGAAAACTAACGGAGTTCAATTCGGACTCCCAGTTTCAGCTCGATGCTCAAATTCACATTAAGAAAGTTAGTTTAGTTTAAAGATGAAGAACGTAGGTTTGGGGGACCAAAATTAGAAATACTAACCCAATTGGCCTCCCGTTTTTTCCAACACGGCCAGGGCGATGATTATGACTTGTGAAAACTGACGGAGTTCAATTCAGACTTTCCGTTTGAGCTCGGCACTCAAATTCACGTTATGAAAGTTAGTTAAGTTTTTTTTGTTTAAAAAGGTAGAACATAGCTAGGTTTGGGGGTCCAAAATTATAAATACTAATCCAATTGGCCTCTGGTTTGTTCCAGCATTGCCGGGGTCATGAGTGTGACTTGTGGAAACTGACGGAGTTCAATGCGGACTCCCGGTTTGAGCTCAACACTCAAATTCACATTAAGCAAGTTAGTTTAGTTTAAAAATGAAGAACTTAGGTTTGGGGGTTCAAAATTATAAATACTAATCCGATTGGCTAGCGGTTTTTTCCAACATGGCCATAGCGATGATTGTGACTTGTGGAAACTGACGGGGTTCAATTTGAACTCCTGTTTTGAGCTCAGCGCTCAAATTCACCTTAAGCAAGTTAGTTTTGTTTTGTTTTGTTTAAAACAGAAGAACTTAGCTAGGTTTGGGGGGTTCAAAATTAGAAATATTAATCCGATCGGCCTCGGTTTGTTCCAGCACGATCGGGGTGATGAGTGTGACTTGTGGAAACTAATAGAGTTCAATTTGGACTACCAGTTTGAGCTCGATGCTCAAATTCACATTAAGCAAGTTACTTTAGTTTAAAAATGAAGAACTTAGGTTTGGGGTCCAAAATAAGAAATACTAATCCTATTGGCCTCCGATTTTTTCGAGCATGGCCAGGGTGATGATTGTGACTTGTGGAAACTGACAGAGTTCAATTCATACTCCGGTTTGAGCTCGCACTCGAATTCACATTATGCAAGTTAGTTTAGTCTTGTTTTGTTTAAAAAGGTAGATCATAGCTAGGTTTCGGGGTCCAAAATTAGAAATACTAATCCGATCCGCCTCCGGTTTGTTCCAGTACGGTCGTGGCGTTGAGTGTGACTTGTGAAAACTGACGGAGTTCAATTCGAACTTCCGATTTAAGCTTGACGCTCAAATTCACATTAAGCAAGTTATTTTAGTTTAAAAATGAAGAACTTAGGTTTGGGCGGTCCAAAATTAGAAATACTAATCCAATTGGCCTCTGGTTTTTTTCAGCATGGCCAGGGCGATGATTGTGACTTGTGGAAACTAACAGAGTTCAATTCGGATTCCCAGTTTGAGCTCTGCGCTCAAATTCACCTTAAGCAAGTTAGTTTTGTTTTGTTTTGTTTAAAAAGAAAGAACATAGATACGTTTGGGGGTCCAAAATTAGAAATACTAATCCGATCAGCCTCCGGTATGTTCCAGTACGGCCGCAGCATTGAGTATGACTTGTGGAAACTGACGGAGTTCAATTCAGACTGCCGGTTTGAGCTCGACGCTCAAATTCACATTAAGCAAGTTAGTTTTGTTTTAAATGAAGAACTTAGGTTTGGGGATCCAAAATTAGAAATATTAGTTCGATTTTTTCCAACACGGCCAGGGCGATGATTGTGTCTTGTGGAAACTGATAGAGTTCAATTCGGACTCCCAGTTTGAGCCCGGCGCTCAAATTCACCTTAAGCAAGTTAGTTTAGTTTTATTTTGTTTAAAAAGGAAGAACGTAACTAGGTTTGGGGATCCAAAAGTAGAAATAGTAATCCGATCGACCCCTTGTTTGTTCCAATTCATGAGTGTGACTTATGAAAACTGATGGAGTTCAATTCAAACTCCCAGTTTGAGCTCGATGCTCAAACTCACATAAAGCAAGTTAGTTTAGTTTAAAAATGAAGAACTTAGGTTTGGGGGTCCAAAATTAGAAATACTAATCCCATTGCCCTCTGGTTTATTCCGACACAGCCATGCTGATGATTGTAACTTGTGGAAACTTACGGAGTTCAATTCAGACTTCCGGTTTGAGCTCGCGCTCAAATTCACCTTAAGCAAGCTAGTTTAGTTTTGTTCTGTTTAAAAAGGAAGAACTTAGCTAGGTTTGGGGGTCCAAAATTAGAAATACTAATCCGAACGACCTCCAGTTTGTTCCAGCACGGTCGCAGCGATGAATGTGACTTGTGGAAACTGACGGAGTTCAATTCGAACTCCTAGTTTGAACTCGACGTTCAAATTCACACTAAGCAAGTTAGTTTAGTTTAAAAATGAAGAACCTAGGTTTAGGGGGTCCAAAATTAGAAATACTAATCCGATTGGCCACTAGTTTTTTCCAGCACAGCCAGGGCAATGATTGTGACTTGTGGAAACTGATGGAGTTTAATTCGGACTTCCGGTTTGAGCTCGGCACTCAAATTCACCTTAAGAAAGTTAGTTTAGTTTTGTTTTGTTTAAAAAAGAAAAACTTAACAAGGCTTGGGGGTCCAAAATTACAAATACTAATCCAATCGGCCTTTGGTTTGTTCCAGCACGGCCGAGGTCATGAGTGTGACTTATGGAAACTGACGAAGTTCAATTCGGACTCCCGGTTTCAGCTCGATGCTCAAATTCACATTAAGAAAGTTAGTTTAGTTTAAAGATGAAGAACATAGGTTTGGGTGTCCAAAATTACAAATACTAACACAATTGGCCTCCGATTTTTTCCAACACGGCCAAGGCGATGATTATGACTTGTGGACACTGACGGAGTTCAATTCGGACTCCCAGTTTGAGCTCGGCGCTCAAATTCACCTTATGCAAGTTAGCTTACTTTAGTTTTGTTTAAAAAGGAAGAACATTTCTAGGTTTGGGGGTCCAAAATTAGAAATACTAATCCAATCGGCCTCTGATTTGTTCCAGTATGGCCGGGGTCATGAGTGTGACTTGTGAAAACTGACGGAGTTCCATTCGGACTCCCGGTTTGAGCTCAATGCTCAAATTTACATTAAGCAAGTTAGTTTAGTTTAAAAATGAAGAACTAGGTTTGGGGGTTCAAAATTAGAAATACTAATCCGATTGGCCTGCGGTTTTTTCTAGCATGGGCAGAGCGATGATTGTGACTTGTGGAAACTGACTGAGTTCAATTTGAACTCCCGATTTGAGCTTAGCGCTCAAATTCACCTTAAGCAAGTAAGTTTTGTTTTGTTTTGTTTTGTTTAAAACAGAAGAACCTAGCTAGGTTTGGTGGTTCAAAATTAGAAATACTAATCCGATCGGCCTCTGATTTGTTCAAGCACGATCGAGCAATGAGTGTGGCTTGTGAAAATTGACAGAGTTCAATTTGGACTACCGGTCTGAGCTCGACGCTCAAATTCACATTAAGCAAGTTAATTTAGTTTAAAAAAGAAGAACTTGGGTTTGGGGGTCCAAAAGTAGAAATACTAATCTGATTGGCCTTTGATTTTTTCAAGCACGGCAAGGGCGATGATTGTGACTTGTGGAAACTTACGGAGTTCAATTCAGACTCCCGGTTTGAACTCGGCGCTCAAATTCACATTAAGCAAGTTAGTTTCGTTTAAAAATGAAGAACTTAGGTTTGGGGGGTCCAAAATAAGAAATACTAATCTGATTGGCCTCCGATTTTCTTCAGCATGGCCAGGGTGATGATTGTGACTTGTGAAAACCAACGGAGTTCAATTCGGACTCTCGGTTTGAGCTCGGCGCTCAAATTCACCTTAAGCAAGTTAGTTTACTTTTGTTTTTTAGAAAATGAGGAACGTAGCTAGGTTTGGGGGTCTAAAATTAGAAATACTAATCCGAACATCCTTCGTTATGTTCCAGCATGGCCGCGACATTAAGTGTGACTTGTGGAAACTGACTAAGTTCAATTCGAACTCTGATTTGAGCTCGACGCTCAAATTCACATTAAGCAAGTTAGTTTAGTGTAAAAATGAAGAACTTAGGTTTGGGATCCAAAATAAGAAATATTAATCCGATTGGCCTCTAATTTTTTCCTGTACGGCCAAGGCGATGATTGTGACTTTTGGAAACTGATGGACTTCAATTCGGACTCCCAGTTTGAGCTCGGCGCTCAAATTCACCGTAAGCAAGTCAGTTTTGTTTTGTTTTGTTTAAAAAGGAGGAACGTAACTAGGTTTGGGGGTCCAAAATTAGAAATAGTAATCTGATCGGCCTCTGGTTTGTTCCAGTATGGTCGAGGTCATGAGTGTGACTTGTGGAAAGTAACGGAGTTCAATTCGGACTCCCAGTTTGAGCTCGACGCTCAAATCCACATTAAGCAAGTTCGTTTAGTTTAAAAATAAAGAACATAGGTTTGCAGGTCCAAAATTAAAAATACTAATCCTATTGACCTTCGATTTTTTGCAACATGGCCAAGGCGATGATTGTGACTTGTGGAAACTTACGGAGTTTAATTCAGGCTCTCGGTTTGAGCTCGCGCTTAAATTCACCTTAAGCAAGTTAGTTTACTTTTTTTTGTTTAAAAAGGAAGAACATAGCATGGTTTGGGGGTCCAAAATTAGAAATACTAATCTGATCAGCCTCGGTTTTGTTCCAGCATGATCATGGCGATGATTGTGACTTGTTGAAACTGACGGAGTTCAATTCGAACTCCCAATTTGAACTCGACACTTAAATTCACATTTAGCAAGTTAGTTTAGTTTAAAAATGAAGAATCTTAGTATGGGGGGTCCAAAATTAGAAATACTAATCCGATTGGCCTCCGATTTTTTCCAGCACGGCTAGGGTGATGATTGTGACTTTTGGAAACTGATGGAGTTTAATTTAGACTCCCGGTTTGTGCTCGGCTCTCAAATTCACCTTAAGCAAGTTAGTTTTGATTTGTTTTGTTTAAAAAAGAATAACTTAACTAGGCTTGGGAGTCCAAAATTAGAAATACTAATCCGATCGACCTCCAGTTTGTTCCAACATGGCGGGGGTCATGAGTGTGACTTGTGGAAACTGACGGAGTTCAATTCGGACTCCCGGTTTGAGCTCGACGCTCAAATTCACATTATGAAAGTTAGCTTAGTTTAAAGATGAAGAACTCAGGTTTGGGGGTCCAAAATTAGAAATACTAATCCAATTGGCCTCCAACTTTTTCTAGCACGGCCAGGGCGATGTTGATGACTTGTGGAAACTAACGAAATTCAATTCGGACTCCCGCTTTGAGTATGCCGCTCAAATTCACCTTATGCAAGTTTGTTTTGTTTTGTTTTGTTCAAAAAGGAAGAACTTAGCTAGGTTTGGGGGTCCAAAATTAAAAATACTAATCCAATCGGCCTCTGGTTTGTTCCAGCATGGCCGGGGTCATGAGTGTGACTTGTGAAAACTAACGGACTTCAATTCGGACTCTCGGTTTGAGCTCAACGCTCAAATTCACATTAAGCAAGTTATTTTAGTTTTAAAATGAAGAATTTAGGCTTGGTAAATATTAATCTGATTGTCCAGCGGTTTTTTCCACACGGGCAGAGCGATGATTATGACTTGTGGAAACTGACTAAGTTCAATTTGAACTCCCGGTTTGAGCTCAGCGCTCAAATTCACCTTAAGCAAGTTTGTTTTGTTTTTTTTTTTGTTTTAAACAGAAGAACTTAGCTAGGTTTGGGGATTCAAAATTAGAAATACTAATCCGATCAGCCTCCGGTTTGTTCCAACATGATCGTGGTGATGAGTTTGACTTGTTGAAACTGACAGAGTTCAATTCGAACGCCCGGTTTGAACTCGGCACTCAAATTCACATTAAGCAAGTTAGTTTGGTTTTAAAATGAAGAACCTTGGTTTGGGGGGTCCAAAATTAGAAATACTAATCCGATTGGCCTCCGGTTTTTTTCAGCACCGCCAAGGCGATGATTGTGACTTGTGGAAACTGATGGAGTTCAATTCGGACTCTCGGTTTGAGCTCAGCACTCAAATTCACCTTAAGCAAGTTAGTTTCTATTTGTTTTGTTTAAAAAGGAAGAACTTAACTAGGCTTCGGAGTCCAAAATTATAAATACTAATCTGATCGGCCTCCAGTTTGTTCCAGTACGGCCGGGGTCATAAGTGTGACTTATGAAAACTGACGGAGTTCAATTCGGACTCCCGGTTTGAGCTCGACGCTCAAATTCACATTAAGAAAGTTAGCTTAGTTTAAAGATGAAGAGCTCGGGTTTGGGGGTCCAAAATTAGAAATACTAATCTAATTGGCCTCCAACTTTTTCCAACACGGCCAGGGCGATGATGATGACTTGTGGAAACTGACGAAATTCAATTCGGACTTCCGCTTTGAGTTGGCCACTCAAATTCACCTTATGCAACTTAGTTTGTTTTCTTTTGTTTAAAAAGGAAGAACTTAGCTAGGTTTGGGGGTCCAAAATTAAAAATACTAATCCAATCGGCCACTGGTCTGTTCCATCATGGCCGGGGTCATGAGTGTGACTTGTAGAAACTAACGGACTTCAATTCGGACTCCCGGTTTGAGCTCAACGCTCAAATTCACATTAAGCAAGTTAGTTTAGTTTAAAAATGAAGAACTTAGGTTTGGGAAATATTAATCTGATTGGCCTGCGGTTATTTCCAGCACGGGCAGAGGGATGATTGTGACTTGTGGAAACTGACTGAGTTAAATTTGAACTCCCGGTTTGAGCTCAGCACTCAAATTCACCTTAAGCAAGTTAGTTTAGTTTAGTTTTGTTTAAAACAGAAGAACTTTGGTAGGTTTGGGGGTTCAAAATTAGAAATACTAATCCGATCGGCCTACAATTTGTTCTAGCATGATTGGGGAGATGACTGTCACTTGTGGAAACTGACAAAGTTCAATTTGGACTACCGGTTTGAGCTCGACGCTCAAATTCACATTAAGAAAGTTAGTTTAGTTTAAAAATGAAGAACTTAGGATTGGGGGTCCAAAATTTGAAATACTAATCCGATTGTCAAACGATTTTTTCAAGCATGGTCAGGGCGATGATTGTGACTTGTGGAAACTGACGGAGTTCAATTCAGACTACCGGTTTGAGCTCACGCTCAAATTCACCTTAAGCAAGTTAATTTTGTTTTGTTTTGTTTAAAAAGGAAGAACTTAGCTAGGTTTGGGGGTCCAAAATTAGAAATACTAATCCGATCGGCCTCCGATTTATTCCAACACGGTCGGGGCGATGAGTGTGACTTGTGAAAATTAACGGAGTTTAATTCAAACTTCCGGTTTGAGCTCGACACTCAAATTCACATTAAGCAAGTTAGTTTAGTTTGAAAATGAAGAACTTAGGTTTGGGGGGTCCAAAATTAGAAATACTAATCCGATTGGCCTCCGGTTTTTTCCAGCACGGCCAGGGCGATGATTGTGACTTGTGGAAATTGACAGAGTTCAATTCGGACTCCCGGTTTGAGCTCGGCGCTCAAATTCACCTTAAGCAAGTTAGTTTTGTTTTGTTTTGATTAAAAAGGAAGAGCTTAACTAGGCTTTGGGGTCCAAAATTAGAAATACTAATCCGATCGGCCTCTGGTTTGTTCCAACTCAGCCGGGATCATAAGTGTGACTTGTGGAAACTGACGGAGTTCAATTCGGAGTCCCGGTTTGAGCTCGACTCTCAAATTCACATGAAGAAAGTTAGTTTAGTTTAAAGATGAAGAACATAGGTTTGGGGTTCCAAAATTTTAAATACTAATCCAACTGGCCTCTGATTTTTTTCAGCACAGCCAGGGCAATGATTATGACTTGTGGAAACTGACAGAGTTCAATTCGGACTCCCAGTTTGAGCTCAGCGCTCAAATTCACCTTAAGCAAGTTAGTTTTGTTTTGTTTTGTTTAAAAAGGAATAACTTAGCTATGTTTTGTGGTCCAAAATTAGAAATACTAATTCAATCGGCCTCTGGTTTGTTCCAGCACGGTCGGGGTCATGAGTGTGACTTGTGAAAACTGACGGAGTTCAATTCGGACTCCCGGTTTGAGCTCGACGCTCAAATTCACATTAAGAAAGTTAGTGTTGATGCAGCATGGTAAGGTAGTTGCCTAAGCTTCTCGTCAGTTAAAGGAGCATAAGCGTATCTTTCCGACCCACGATTTTGAATTAGCTGCTGTGGTTCATGCACTGATGATCTGGAGACACTATCTTCATGGTGTCAAGTTTAAGGTGTTCACTGACCATAAGAGTCTGAGGTACCTTTTCTCTCAGAAGGAGTTGAACCTGCGGCAGAGACAGTGGATTGAGTTTCTCAAGGACTATGACTTCGAGCTTCAGTATCATCCAGGGAAGGCGAATGTTGTGGCGGATGTGCTCTGCAGGAAGAGGTCTTTGCTTAGGCAGGATTGGAAGATGCTTGAGGATGCGGTGTGTGCTATGACTGAGCTAGAGCCACAGTTGTGTCAAGATTTTGTGGCTCAGTTATCAATCCGATCCACAGTTCTGGATGAGGTGATCGAGCAACAGAGACTGATCCTAGGCTTTAGGAGATGGTGGGCAAGGCAGGCATTGCTCGAGATGAGGACGGTGTCATTAGATTTCAGCACCAAGTTTGTGTTCTTGATGTTGTGAATGTTCGTGAGTATGTACTAGCAGAAGCTCACAGGTCGAGGTTTTCCATTCATCCAGACAACACCAAGATGTACCAGGATTTGAAGAGATCTTTCTGGTGGTCTGGTATGGAGAAGGATGTGGCCGAGTTCATGTCCAGATCTTTAGTGTGCTAGCAGGTGAAGCCCAAGCGTCAGCGACCATCGGGCCTTATGCAGAAGATGGAGATACCAGTATGGAAGTGGGAAGCAATCACCATGGATTTTGTGACGGGTTTGCCTAGATCAGCTAAGGGCAATGACTTGATTTGGGTGATTGTAGATCGTTTCTCCAAGACGGTGCATTTTTTGCCTATGAAGAAGAAGCAATCCGTGGAGAGTTTGGCAAGGCTGTATGTTGGAAGCATTGTGAGGTTGCATGGTGTGCCGAAGTCTATTATCTCTGACCGAGACCCGAGGTTTACATCGTGGCTGTGGCAGGGTCTTTAGGAGGCTTTGGGTTCTCAGCTGAAGCATAGTTCGGCGTTCCATCCCCAGACAAATGGCCAGTCTTAGAGAACTATCCAGACACTCGAGGATATGTTGAGAGTGTGCGTGCTTGACTGGAAGGGTGATTGGGAGCGTCATCTACCACTTGTAGAGTTCACCTACAACAACAGTTTTCATGCGAGCATTGGCATGGCTCCATTTGAGGCTTTGTATGGGCGACCCTGTAGATATCCTTTGTGCTGGGAGGAGACAGGTGATAGGCAGTTAGTTGGTCCAGAGTTGATGCAAGAGACTACGGATAAGATTCAGCTTATCAGGCAGAGGTTGGTTGTGGTGCAGGATAAGCAGAAGAGCTATGCCGACAACAGGAGGAAGGATTTGGAGTTCGAGATTGGCGAGCATGTATTTCTCAAGGTTTCTCCTACCCGAGGCATTGTCAGGTTTGGCAGGCACAGCAAGTTGACTCCGAGATTCATTGGCCCATTTGAGATTCTCAGGCAGATGGGCAGCATGGCATATGAGCTAGCTTTACCCCCAGCGCTAGCGAGTGTGCATCCAGTCTTCCATGTGTCTATGCAACGACCCACTTCCACCCGGTACGGTTATACCAACCCACATCGGATGAGAGCAAGCCGCTACAGAGGAGAATACCCCAACAAGTAATAAGTGAGCTGAGATATACACAAATAGATTTCAATAATGCAACGGAATTTAAATGAATCTTATTCCATCAACTTTTCAATCCACATACCACAGTCTGTATAGTTCAACAAAAGATAACATAAGCGCAATATTTCCTAAATACATAGCCGACTCCAAGTACATTTGATCAAAATTCAAATTTCAATTGTAGCATTACATACAATGAAAGATAATTTACAAATCTTCAATCGCTTAGTCCAACTCCACTTCAAGTCTTGCTAGCTCCTCCGCTACTAATTTCCTGAAATGTTTAGCAAGAGTGAGTCTACACAATAGACTCAGCAAGTAACTTAAGATTCAACACATACATGCTTTTTATCAATTAACACAATAAAATTTCAGCAGTCAACATCATACCTGATCACGCTCTAACCTATACAATTGCACAGGGAATTTCATTAAACAATTATCCTAACACATGTAAAACTAAAATCTAACAAGCTCACTAACATCATGGTGTCATTAACACGAGTAGAATATATACTCACACATTTTTACACTTTACCCAAGTCATTGCAAGGTTTGCACAACTAACCATTGTAACATATACAAGATAGGTAGCACTCCTAGCATGATTTCTAACCCACTTCGCATGCAATCATAACAATTTACTCCACATTTAGCTTGCTGATTTTATACAAGTTTTACCACATTCATATTACCTTTGCATAGGGATCACTTTTAACTACACGACATAGTACTAAACACATGTACATCCAATAATTCAAATTCTATGAATATGAAAACATATACTTACATTTGAATACTAATAGTAACATCACTTTTAGCATTTGGCAATTAATACATCAACACATACACTCAGAGGAATAATCTAATTCATGAGGATAATAACACACGTTTATACACATCAATAACAAAATATCAATTAACACTATTGCCATTTACACTTATACTATTCTCTCGTTACATACAACCATATGATTAACCTTGGCTTTCCCACATACTCACTTTTGTTCTATCACACAATACTTATACACATTTCCCATTATTTCCTCTTTGACATTCACATACTTCTTATCATTTCACTTTTTGCACATAACATGTGCCACATTTACACATATCTCGCACATACCTTGTGCTATGAACACATATCACTTTTCACATCACACTTATGCTCATTTTCACATAATGCCAAGACACAGCCCAAACCACCATTAACGATCACATAGCACACACATTCACATTCACGTACTTAATCACTGGCACAGTGATAAGTCTTAGTTCCTGCAGAAACCGGGGAAAGCCCTTCCCACCATTACCAGTGGAACTTGTCCACCTCCAGGATTTCACAAGACCCTTTGCCAGGGTATAACACTTTATCAAGACCCTTCTCTAGGGTATCACATATCATATTGAGCTTTCCCGTAGGGGCACTACTACAGTACAGCTCCAAGCATCTAAGGTGGCAGTGTCTTATGGGCACCATGTTTCTCTTGTCACATTTAACCATTTTATACACTTATATCACTTGTTCTTACACTTCTCATGCTTGCACACCCTTCTACATAATTCATACACACATAAGCTTTCATTTACTGATTTTAACCTTACTATGGCAACTGCCAAATAATCATAATACAGATTTAATCATATTAAAATTTACTGAATCACATCAAATCACAATTAGCATGCTCACATAGTCATTTTTCTCATTAAAAATCCATAACAATACTTACTGTTATCAAAATAACATGAGATTTTAACCACAGACAAATTTCAGGTTTATAATCACATGCAAATTTTCATATTTTTCTTAATCATATTACATTTACAGAATTAAAACATGCAATCTCATGCCGTTCATAATTCGATTTAACATGAATCTAACATGAATATCCAATCTGACAGTTCACGGTCCTGAACCTAACATACTCATCATCACAGGAATTTTCCCCGGATTTATTGCACCACACTCAATTTACTGTAGATTTTACAAATCCTACGCATGTCTTCTATTTCCAAAACAGAAATTACAGTAAATCCCACAGCCATGGAGAAATTCTCAAAATTTTAGGGCCAGGACTGATCCGTAGATACATGGTTTAGAAAAACTTAGGGTATCCCATTCTTCAGGAATCATGTAAACTATGGGAGAACATGCAAAAATTCATTTTCCAACATGTATTTCAATAAGTTAAACAATCCATGCCATTCACCAAAAAGCACAGAAAATAACACATGCATCCCATGGTCTATTTTACATAGCATATATGACTACATTATACCCTCATTCGAAAACACTTCGAAAATTAATCATATAGAAGGGAGAACAGCTCACTGTTCTGCCCTGAAGAACATAACGGCATTGTCTGGACGTTAATGGCACTTTAACGGCAATATCGTTGGCCGCTAATCTAAGATCTTGACGGCCATGGGTCATGCCGTCAAGTTCAGATCTGTGCAAAACACAGACCCGAGCTCCATATACAAGCAGAATGGGGGAATCCAGGACGCGAGGAAAAATCCAGAAAAATGCTGGGACCTAGGGCACATGTATAGGATTGAGATCTATAGGTTACTTGCCTTTCTAAAAACCTCCAAAGGGATCTATGTTTCTGTTGAAGCTCTCCTTGGGCAGTCCCAAGAAGCCTCCAAAACACCACTCCTCCAGGTTTTTGGTCGATGCCGATGCTAAACCAGTGGTGGGGAAGCCTTCTCCTTGGTCCCCTCTACCCTCCAGTTGCAATAGAACGCCGGATGAAGCTCCAAATCGTCAGATCAAGGCATGCAAAGACCAAACTTCCTCACAGCTTGCTAGGTTTTCTCTCCTCTTTGCAAAGGGGCCCAAAGAGAGTTCTTTCTGGTGCAGGAGGAGCTTGGTTTAAAGGAGAGGGGTCTCTCCTTTCCTGCAGAGGTGATGGGAAAGGATCAGAGCCATTGGGGACAGCTCCCCAATGGCTGAGCTTCCTTCTTCCAGGATTTCGGGGTCCGCAATGCATGCACGTCAGAGAAGTAAACGTCCACCTATATGGACGGCTACTTAAGGCTGGGCGTCCATCGATATGGACACCGACACCTCATGGGCGTCCACCCATATTGACGCCAATTGGCACTCCCGCCAGAACTTAAAATCATGCAGAACCATGCTTAATCCATACATATATGCACATGAACCCTATGTACTATAACGTATACACCGCTATACCATGTAAACATCCAATCTTTACAACTAATCATACTCGTACATACATAGGTACATTATGCATGAACTAGATAGATACAATATGCACACCGATAACTAGATTAAACTTGCACAACATTACTTAAATACTATATGCGTGAAATTCCTAATATACACAATATGCACAATTTAGCTAATTGCCTATTATCACCCAAAATTTCCAAAGAATACATGCATGTTATTCATGAGGAATATAGAATTACGATACACATTACTAAATACACCTACCATACTTGAACTCCATATGTACATGCAATGTACGAAGTACAATGTACACATTAACTACACCATGCAAATGAACAACGTTTACAACTAAACACACACACATGCATACATAAGTATACCAAGGTGTTATGTATGTAGAATTAGGTATACAATTATCACACGCATAAGATAACATACATATGTACATACACATATGCACTTCATACTCTCTCACACAATGTCCATGAAATAGGATATTCTTCAATATTTAGATTGTACATGTATAATATTTAAATAGATACCTTATACAAAATTGGCCAATTACTTGTATTCATAATAATAATATACGTCCCCGCATATACACATGCGCAATTTATAATTATAATATGCACAATCTTCATGCACGCCATTTATGCAAGAACGAGCAAACATCATATACATAAAATATAAGTGGGAAAAAGAGAATTCGGGGCCTTACATCCTCTCCCCCTTAAAGAGATCTTCGTCCCCGAAGATCGGATCACGTACCCTTGATGACATCTCGTTGACACTTCTAGTCCACTTAGACTGGTGCCTAAATTCCTACCGGTGGCTTCCTTATTTCTGAACATCTCCGGGAATAAACCTCTTCTTCTGATTCGGACAGTCTTTAATCCGATGATTCTTGCTACCACACTTGAGACATCTTCCCGACCTCGTCCAACATACGTCTCTGCCGTGGCGCTTGCCACAATGCACACATACGGGCTTCTCATTGCCGGCCGAAACTACTGATTGAAAGGTTGATTCTATTGGTACCACAGTTGGTTGTTGTCCTTTCATGAGCTTCTTCATCTTCCTCTTTTGCCGTTGAAATGGTTCTGGTAACATTTCTAATCGGGCTTTCTTCTCTGCCAAGTACAACTCCATTTCACTCTCTTGTCTGCACGCCGCGCTAAGAGCCACACCCATAGTTCTAAGGTCAAACGCCGCCAGTCTGGCTCTCAATGACGGTCTAAGTCCCATTACAAACTTCCTTGCCTTGCGCCTCTCATCGGCAACTATGTGTGGTGCATATCTAGACAACTCTGCAAATCTAGCCTCATACTCCAAAACCGTCATCGATCCCTGAGTCAATGCTAAGAATTCCTGCTCCATTTTGTCCTGTATATGCTCAGGAACATACTTGGCCTGAAACATCCTTACGAAATCTTCCCAAGTAACTTCTAGCTCCACTCCCTCGAACCGCGTGCGAAGAACAGAAGACCACCACACATCCGCTCGCTCCTGAAGCATGTATGCCGCTAGACTGATCTTGTCATCTTCTACACACCTGATGGCTCTGAATATCTTTTCAATTTCCCTGAGCCAACTTTCTGCAACTAACGGCTCACTCTCCCCCTTAAAAGAGGGTGGAGCCATTCTCCTGAACCTCTCCATGACTGATACTCCTCCTAACCCATGGTCCTGCTGAGCTGGTGCCGGAACCTGAGCCTGAAGCTGAGTTTGAAGAGCCGCTTGTGTTTGCGCCTGAGTCTGTATTGCTTGTACAATCCCTTGCATGACCGTACCATAATCATCCAACGGTGGCGGGGGTGGCGGCGGCGATCCTTGAAGTGCTGGTACTTTATGCTGCTCTCCGTCAGTCCTATTTAACCTTTCATCCCGAACAGGGAAGCTCGAACGTCGAACCCCGCTAGCCATTGCTACAAAATAAACATCAAGTTAAACTCCACTTATCCCTATACCTAACATGTTATCATGTATTTATCTTACTACTTTTCTAGTACTATCTTAATTATTCCTTGGATCGGGCTATCCACTACAAAGACTTAGAGATGTGATTTAGTTGATGGCTATTTATGTATAAGCTCAACCCAAAGGGCTCTGATACCATCTCTGCAACGACCCACTTCCACCCGGTACGGTTATACCAACCCACATCGGATGAGAGCAAGCCGCTACAGAGGAGAATACCCCAACAAGTAACAAATGAGCTGAGATATACACAAATAGATTTCAATAATGCAATAGAATTTAAATGAATCTTATTCCATCAACTTTTCAATCCACATACCACAGTCTGTATAGTTCAACAAGAGATAACATAAGCGCAATATTTCCCAAATACATAGCCGACTCCAAGTACATTTGATCAAAATTCAAATTTCAATTGTAGCATTACATACAATGAAAGATAATTTACAAATCTTCAATCGCTTAGTCCAACTCCACTTCAAGTCTTGCTAGCTCCTCCGCTACTAATTTCCTGAAATGTTTAGCAAGAGTGAGTCTACACAATAGACTCAGCAAGTAACTTAAGATTCAACACATACATGCTTTTTATCAATTAACACAATAAAATTTCAGCAGTCAACATCATACATGATCACGCTCTAACCTATACAATTGCACAGGGAATTTCATTAAACAATTATCCTAACATATGTAAAACTAAAATCTAACAAGCTCACTAACATCATGGTGTCATTAACACGAGTAGAATATACATTCACACATTTTTACACTTTACCCAAGTCATTGCAAGGTTTGCACAACTAACCATTGTAACATATACAAGATAGGTAGCACTCCTAGCATGATTTCTAACCCACCTCGCATGCAATCATAACAATTTACTCCACATTTAGCTTGTTGATTTTATACAAGTTTTACCACATTCATATTACCTTTGCATAGGGATCACTTTTAACTACACGACATAGTACTAAACACATGTACATCCAATAATTCAAATTCTATGAATATGAAAACATATACTTACATTTGAATACTAATAGTAACATCACTTTTAGCATTTGGCAATTAATACATCAACACATACACTCAGAGGAATAATCTAATTCATGAGGATAATAACACACGTTTATACACATCAATAACAAAATATCAATTAACACTATTGCCATTTACACTTATACTATTCTCTCGTTACATACAACCATATGATTAACCTTGGCTTTCCACATACTCACTTTTGTTCTATCACACAATACTTATACACATTTCCCATTATTTCCTCTTTGACATTCACATACTTCTTATCATTTCACTTTTGCACATAACATGTGCCACATTTACACATATCTCGCACATACCTTGTGCTATGAACACATATCACTTTTCACATCACACTTATGCTCATTTTCACATAATGCCAAGACACAGCCCAAACCACCATTAGACGATCACATAGCACACACATTCACATTCACGTACTTAATCACCGGCACAGTGATAAGTCTTAGTTCCTGCAGAAACCGGGGAAAGCCCTTCCCACCATTACCAGTGGAACTTGTCCACCTCCAGGATTTCACAAGACCCTTTGCCAGGGTATAACACTTTATCAAGACCCTTCTCTAGGGTATCACATATCATATTGAGCTTTCCCGTAGGGGCACTACTACAGTACAGCTCCAAGCATCTAAGGTGGCAGTGTCTTATGGGCACCATTGTTTCTCTTGTCACATTTAACCATTTTATACACTTACATCACTTGTTCTTACACTTCTCATGCTTGCACACCCTTCTACATAATTCATACACACATAAGCTTTCATTTACTGATTTTAACCTTACTATGGCAACTGCCAAATAATCATAATACAGATTTAATCATACTGAAATTTACTTAATCACATCAAATCACAATTAACATGCTCACATAGTCGTTTTTCTCATTAAAAATCCATAACAATACTTACTGTTATCAAAATAACATGAGATTTTAACCACAGACAAATTTCAGGTTTATAATCACACATGCAAATTTTCATATTTTTCTGAATCATATTACATTTGCAGGAATTAAAACATGCAATCTCATGTCGTTCATAATTCGATTTAACATGGAATATAACATGAATATCCAATATGACAGTTCACGGTCCTGAACCTAACATACTCATCATCACAGGAATTTTCCCCGAATTTATTGCACCACACTCAATTTACTGTAAATTTTACAAATCCTACGCATGTCTTCTATTTCCAAAACGGAAATTACAGTAAATCCCACAGTCATGGAGAAATTCTCAAATTTTCAGGGCCAGGACTGATCCGTAGATACATGGTTTAGAAAAACTTAGGGTATCCAATTCTTCAGGGATCATGTAAACTATGGGAGAACATGCAAAAATCCATTTTCCAACATGTATTTCAATAAGTTAAACAATCCATGCCATTCACCAAAAAGCACAGAAAATAACACATGCATCCCATGGTCTATTTTACATAGCATATATGACTACATTATATCCTCATTCGAAAACACTTCGAAAATTAATCATATAGAAGGGAGAACAGCTCACTGTTCTGCCCTGAAGAACTTAACGGCATTGTCTGGACGTTAATGGCGCTTTAACGGCAATATCGTTGGCCGCTAATCTAAGATCTTGACGGCCATGGGTCATGTCGTCAAGTTCAGGTCTGTGCAAAACACAGACCCGAGCTCCATATACAAGCAGAATGGGGGAATCCAGGACGCGAGGAAAAATCCAGAAAAATGCTGGGACCTAGGGCACATGTATAGGATTGAGATCTATAGGTTACTTGCCTTTCTAAAAACCTCCAAAGGGATCTATGTTGTTGTTGAAGCTCTCCTTGGGCAGTCCCAAGAAGCCTCCAAAACACCACTCCTCCAGGTTTTTGGTCGATGCCGATGCTAAACCAGTGGTGGGGAAGCCTTCTCCTTGGTCCCCTCTAGCCTCCAGTTGCAATAGAACGCCGGATGAAGCTCCAAATCATCAGATCAAGGCATGCAAAGACCAAACTTCCTCACAGCTTGCTAGGTTTTCTCTCCTCTTTGCAAAGGGCCCAAAGAGAGTTCTTTCTGGTGCAGGAGGAGCTTGGTTTAAAGGAGAGGGGTCTCTCCTTTCCCGCAGAGGTGATAGGAAAGGCTCAGAGCCGTTGGGGACAGCTCCCCAATGGCTGAGCTTCCTTCTTCCAGGATTTCGAGGTCTGCAACGCATGCAGGTCAGAGAAGTAAACATCCACCTATATGGACGGCTACTTAAGGCTGGGCGTCCATCGATATGGACGCCGACACCTCATGGGCGTCCACCCATGTTGACGCCAATTGGCCCTCCCACCAGAATGTAAAATCATGCAGAACCATGCTTAATCCATACATATATGCACATGAACCCTATGTAGTATAACGTATACACCGCTATACCATGTAAACATCCAATCTTTACAACTAATCATACTCGTACATACATAGGTACATTATGCATGAAATAGATAGATACAATATGCACACCGATAACTAGATTAAACTTGTACAACATTACGTAAATACTATATGCGTGAAATTCCTAATATACACAATATGCACAATTTAGCTAATTGCCTATTCTCTCCCAAAATTTCCTAAGAATACATGCATGTTATTCATGAGGAATATAGAATTACGATACACATTACTAAATACACCTACCATACTTGAACTCCATATGTACATGCAATGTACAAAGTACAATGTACACATTAACTACACCATGCAAATGAACAACGTTTACAACTAAACACACACACATGCATACATAAGTATACCAAGGTGTTATGTATGTAGAATTAGGTATACAATTATCACACGCATAAGATAACATACATATGTACATACACATATGCACTTCATACTCTCTCACACAATGTCCATGAAATAGGATATTCTTCAATATTTAGATTGTACATGTATAATATTTAAATAGATACCTTATACAAAATTGGCCAATTACTTGTATTCATAATAATAATATACGTCCCCGCATATACACATGCGCAATTTATAATTATAATATGCACAATCTTCATGCACGCCATTTATGCAAGAACGAGCAAACATCATATACATAAAATATAAGTGGGAAAAAGAGAATTCGGGGCCTTACATCCTCTCCCCCTTAAAGAGATCTTTGTCCCCGAAGATCGGATCACGTACCCTTGATGACATCTCGTTGCCGCTTCTAGTCCACTTAGACTGGTGCCTAAATTCCTACCGGTGGCTTCCTTATTACTGGAACATCTCCGGGAATAAACCTCTTCTTCTGATTCGGATAGTCTTTAATCCGATGATTCTTGCTACCAGACTTGAGACATCTTCCCGACCTCATCCAACATACGTCTCCGCCGTGGCGCTTGCCACAATGCACACATACGGGCTTCTCATTGCCGGCCGAAACTACTGACTGAAAGGTTGATTCTATTGGTACCACAGTTGGTTGCTGTCCTTTCATGAGCTTCTTCATCTTCCTCTTTTGCCGTTGAAATGGTTCTGGTAACATTTCTAATCGTGCTTTCTTCTCTGCCAAGTACAACTCCATTTCACTCTCTTGTCTGCACGCCGCGCTAAGAGCCACACCCATAGTTCTAAGGTCAAACGCCGCCAGTCTGGCTCTCAATGACGGTCTAAGTCCCATTACAAACTTCCTTGCCTTGCGCCTCTCATCGGCAACTATGTGTGGTGCATATCTAGACAACTCTGCGAATCTAGCCTCATACTCCAAAACCGTCATCGATCCCTGAGTCAATGCTAAGAATTCCTGCTCCATTTTGTCCTGTATATGCTCAGGAACATACTTGGCCAGAAACATCCTTACGAAATCTTCCCAAGTAACTTCTAGCTCCACTCCCTCGAACCGCGTGCGAAGAACAGAAGACCACCACACATCCGCTCGCTCCTGAAGCATGTATGCCGCCAGACTGATCTTGTCATCTTCTACACACCTGATGGCTCTGAATATCTTTTCAATTTCCCTGAGCCAACTTTCTGCAACTAACGGCTCACTCTCCCCCTTAAAAGAGGGTGGAGCCATTCTCCTGAACCTCCCCATGACTGATACTCCTCCTAACCCATGGTCATGCTGAGCTGGTGCCGGAACCTGTGCCTGAAGCTGAGTTTGAAGAGCCGCTTGTGTTTGCGCTTGAGTCTGTATTGCTTGTACAATCCCTTTCATGACCGTACCATAATCAGCCAACGGTGGCGGGGGTGGGACCGGCGATCCTTGAAGTGCTGGTACTTCATGCTGCTCTCCGTCAGTCCTATTTAACCCTTCATCCCGAACAGGGAAGCTCGAACGTCGAACCCCGCTAGCCATTGCTACAAAATAAACATCAAGTTAAACTCCACTTATCCCTATACCTAACATGTTATCATGTATTTATCTTACTACTTTTCTAGTACTATCTTAATTATTCCTTGGATCGGGCTATCCACTACAAAGACTTAGAGATGTGATTTAGTTGATGGCTATTTATGTATAAGCTCAACCCAAAGGGCTCTGATACCATCTCTGCAACGACCCACTTCCATCCGGTACGGTTATACCAACCCACATCGGATGAGAGCAAGCCGCTACAAGGGAGAATACCCCAATAAGTAACAAGTGAGCTGAGATATACACAAATAGATTTCAATAATGCAACGGAATTTAAATGAATCTTATTCCATCAACTTTTCAATCCACATACCACAGTCTGTATAGTTCAACAAGAGATAACATAAGCAAAATATTTCCCAAATACATAGCCGACTCCAAGTACATTTGATCAAAATTCAAATTTCAATTGTAGCATTACATACTATGAAAGATAATTTACAAATCTTCAATCGCTTAGTCCAACTCCACTTCAAGTCTTGCTAGCTCCTCCGCTACTAATTTCCTGAAATGTTTAGCAAGAGTGAGTCTACACAATAGACTCAGCAAGTAACTTAAGATTCAACACATACATACTTTTTATCAATTAACACAATAAAATTTCAGCAGTCAACATCATACATGATCACGCTCTAACCTATACAATTGCACAGGGAATTTCATTAAACAATTATCCTAACATATGTAAAACTAAAATCTAACAAGCTCACTAACATCATAGTGTCATTAACACAAGTAGAATATATACTCACACATTTTTACACTTTACCCAAGTCATTGCAAGGTTTGCACAACTAACCATTGTAACATATACAAGATAGTAGCACTCCTAGCATGATTTCTAACCCACTTCGCATGATATCATAACAATTTACTCCACATTTAGCTTGCTGATTTTATACAAGTTTTACCACATTCATATTACCTTTGCATAAGGATCACTTTTAACTACACGACATAGTACTAAACACATGTACATCCAATAATTCAAATTCTATGAATATGAAAACATATACTTACATTTGAATACTAATAGTAACATCACTTTTAGCATTTGGCAATTAATACATCAACACATACACTCAGAGGAATAATCTAATTCATGAGGATAATAACACACGTTTATACACATCAATAACAAAATATCAATTAACACTATTGCCATTTACACTTATACTATTCTCTCGTTACATACAACCATATGATTAACCTTGGCTTTCCCACATACTCACTTTTGTTCTATCACACAATACTTATACACATTTCCCATTATTTCCTCTTTGACATTCACATACTTCTTATCATTTCACTTTTTGCACATAACATGTGCCACATTTACACATATCTCGCACATACCTTGTGCTATGAACACATATCACTTTTCACATCACACTTATGCTCATTTTCACATAATGCCAAGACACAGCCCAAACCACCATTAGACGATCACATAGCACACACATTCACATTCATGTACTTAATCACCGGCACAGTGATAAGTCTTAGTTCCTGCAGAAACCGGGGAAAGCCCTTCCCACCATTACCAGTGGAACTTGTCCACCTCCAGGATTTCACAAGACCCTTTGCCAGGGTATAACATTTTATCAAGACCCTTCTCTAGGGTATCACATATCATATTGAGCTTTCCCGTAGGGGCACTACTACAGTACAGCTCCAAGCATCTAAGGTGGCAGTGTCTTATGGGCACCATGGTTTCTCTTGTCACATTTAACCATTTTATACACTTATATCACTTGTTCTTACACTTCTCATGCTTGCACACCCTTCTACATAATTCATACACACATAAGCTTTCATTTACTGATTTTAACCTTACTATGGCAACTTCCAAATAATCATAATACAGATTTAATCATACTGAAATTTACTTAATCACATCAAATCACAATTAATATGCTCACATAGTCATTTTTCTCATTAAAAATCCATAACAATACTTACTGTTATCAAAATAACATGAGATTTTAACCACAAGCAAATATCAGGTTTATAATCACACATGCAAATTTTCATATTTTTCTGAATCATGTCACATTTACAGGAATTAAAACATGCAATCTCATGCCGTTCATAATTCGATTTAACATGGAATATAACATGAATATCCAATCTGACAGTTCAGGGTCCTGAACCTAACATACTCATCATCACAGGAATTTTCCCTGGATTTATTGCACCACACTCAATTTACTATAAATTTTACAAATCCTACGCATGTCTTCTATTTCCAAAACAGAAATTACAGTAAATCCCACAATCATGGAGAAATTCTTAAAATTTCAGGGCCAGGACTGATCCGTAGATACATGGTTTAGAAAAACTTAGGGTATCCCATTCTTCAGGGATCATGTAAACTATGGGAGAACATGCAAAAATCCATTTTCCAACATGTATTTCAATAAGTTAAACAATCCATGCCATTCACCAAAAAGCACAGAAAATAACACATGCATCCCATGGTCTATTTTACATAGCATATATGACTACATTATATCCTCATTCGAAAACACTTCGAAAATTAATCATATAGAAGGGAGAACAGCTCACTGTTCTGCCATGAAGAACTTAACAGCATTGTCTGGACGTTAATGGCGCTTTAACGGAAATATCGTTGGCCGCTAATCTAAGATCTTGACGGCCATGGGTCATGTCGTCAAGTTCAGGTCTGTGCAAAACACAGACCCGAGCTCCATATACAAGCAGAATGGGGGAATCCAGGACGCGAGGAAAAATCCAGAAAATGCTGGGACCTAGGGCACATGTATAGGATTGAGATCTATAGGTTACTTGCCTTTCTAAAAACCTCCAAAGGGATCTATGTTGCTGTTGAAGCTCTCCTTGGGCAGTCCCAAGAAGCCTCCAGAACACCACTCCTCCAGGTTTTTGGTCGATGCCGATGCCAAACCAGTGGTGGGGAAGCCTTCTCCTTGGTCCCCTCTAGCCTCCAGTTGCAATAGAACGACGGATGAAGCTCCAAATCGTCAGATCAAGGCATGCAAAGACCAAACTTTCTCACAGCTTGCTAGGTTTTCTCTCCTCTTTGCAAAAGGGCCCAAAGAGAGTTCTTTCTGGTGCAGGAGGAGTTTGGTTTAAAGGAGAGGGGTCTCTCCTTTCCCGCAGAGGTGATGGGAACAGCTCAGAGCCGTTGGGGACAGCTCCCCAATGGCTGAGCTTCCTTCTTCCAGGATTTCGGGGTCTGCAACGCATGCAGGTCAGAGAAGTAAACGTCCACCTATATGGACGGCTACTTAAGGCTGGGCGTCCATCGATATGGACGCCGACACCTCATGGGCGTCCACCCATGTTGACGCCAATTGGCCCTCCTGCCAGAACATAAAATCATGCAGAACCATGCTTAATCCATACATATATGCACATGAACCCTATGTAGTATAACGTATACACCGCTATACCATGTAAACATCCAATCTTTACAACTAATCATACTCGTACATACATAGGTACATTATGCATGAAATAGATAGATACAATATGCACACCGATAACTAGATTAAACTTGCACAACATTACTTAAATACTATATGCGTGAAATTCCTAATATACACAATATGCACAATTTAGCTAATTGCCTATTGTCACCCAAAATTTCGTAAGAATACATGCATGTTATTCATGAGGAATATAGATTACGATACACATTACTAGATACACCTACCATACTTGAACTCCATATGTACATGCAATGTACGAAGTACAATGTACACATTAACTACACATGCAAATGAACAACGTTTACAACTAAACACACACACATGCATACATAAGTATACCAAGGTGTTATGTATGTAGAATTAGGTATACAATTATCACACGCATAAGATAACATACATATATACATACACATATGCACTTCATACTCTCTCACACAATGTCCATGAAATAGGATATTCTTCAATATTTAGATTGTACATGTATAATATTTAAATAGATACCTTATACAAAATTGGCCAATTACTTGTATTCATAATAATAATATACGTCCCCGCATATACACATGCGCAATTTATAATTATAATATGCACAATCTTCATGCACGCCATTTATGCAAGAACGAGCAAACATCATATACATAAAATATAAGTGGGAAAAAGAGAATTCGGGGCCTTACAGTCTATGCTTAGGAGATATGTGCGAGATCTGTCTCATATTATCAGTCTTGAGCCAGTGGAGATTCAGCCAGACTTGTCGTATGTAGAGCAACCAGTAGCTATCCTTGACCGGAAGGTTCAGCACCTCAGGAACAAGAGTATTGCATCCGTAAAGGTGTTATGGAGGAATTTCTCGCGAGAGGAGGCTACATGGGAGCTTGAGGACGCCATGAAAAAAAAATATCCCCATTTGTTTGGTTAGTATTTTCGTTATAACTTCGAGGACGAAGTTTTCTTTTAGGAAGAGAGGGTGTAAGGCCTCGAATTGTTCATATTATGCTTATTGATTTTGTGCATATTATAAATATTTATTACTTATGTGCATATGTATATATATGTTATTTCTGTGCATATAATTGTTATTTAAATGTGCATATAGTATTTAATTATTGATGTGTATATGTATTTATCTATTCTATGCATGTATGTTATTTATTTTTGGTTTCTGCCTAAATCCCTGTTAACGTCAACATCCCTTGGCGTTAAGGGTAGGTTGACGGCAACCAATGTGCCGTTGACTTCATGGGTAGGGGATATAGACGTCCAGATCGATGGACGCCTACTTCTTGTTAACGAAAGCAAAGTGGTCGTTTACTTCTCCGGATATGTTGCATTTTCAGATCTGAAAATGATTGTGTTTTCTCTGGGTGCTAATTAGGAATCCCACCCCAACGGTAGGAAAATCTAATCCTAGGCACACCCCGACTCATAGCCCTATAAAACATCCATTTTTTGGCCAGATTAGGTCCTTCGGCTCTAAGGAAAAAACTAGGGTTTGTGGAGAGAAAACCAATTTTTGCAAAGCTTGCGATGTGTATGGGGTTCTTTCGGCGATCTACTGTGACTGGAAGGAGCTCTTGCTATTGAGGAATCTTCCCCGACTCGGAGATCCATCTGCATTAGCAAAAAGACCGGATTTGGAAGAGGATTCTGCAACTTCTTGGCTTTGCCAAGGAGGGCTTCTTCAACAAAATGATCTTCTTAGATTTATTTCCAGGCAAGTAATTGAGGGTATTATCCCTAGACTAGTCCTTTAGGTCTTAGATATTTTTCCAGAATTTATTCGTGTTTTGGAACCCCAAATTCACCTTTTATTTGAGTTCGGTCTGCACTTCTGCGGACAGGAGGTTGACGGCAAGCTTGTTGCCGCCAAGTTCCTGAGTTGACAGCAAGCTTGTTGCCACCATGTTCTGAGTTGACGACAGCATAGTATATCGTTAACCCTTGTTGGCAGCAAGGCCCTTGCCGTCAAGTTCATCTATTTTCTGCAGAACTATATGTTGATCTTTGTACTGTGTTTTTCGACTATTTGGAGGTATGCACATGCTGTAAAAATTAGGGTTTGTCAGGTATGGTCTCTAGGTCATATCATGAGGTTCTGTCGAATTTTCTGAATATGATTATATTTAATATAAATTCTGTATTGATGAAATAAGCATGTTATGACTGTGTTTAATTCTGAATAAATAGATTCGTTGCATGTTAGGGTTTTTAAAAAATTCCATGATATTAGGGTTACTATTTTCATGTTTTAGAACTATTAGAATCGACTATTTTGCTGTGGACCATGTTAAAGTGAATTTCTAGTTAAATTTGCATGAAATAATTTTAAATTGTTAAAATTAGTTTTACTGTTGCGAAACATCTGAAAAATTGGACATGTGACATATTACCTGTATGAAGCCTGTGATAAAAATTTGATATTGTTATGATACCTGTGAGTACTATTTGTATTTTAAAAGGAGATTTAAGCCATAATAAGTATGATTAATTTAAATCATGTAATTTCAAGAGAATTGCAGCATGTTAGGGCTCTCTTATGTTTAATTTAACACAGTGAATTAGTCATTCTGAGTTATGTAAACTAAAAAATGTATATTTGTTTAAAGTGCATGTAATGAGTTAAATTGTGCATATAAGTGAATGAAACCATGTGATTAAGTGTTAATGTAAAATATGTGCTGAGATTGACACTGCTACAATAGAAGGCTGTGGAGTGGTACTATAGAAAAGTCCCTATGGGAAGGCTCATTGTGTATGTGATATCTTGTGGGCATCATGATGAAATCCTGGAGGTGGACAAGTACTACTGGTTAGGGTGGAGAAGGCTTCTCCTAGTTCTGTGCAGTTACCAAGATTCGTCACTATATTGCCTAGGTGACGGGTATGTGTTATGTGAATGTGTGTCCTTCTTTATGGTGGTTCGGACTATGTGTCACGGCAATTAAGTGTAAAATTGTGGAAAATGTGAATATGTGCAATGCGAACATGTGTTAGTGTTATGTGAATGTGGTAGCATGTGAAGAGGTGTGAAACCATGTGAATGAGAGTTAATTATGTTAAAACAGCAAGTTAAAGATGTGTATATGTGTTATAAATGCATGAGAAAATTGTTAGATATCATGCTAGGATTGCTAGTTACCTTGTGCTAATTTCCAAGCTCTATTTGTCTAAGAATATGGTTGATATGAGTTGTGATTAGCAACATGAATCATGTTACATGTTATGTGTAGAAAGAATGTGTAGGTTATTTATACTTAATTGTCATGAAGCATGTACATGTATTTATCTTATTATTTAAAAGACTAGCATGTGTATGTGATATGTGTAAGGATGTACCTTTAGGTTGCTTGCTGGGTCTTGTTGAAAGACTCGTACTTTCTTTAACATACAAGTGAG
>CM024761.1:72917316-73025774 GCA_014218235.1 Colocasia esculenta | reverse complement strand
TTTAGGCTGTGTGCTCATGCAGCAAGAGAGGGTAGTAGCTTATGCTTCTCGTCAGCTGAAGGAGCATGAGAGGAACTATCCGACTCATGATTTAGAGCTAGCAGCTGTGGTTCATGCACTAAAGATCTGGAGGCACTATCTTTATGGTGTCAGATTTGAGGTGTTTACCGACCACAAGAGCTTGAGGTATCTTTTCTCCCAAAAGGAATTAAACCTGAGGCAGAGAAGATGGATTGAGTTCTTGAAGGACTATGACTTCGACCTTCAGTATCATCCTGGAAAGGCGAACGTCGTAGCGGATGCTCTTAGTAGGAAGAGGTCTTCGCTCCAGCAGGATTGGAAGATGTTGGAGGATGCAGCGTGCTCTATGACCGAGTTAGAGCCATCGTTGTGTCAGGCTTTTGTAGCTCAGCTATCCCTTAGATCCTCAGTCTTGGATGAGGTGATTGAGCAGAGAAAGCCGATCCTAGATTGTTAGAGTTAGAGGGTAAGGCGGGCATTGCTCGTGATGAGGACGGTGTGATTAGATTTCAGCACCGCGTTTGTGTCCCCGATGTAGTAGATGTTCGTAAGCATGTGTTAGCGGAGGCTCATAGATCGCGATTCTCTATTCATCCGGGTAACACTAAGATGTATCAAGACCTGAAGAGATCATTTTGGTGGTCCGGCATGAAGAAGGATGTTGCGGATTATGTGTCTAGATGTCTAGTATGTCAGCAGGTGAAGCCGAGCGGCAGCGACCATCCGGCCTTATGCAGAGGATGGATATCCCCGTATGGAAGTGGGAAGCTATCACTATGGATTTCGTACCGGGTTTGCCTCGATCTAGAAGGGGCAATGACTCGATTTGGGTAGATGTAGATAGATTCTCGAAGACTGCTCATTTCTTACCTATGAAGAAGAAGTAGTCAGTAGAGAGCTTAGCTAGATTGTATGTTAGCGGTATCGTTAGATTGCATGGTGTGCCGAAGTCGATCATTTCGGATCGAGATCCGAGATTCACTCGAGATTGTGGAAGGGTCTTCAGGATGCATTAGGTTCGGAGCTTAAGCTCAGTTCGGCGTTTCATCCCCAGACCGATGGACAGTCGAGAGGACTATCCAGACGCTCGAGGACATGTTGAGAGCGTGTGTTCTGGATTGGAAGGATGATTGGAGCGTCATTTACCTCTTGTGGAGTTCGCATACAAAACAGCTTTCATGCTAGTATTGGAATGGCTCCATTCGAGGCGTTGTATGGTAGGCCTGCAGATCTCCGCTATGTTGGGAGGAGACTGGTGATAGGTAGTTGATCGGACCGGAGTTGGTTCAAGAAACTTCGGATAAGATTCAGCTTATCAGGAAAAGGCTTGTTGCGGCACAGGATAGGCAGAAGAGTTATGCCAACAACAGGAGGAAGGATTTGGAGTTCGAGGTTGGCGATCATGTCTTCTTGAAGATATCGCCTACTCGTGGAGTTGTCAGATGGCAGGCATAGCAAGCTAAGCTTTAGGTTCATTGGCCCATATGAGATTCTCAGACGTTTGGGCAACGTGGCGTACGAGCTAGCCTTACCCCCAGCTTTGGCTAGCGTTCACCCGGTATTCCACGTATCTATGCTCAGGAAGTATGTCCGAGAACCGTCTCATGTGATTAGTCATGAGCCAGTGGAGATCCATCCAGATCGTATGTCGAGCAACCAGTAGCCATTCTTGACCGGAAGGTGCAGCATCTCCGGAACAAGAGTATTGCGTCGGTGAAAGTTCTATGGCGGAACTTTTCACGTGAGGAGGCTACGTGGGAGCTTGAGGATACGATGAAGAAGAAGTATCCCCTTTTGTTTGAGCAGTGTCGTTCTAACTTCGAGGACGAAGTTTCTTATTTAAGGGGGAGAGGGTGTAGACCCTCGAATTTCCGTCGTATTTTTTCGTATTTATGTGTGTATATTGTGTTGAGTATGTATGTACGTATTTACGTGGATATTAAAATAGTATAAATACGTGTACATGTGCTTATATTAAACGTAAATAATGTATGTATTGCATGATGATAGTGTGGATACTATACCATGTACTTATGGCATGTATAGAAGCCTGGTATGCATGGTTTTCTGCATGAATTAGGGTTCTGGCCGCAGGACCTTTTGGCGTCAATCCCCAGGCCGTTGAGGTGGTGTTAGCGTCCAACCTGGACGCCAACACTAACTCCGGCGTCCAGCGATCTGGACGCCAACTTCTCTGGCCTGCATGCACAGCAGAGCTGCTATCTTCTGAAACAAGGCATGACAGCATGGGGGGATGTCCCCCAACGGCTCTAGGGCTGTCTAATCGGCATGGTGAGTGGGTGAGGGCCTCTCCTACATGCTGAACCCGAAATGGCCTCTCCCCACTTCTCACTTTCACCCTTGCAAGAGGAGAGAAGAGGAGAGAACAACCCTAGAGCTTTCTGTGAGAAAAACCCAGTTTGAACCCTAAAATCCGACCCCTTGAAGCTGGTTTGGAGATCTTCTGCATCAAGGAGGGAGCTGAAGCAAAGGGGAAGGCTTCCCATCCATCATCGGCGTGGAGATCAACCAGGAGCTCGGAGGAAGGCGATCTTGGAGGTGCTTCTGCAACTTCTTGGAACTGCCCAAGGAGGTCTTCTTCGAGCTATAAATTTCTTGGAGGATTTTTAGAGAGGCAAGTGACCTATCTATGGTATCCCGTATGAGTCTAGGAGGTTTTATAATTTTTATGGAATTTCCCTCGAGTCCTAGACCCTCCATTTCACCCAATTTCAGAGCTCGGGTCTGTGTTTCTGCACAGACCTGAGTAAACGGCAAGGTCCCCGGACGCCTGTGATGAGCTTGGCGTCCATCGACCATGCCGCTGACTCTGAGTCAGCGGCCAGAGACCGCCGTCTAGTTCTTCAGGACAGAACAGTGAGCTGTTCTGTCCCTCTTATACGTTAATTTCGTTATGACTTCCGTGATGAGGATATATGGTATTCCTATAAGCATGTATTTTGTGCATTGTGGTTGTGAATGAATGTGGTGTGTTGGTGAATGTGGAAGATTGGTGTCTTTAAACTTGTGGGCATAACTTGTAGATAATTCTTGCAAATTAATGTTCCATGATTAGGATTAGTAAATGTTGTGTTTCAGTCTATCCATGAAGAATTGTGGGACATGTATGTATGTTCTGAATTTTGTAATTCATGCATACTTGTGGAATTGCTAGAAAGTTCGATTCGGTAAAATGAAAGCATGAAAGAAATGGTTGTGGTAACGGATTTATAGATGTATGAATTAGGATGATGTTGTTCTGAAATCATGCATTGTGTTTTCTGTGCAAAACAGTAAGTGGGTGAATTTCAAATGTGTTAGACCCATGTTAGTATTAAGTTGAATAATATGCTAATTAGGTGTTTGATTTTCTGTAAATCCTATTTAGCTCAGAAAAATCTGAAAAATTGAGGGTATGATTTTGAACCTGAAAACAGCATGTGGTTAAAATTTCAGGTTATTTGGAACAGTAAATAAAAAGTTATGTGTTTTCATGTGAATTGTGAATAATTCGTACATATGATAGTAATGTGATTTTATTTTGTTTAAACCAGCATGATTGGTGTGTTTACTACATGTTGAATCTTGAAAACTCTGTAGTACCATGTTAGGAAAACAGAGGTGTTCATTGTGAGTAAGAAAGTGTGAATGAAATGAAGAGTGCCAAGTAAAAACCATGTGTAAAACATTAAATGTGTAAAAGTGTAAACTGTGCCAATGTGATACTACTTCCGAGAAGGCAATGGAGCTGTATCAGGGAAAAGTCCCCCTGAGAAAGTTCATTGTGTTAAGTGACCCTAAGGGCATTAGGGGGAAATCCTGGAGGTGGACAAGTACCACTGGTTAGGGTGGAGACTTGTTCTCCCGGTCTGCGCAGTCCAAGAGTCACCATTGCATTGCCTAGATGGTGCCTATGTGTTATGTGATGTGAATGTGTCCTTCTTTGGTGGTTTGGACTATGTGTCACGGCACTAAAATATGTGTAAAGTGTAATGTGTAAAGTGTATGTGACCATGTGTAAATGTGTAAGTGATGTGAATGTGTATGTGTAAAGTGTAACCATGTGAAAAGAGGAAATGTGAAAAAGGAAAATGTGAAAATCTAGATGTGCAATGTGTATTGAAACCATGTGAGGCTAAATCTGAAACCATGTGAATTCAGAAAATGCATGTTATCCTTCTTGTGTTTATGTGTGCAGAGTGTTAGAACCCATGATAGGGACAACAAATGAATATGTGTGCAAGATGGCATGATGGATTGTTCATAGATTATGTTTTAAGCAATGTTGTAGCTCTCATGTGTTGAATTATAGCCTTTGGACCATGTGAAATCAGCAACCTAAAGCATGTTAAAAAGTTATGTATGTACTTAAGAACATGTAGAATCCATGCTAATTATGTTCTCTTATGTATGTAGTTGTGTCCATGTTGATAACTCTCATGTTTGGTTCTTGATAAGGTTAAAGTTTATAAGTGAATGGATTAGGGACCATGTGATAGGTGAATGTTATATTTTTTTTTGAAATCTGAAAGCATGCGTTATGTATAAAGTTGTAGAACCTTCATGATAGGTTGAAAACTTAAATGGACTAGCATGCTATGTGTTGCTAATTGTATGTGCTTGTAGAAACCACTAGGACTTGTACGTGTATATCATGTATAGTGTTACTTGCTGAGTCCCTGGACTCACTCCTTGCTTCGGCGTACAGGTGTAGTTGGTGACACGACACCGTTGGAGGAGACGGTGGAGACGGACTCCGAGCGCGGAGACTAGTTACTTGGAGCTTCTGTGATTGTGTAATTCGTCGTATGTACTTGAACATTGTATTAGGATTATCATGAAAAGAATGTAATATGGACATTTGTACTTCTATTTCAGCAAATTAAATCATGTGAATTTTAGTTCCTTTTTGCAAATTGTAAACTGCATGTATGTTTAATGTGGATGATGAATGATTGGAGATAGTCTCTTTTACTTCCGCTACTCTGTTATTTATATTCGCGTGTATCTCAGCTGTTTGTATCGTTGGGTAAATGTCCCACTGTGAGGACTCTCGCTATATCGACGTGGGTCGGTATGACCGTACCGGTATAATGAGGGCCGTCACATGATCTGTGAGATTGAGGAGAGGAAGGCCAAAAAGTACAGTAAAGGTGTATTTTTTTAGGTATTCACAGTAAAGAGATCTCCTTCTATTTACTACAGAAAGAGAGAACCAAATAGGAGGGAATCGAGGTTCAGAGGAGAGAGCAAGCTCCTTAGAAACTTTTCTCTTTTGGGGGGCAGAACTAGGAGAACCTGTCCTGTGAATATGAGAGGAGATAGACAGAACTGAGTGAAGAATTGCTTCTTCAAACTCATATTTAATGTCCCAAATGACATGGCCTTGAACACGAGCACCCTCCAGAATAATGGTGATGAAGGATGGTGGAGTGGGTGGATGAAGAGAGGTGAATGAAGTAGGAGGAGATGGTGCAGATGGTCCAGCAGAAGAGGGACCAGCAGAGGAGGGACCAACAGAAGATGATGTTGGAGGTTCCTCAAATGTGAGAGGAGGATGGCGGTAGAAGAAATAGGTGAAGAGGAGGAGGTAGCAGGAAAAGGTGTAGGAGAAGAGATATGCTTTGGAAGTGGTTTCTTGGAAGGTATAGGTGCAGGTGGGGCGATGAAGGATGTAGGTGGAGAAGAAGGAGCTGGAGTCTGAAGCTTAGAAGGGACAGAAGGCTCTAGGGGCACAGCAGCAACCTCTACAGAAGCTTGAGATCCAGTTGGTTCTACCACTGACTCCACTGTCCCTGATGGCCCAGTACCAACATCTTCAACTTCAATTGACCCTAATGGCCTTGACTCTGCAACTGATGGCTCTGGTGGCCGGACTTCCTCTTCAGAAGGCTCTGGTGGCCTGACTACCTCTTCAGAAGGCCCAGGTGGCCTGACTTCCTCTACAGGAGGCACTGATGGCCTAACTTCCTCTTCACAAGGCCCTGGTGGCTTGACTGCTTCTTCTGGTACAGATTGAGTGGGAGCAGGAGGGGTAGACAATTGCACCCTCATAAAATCTGAAAGATCTGACACTAGCTACTTCAAGCTACCTAACTCACTTCTCATCTCCTGGAGCTCAAACTTAATGCTCCAATCTCCTTGGCTTCAGTGCTCTGACTAAGAAAAATGGATGTAACTTTAGATTGTATAGAGCACAAAATCTCCCCATGTGCATTTAGTCTATTAATGACTGGCTTTAAGTGCACATGAATCTTCTTCTTCTTGGATCTGGTGTGCCTTCCTGGTGAGTAAAGGAATTCTTGAGGCAACACCCTTACCCTTTCTACTGGAGCTAATAATTGGTCCAACATCCTCATCTGAGGTGTCTTCAACAACACCTTCCTGCAACTGGTCTGTGTTGAACCACTCTTATATTTTACCTTATATTTGGTGATAACAAAACTTATGATTAATTAAATATTATTAAATATATTTAATATCATGTTTTCCTAATAAATATAATTTATGGTATTTTGGTGATAACAAAACTTATGATTAATTAAATATTATTAAATATATTTAATATCATTTTTTAATAAATATAAATTTATGGCATTACAGCTGTGTGATTTGCACTGAAAAGCTAAATCGATGTCTATTCAATATACATCGATTTCAGTTCACAAAGTGCCACATCGATTCCCTTGAAAACATGGATTTCACTCAAACATTGATTCCCTTAAAAACATGGATTTCACTCAAGCATTGATTCCCTTGAAAACATGGATTCTGTTCAAACATCGATTTCACTTAAACATGGATTTCACTTAAACATCAATTTCACTTAAACATCGATTTCACTTAAACATCGATTTCATTCAAATATCGATTTCACTTAAACATCGATTTCACTTAAACATCAATTTCACTTAAACATCGATTTCACTCAAACATCGATTTCACACAAACATCGATTTCACTCAAACATCAATTTCACTCAAACATCGATTTCACTCAAACATCGATTCCCTTGAAAACATGGATTCTGTACAAACATTGTGGATTTCACTTAAACATCGATTTGCTTGAAAACATGGATTTCACTTAAACATGGATTCTGTTCAAACATAGATTTCAACTTAAACATCGATTTCCTTTATATTTCAAAATGTTTTTGGCATCTAGTGAAAAGTCAAATATTCTTGATTTGCGTAATCTTCTATCTTTCTGACAGGAGATCTTTTTGCTTATCTCTTTAGATCTCTTCCTTCCTGTCATCAAAAAAGGAGTTACTTACTACTTCTGGGTGGCAACAGGAAACACAGAAGTATGAGTCTTTTTTTAACAGAAACACTTTTTAATCTAAACACTTTCTTCTATGCTTGCAGACCTCGAAGACCACCAAGTGGCTGACAGGAAGAAGAAGAAGAATAGAAAATTCAGCAACGACTAGAAGAGTTCTAACGGATCTCTTAAACGGATCTATTCAAAGCTACTCATATAAAAGATGAAGCAAGGCTGAAGAACAAGCATAGAGCTTTCCTGAAGATCATTAAAGGAGTGTAAATCCAGTGAAGAACCTTAACTCTAGATACACTCAATGAAAAAGAGAGAAAGAGCCGAGCCTAAGAAGAAGTCCTCAAGCATCTGAAGCCTCCAAGCTTCAAGCTCCTTCTCCTCTCTTCACTCTCTCTCTGTGCTCATTGTAATTTCTAGGGAGAGTCCTTTGCTGAGAGTTTTTGGGTTAGAGTCCATTCTTGTAAAACTCTCAGTTTTGTTCTTTCTTTTCTAAGAAAGATTTCTGTCCAGCAATAGGACTGTATACAGTGCAGAACCTAGCTAGGGGTTTAAGTCTAGCAGAACCGCACTGGGGTTTGTTCCAGGAGGTTGGCTTCTTACCCTGTAAGAGAAGTGGGCTACCTTCTTGCCTGGGAAAGAGAAGAAGACCAGCTGGGGTGTTGGGTGTTGTATTGTCCTTGAGGGGGACTGTACCCTTGGTTAGTAAAATCCCAAGAGATTCTTGGGGACTGGACGTAGGACTTCCATGTGGGAAGGGCCGAACCATAAATTCCTTGTGTCTTTGTGTGATTGTTTATTTGCTTCCGCACTGCTACTCTCTATCACACTCAAAACTAAAAACTTTCAAGTGATAAACTTTCTGCGTTTAAGTTTCTATTTCAGATTTCAGAAAACCTATTCACCCCCCCCCTCTAGGTTAGCTTGTTGTCGTACCAAAACGGCCAACAAGTGGTATCAAAGCGAGGTTCTTAGATCTATCAATAAGATCCATTGATCTTAGAGAAGATCCATGGCAGCTCAAGGATTTGTTGAAGGTCAATTAGTCACCAGACCTCCATTCTTCGATGGAGAGGATTACCAATAATGGAAGATGAGAATGGAATGCTTCATTCGAGGCACAAACTTTGATTTGTGACAGGTAATAGAGGTAGATGATTTTGTTATTGTTCATGCTGAAGGCACTACTGCCGTTACAGCAGCTGATAAGAGTAAATTATCTCTAAACTTTAAAGCAAAGAACTATTTATGTAGTGCTTTATCCAAAAGAGAATTTAGTAGAGTATCTGCATGTAAATCTATAAAAGCAATGTGGGATAAACTGCAGGTAACTTATGAGGGAACATATAAAGTAAAACAAAGTAGAATAGATAATTTTGTCTCATAATTTGAGTAAATTAAAATGCTTCCAAACGAAAATATAACTCAAATGTATAATAGATTTTCAAGCATAGCAGTTGGTCTAAGTTCCCTTGGTAAAAATCTTTTTGATGAGGAAACTGTCAGAAAGATACTTAGGTCTTTAACTATTTCATGGACCCCTAAGGTCACAGCTATTGAAGAAGCCCATGATCTAACCATGTTTTCCATTGATAAATTAATTGGCTCTCTCATGGCACATGAAATCAATATGGAGCGACTATCTGAAAGCTCTTCCAAGAAAAAACTCACTAATGCTCTTAAAGTTGCAACTGCTCCTTCCACCTCTTCTTCTTCTTCTAGTTCAAAAAATGTAGGTTCTGAAGACAGCGATGTGGATGATGTCCTATCCAAACTTCAGAAAATTCTCAAGAAGAAGAAAAATGGATCAAGAAGGATTCAAAAGAAAGAGAGAAAGGAAAAAGAACCAGTCTGTAATGCCCCTCTTAGACCCAGTACAGTTATACCAACTCACATTGGATCTAACAGAGGTATTACAGTGGAATAAATCCAACAAGTGACGGTACAGGTTATGATATACACAAATGACAATTTAATTCCAATAATGAGCAACGGAACATGGACCTAAATGATTGTAATCAACATTATACTCAGATATAAAGTCTAGTGCATAAGAGAAATAACAATAGTCCCAAACTTATTACATTTCCTAGTCCAAATGCATAAAGGAAAATACATATAGTCCTCACATACAAGAGACACTCTAAAACCTCTCAACCAATCTATGTCTCCACGTCCTCTCGCTCCGAGTCAGTGTGAACTATCTCCTGAATGTCCTCTGGTTCTCCTGAAATGTTAAGCAAGTATGAGTCTACAAGACTCAGCAAATCACATGAAAGACAGTTCACGATATTATAAATATAATAGGTTTAAAACATGGTAACATATTATCATTCATTTCATTGATATCATATACTCTTCCTACTAACATGGTTCTAAGTCAATTGGCAAACATTCATTCATAACATTCTAATTATTATGGAAAAAACCATGTCATGCAATGCATAAAATCCACATCTTATTTACTAACAATTGAAGTAACATGTTCTTACATATAACATGATATCATTTTTATCATGGTTTCTACTTATTGTCATGTAATCATGTAAACTATTTCAATGAAAACATTATTCTACATTATGTAATAGTTGTCATGTAACAATGGACCGTTTAAACATGTAGCAATTTTTTCATATATCAATTGCATGTAATTCATGTAACACTTGACACATTGACATATAGCATAAAATCATGTAGACAATGTTCATGTAGGAATGTAGCATGTAGGTCATGTAGACATGTAGACATATAGACATGTAGCAAGTAGCATGTAGTCATTTTCATTTATTTGCCAAGACATAGCCCGCACTATAATAGAGATCACTAGTCATTTAACATTCACTTTTCACCTAGACAATACAGTGATGAAGTCATGATATTTGCGCAAAACCGGGGAAAGTCCTTCCCACCTTAACCAGTAGAACTTGTCTACCTCCAGGATTTCAATCCGTTGCCCACGGATTCAATAGATCATTTACATGTAGGTGAACCATTACCATAGGGGCATCTATGGTGTAGTTCCTTGTAGGAATCTCTAATATAGCAATGTCTTATTGGCATTTCATTTCAATGCATACACTAACATGTATGATATCATTTAATATACATTTCATGCAATTGCAATAACCTATAACATGTCTCTTTCAATTCTGAAATTCCATTTTTCTGTATGACAGATCCCTATCATGGTACTAAATGCAACACATTCATTCATGCACATATTCTCATATTTATTCAACTTCTACATGTAATTTACTATTCAAAAATTCATAACAGAATGCACAGATGTCAAATATTTCTGAGATTTTGGTAGTAATCCAGAATCATGTTATACTACGCACATGCAAAATTTCATATTTTTCTGAACTCTGTAACCAATTTTCATAATTAAAACCCCTCACCTTAAGCTAACTAATTATGATACAACACAGAGAAATTCATGCAGTTTTATACAGGAATTGAGTACAACATATTTGCAGTATTACAGTCTCAGAATGTAATCCTCCAACATAAATCACGTTCACCAACAACTCACTTTTCTTTTATCAATTTCATTAATATCACAAAATGACTATTCATATGTACATGTGACCTATACCCAAATACAATAACATATCCATAATATAACAGTGATAAAACACACTGAACATCACCTGGCCAAAATCTCATATAAGTATGGATCATAGGTATACAATTAAAATCAATTTTCAGAAAACTCATGGCACAGGTAAACTTGACGGCAACACGTGACGTTTACTGAAGTAGACGACCACATATACCGTCGTTAAGCTACAATAGACGGCGGCACATAGCGCCGTTAACATATACTAGAGGCGGCACATAGCGCTGTTAACTTATAGTAAAGGACGGAAAACAAACAGTGTTCACATGAAGTAGACGGCAGTCGATGCCGTCGTTTACAAGATATAGACGTCAAGCGATCTGGACGTCTAGTTCTCATGCGCAGAAAACACTGAAAACCCTACATGAAATAACGTAACTTCTACCCCTTCTCTTAGGTTATTTGCATGCTTTAAAAATACGAAAAAATGGTAAATAGATAGTATGTCATATCCTAAACTGAACCCCCATGTAACTTGCCTCAATCCCTCCTACTGAAGTGTCGAATCTAGGCCCAAAGAAGCCCGCCTCGTCTGTGAGGCAGTTCCTTCCCGCCAACTCCAAATGCTCCAATCTGCCTCCCACGCAAGCCTTCTGCTTGGAGAAGCTCCTGATCACGAAGCTGGACGCACCTCCTCGGTCCAAAAGCCTCCCAACCGCACGAACTGGCACGAAATCGCTCCTTCTCGACCCTCTTTTCTCTCCCTCAAAACCAGTGCGAAAACCTCCTTATTTACGAAATCTAGGTCTTATAAAGACCTCCCATGCATTGGCCAGCCTATATCCTGACCCTAGGATGCGAAACGCTCAGATCTGGCCTAATAAAGACTCTTAAAACGGCTGATTTCTCTCGCTCAGAACGGAAATATAAAAAACTGGCAAGTTAGCTTAACGTCAACATAAGATGTCATCGGCCTCCACGTAAATGTCCATCGAAGGTGTCATTTACAGGCTTGCCCAAAAATTTAAGAAATTCAGAAAATAATAAACGACACAATAGTATGTCGTTAACAAGATATAAATGCAGAGGATTTTGCCGCTAACAAGACCTAACGCCAAGAGATGTTGACGCTAAGTTCCACACAGATCAGCATTCAAGTTCATGCAGAAATAAAAATACAATTTGCAAAATAAATTCAAGAAAAACATTCTAGGGCACTACAAGTTTGCTATGAATGCAGAAAACCTGGACATCTGAGACCAGATTGTTCTAGACTCAAGAAGACTGGTCAGCCAGAAAAACCCAAGAAGTAGCACAAGAAATTCAAAAGAAAAGCTATGGCTACTGCTTGGGACAATGATGAAGCCACAACTTTAGAATCATCAAGCTCAGATCCAGAAAAAGAGCAGGAAAGTCTAGCCCTCATAGTAGGACTAGATGAGGTACATTCTGACCCATTTTTTGATTCATGCACTGATTCAGAGTCAGAGTCTGAAAACTTAGAAGAAGTCTTTAATGAACTTTATGAAAAACATAAAGGTGTTGTAAAAGAATTAAAAATTCTAAAAAATAACATTACTTGCTTAGAAAACACCAATTCAGATCTTAAATCTGAAATGGAACAATTAGAAAAACAATTAAAAGAAAGTAAAGATAATAATTATCTTTTAAATGAAGAATTGAAAAGCAAGAACAATGAGAAGTTAGAGTTAGAAGAAAAATTGAAAACTCTAACTGAAGAAAATCTTTATTTAAAAGAATCTGTTAGAAAATTAACCAAAGGGAAAGCATCTCTAGCTCTATGCTTAAAAGGATCCAAAATAGGAAACAATAAACAAGGTCTTGGATACGAACCTCCTGAAAAAGGTAAACAAGTCATAATTCCTAAAAATATCCATTACCAAAATTTGAAGAAGAAACTAAGATGCCTCAGAAAAAGGCCCCTGTAATGAACAAGCTCTATCAAAAGCAAAAGGTTTCTAAAAATTGTGTTCTAAACAGACATTACAAAGATAATCAGAACTGTAAAATAAATTATATTCATTGTTGTTCTCATTGCAATAAATTAGGACACACAGTAAACAACTGCACAACAAGACACTTAGTATGGATTCCGAAAGGATATTTTTATGTATCTAACCATCAAGGACCCAAAAAGATTTGGGTACCTACTTCTTAATAAGTTGTTTGCAGGATAGCCTTGGAGCATCAGGAACAAAGGATGCTCAAGGCACTGGTGACTGCCAGCTCTTCATGCAACTCATATTTGAAGAGGGAATAGTCACAATATTTTTTAGTACTACTAACAACTGTTTGTAAGTCTCATTCAGGTGAAGCCTCTCATTCAGGGGGAGCACACACTAAGCGGAAGTTATTCACTAATGTCAATCATTGTTAAACCCCTTTGTAAGAAGTTTTCACAAAAAGGGGAGAGAATGTATGGTAAGATCATTCCTTTTTTTTGTTAGTGACAAAAAGGGGGAGAGTATGCATAATCTGTGAATTTTCTATAGTTTCTATGCTTTAAGTATTTTGTCAGAAAATTCTCATAAGTTTTGTCATCACCAAAAAGGGGAGATTGTTGAACCTCTCTTATATTTTACCCTTATATTTTGGTGGTAACAAAACTAATGATTAATTAAATATTATTTAATATATTTAATATCATATTTTCCTAATAAATATAAATTTATGGTATTTTGATGATAACAAAACTTATGATTAATTAAATATTATTAAATATATTTAATATCATATTTCTCTAATAAGTATAAATTTATGACATTATTGCTGTGTGATTTACACTAAAAAGCTAAATTATGTCTATTCAATATATATCGATTTCAGTTCACAAAGTGCCACATCGATTCCCTTGAAAATATGGATTTCACTCACCGATTCCTTGAAAACATGGATTTCACTCAAACATCGATTCCCTTGAAAACATGGATTCTGTTCAAACATCGATTTCACGTAAACATCGATTTCACTTAAACATCGATTTCATTCAAACATCGATTTCACTTAAACATCGATTTCACTTAAACATCAATTTCACTTAAACATCGATTTCACTCAAACATCGATTTCACTCTAACATTGATTTCACTCAAACATCGATTTCACTTAAACATCGATTTCACTTAAACATCGATTTCACTCAAACATCGATTTCACTCAAACATGGATTTCACTTAAACATCGATTTGCTTGAAAATATGGATTTCACTTAAACAAGGATTCTATTCAAACATAGATTTCAACTTAAACATCGATTTCCTTTATATTTCAAAATGATTTTTGCATCTAGTGAAAAGTCAAATATTCTTGATTTACGTAATCTTCTATCTTTCTGACAGGAGATCTTTTTGCTTATCTCTCTAGATCTCTTCCTCCTGTCATCAAAAAAGGAGTTACTTACTACTTCTGGGTGGCAACAAGAAACACAGAAGTATGAGTCTTTTTTTAAAAGAAACACTCTTTGATCTAAACACTTCTTCTATGCTTGCAGACCTCGAAGACCACCAAGTGGCTGATAGGAAGAAGAAGAATAGAAAAATCAGCTACGACTAGAAGAGTTCCAACGGATCTATTCAAAGCTACTCATATAAAAGATGAAGCAAGGCTGAAGAACAAGCATAGAGCTTTCCTGAAGATCTTTAAAGGAGTGTACATCCAATAAAGAACCTGAACTCCAGATACACTCAAAGAAAAAGAGAGAAAGAGCCTGAGCCCAAGAAGAAGTGCTCAAGCATCTGAAGTGTAAGGCCCATGATTTTTGGGTAATTGCTTGTGTGAATAATTTTATTGTGCGTAGTACTTATTTATATGTATTGCATGAATTAGTGTTATGATAATGTATACATTGTATATATGTAGATATCTATATGTGTGAGGTGTATATAGTTCTGCATGTTTTAAGTCTGTTCCGTGAACCAGTTGGCGTCAATATCAGTTGACGTTGACTGTGAATCGGCAGCAATATCGATGGACGCCTATTCTGAATCGACGGCCAGAGATGTTAACGTCAATATCCCAGATCAGTTACGTTTTCAGATTCGGAAACATCTCCGGAAACTCAGCCTCTTGTTTTAGAAATCGACCCCAACGGCTCTATGCCTTACCCAAACACATCTCCGACCCTTGCCCTTATAAAAACACCCTTGTGGGCCGATCTGAGTCCTTTTGACTCTTTGTCAAAAACCCTAATATTCTATGTGTGAAACCACGACTTGGACCTCTGAAATCCGGCGACTGGAGACTTCATCCGGCGTCCTACAACGACTGGAGAGGAGTCAATACATCCGGGAACAACTTCCCCACACTGGTGTGCTGAGGAGATCAACACAGAAACCGGGTGAAGGTGGATTTGAGGACTCTTTGGTTCAGGCCGAGGAGGGCTTCTTCGACTCAAATCATCGATTGAGAAATTTTCTACAGGCAAGTACCCCATCCACATAATCCCTACATGTGTCTAGTAGGTCCCAGGAATTTTTACAGATTTTTCCCTTGTCCTGGAACCCCCATTCACATAGTCTTTTGGGTGTTCAGTCTGTGTTTTTCATAGACAGGAACTTAACGGTGGGATCCCTTGCCGTTAAGATCCTGAGCTGACGACACCCTATGTCGTTGTTAACATGAGTAAACAGTCATACCTTGTCGTTGAGCTCTTCAGGCAAGAGTAGTGGACTGTCTGCCTTATAAGCTATTTTTTTCGGATTTTCTGTGCATAGGGATATATGGTAAATTTTATATGTTATGTAGAATGTGCAGTGGAGCATGTGGTGTAATTTCTGTGAAATTTCGTTAAGTGTATTAATTATTAAAAATTTGAAATACATGTTAAACCGGTTCTGAATATTGTAAATTACTGTTTATGTTATCCTTGTGGAAATTAAGTGTTAGAAATTTTCTGTGGTGCTTAAATCGATGTCAAGCATGTTGTTAAAATTTGGAAATTTTCTGATGACTATGTAAATTTATATATTTTCTGAATTGAAATATAGTGAACATGTTTTATTAGTGTAGAAATTCAAATAAATAACGTAAAAATATTAAAATTCTTAGAAATTGACCTATGCTTTGAAATGTCATTTTTCATGTATAGAATGAATTTTGAGTCCAAATGATGATATTCCATTCTAGTTTGACTATTTTAATCTTATGTAATACCCTATTGTAATTTTCAGAAATTGTGTGTAACTCAGAAAATTGCGAAATTTGGTATGCATGATGATATCCTGTAATAGATTTTTTGTTAAACTTTTGTAATGAAATGATGACAGTGACTATATATTCCGGTTTCATGTGACCTATTGATAGATTAGCACATGTTAATGTGGTAGATATTAAAAATCTGAAATCTTCATCATGATTAGACTTATTTTGAAGATTTTAAGTTCTGAAAACAGTAGTGCCATGCTAGGTAATACTGAAGTATGTGAAAATGTGAACACAATATAAATATGATAAATTGTGCATTAAGTGTGTGTTAAAAGTTTAGAAAATGTGTAATTGTGCCAATGGGTGACACGACTACCTTAGAGGGCTGTGGAACTGTACTGTGGTAAAGTCCCCACGGGAAAGTTCAAAGTGTGTGATGTCCCACGGGCATTGGGATTAAATCCTAGAGGCGAACAAGTATCGCTGGTTAGGGTGGAGAGTGCTTCTCCCAGTTCTGCGCAGTAACTAAGATTTATCACTGAAATGCCTAGGTGATAGATATGTGATGTGATTAGTGTGTGTCCTTCTAAAAGGTGGTTTGGGCTATGTGTCACGGCATTTAATAAATGTGAACTTGTGTTTAAGTGGAAGTGAATGTGTAAATTGTAAAATTGTGTAAGTGATCATGTATTAGTATGAATTCTTGTGACAACATGTAAATTGATAACTTCTTAAATGATTATAATATGTACTTAGCAAAACAGAAAATTTTTCAAGAGTATAAATGTGTTATTCATGTGAAAATGCTTTTAGAATCCATGTTAGAATTATCTCTTATTTATGTGTACAAACTCCATGTTTAAAATGACTAATGTTTAGCTTATAAGTGTGTGAATGTGGCTAAATGAGTTTAGTTTAATATGTTGAAAAGTGTGTAGAAAGCATGTGATAGGCTTTAAGTTATTGAAAATTTTGTATAAGATAATTTCCATGTGTAACCTTTGTAGAAATTATGTTTAGGATTTTTTTTACTTTAGTTAATTGTTAAATCCATGTTTATATGTTATTGTGTAGTATGAAAATGTGAAGGTTATGTGATGCATGTAAGTTTAGTGTGTTTGGTGTTACTTGTTGAGTTCTTTTGAACTCATTCTTGCTTCGGCGTACAGGTGCAGAGATTACTACTTCTTCCGAGGAGATCGTTAGGAGCGACTCGGAGCGGGAGTAGGAGACCTTGTTTAGATTCAGCATTGCATTTTCATAAGTATGTATAAAGACTCTGCGTAGTCTTATGTGGACATTTTATTTATTTTATTTCTAAATTATGAAAAGTTTGGTTTGTTTTCTTCTATATGGACTGTGAATAGAATGTGAATGATGGAATAAGAGTTACTTTTAGTCATATTCAATTCCGCTGTTATGTGAATGTATTTATGTATATTCCAGCCTATTATATAATTGTTGGGTAAATGTCCCACTGTAGCGGCGTACATTATATCGATGAGGATTGGTATAACCGTACCGTTATAAGGAGGGTCGTTACAGAGATTGGTATCAGAGAGACAAGGCTGAAATTGTACATAAATATACACATAGACCATCATCTTCATTGTATGCTAAGTCTGTGTAGATTGTCCACATATGGATAGTTAGGAATTAGATAGCCTAGTTTCTAAATTGTGATTAAATTATTTTGCAGGCTATGGCTTCACGTGGTAGGCGTGGTGTTCCTGCTCGTGAGGGTGAGCAGAGAAGAGATGAGCCTAGGCATGAGGATCAGGGTGAGCAGCAGGCCCCGGCACCCCAGGGTCCTGTGCTTCCCCCACCGCCACCAGTAGACTATGGAGTGTTCATGCAGGGTTTAGTGCAGGTCATGCAGACGCAGGCTCATACCCAGGCTGCACTCCAGGCTCAGCTGGAGGCTCAGGTTAGAATAATAATATAAAGTAGCTTGTTTTGTTAAATGCATGTTTGATATGTTGTATGTGTTGCTTATGATGCTTGTTGTAGCAGGCTCAGGTGCCAGCTCCCCAGGCTGACCATGGTGGACCCTCCATCATGGAAAGGTTTAAGAGGATGTCGCCACCCTCTTTTAAGGGGGAGAGCGATCCATTATTAGCTGAGAGCTGGATGAGGGAGATGAGAAGATCTTCCGGGCTATTAGGTGCGCTGAGGATGACAAGGTCACTTTAGCCACCTATATGCTACAGGTATGTGTAATTAATTTGGTGGTTAATTCTTTAAGTATAAATTATGTTGATTAGTCCTTCTGGATGGTTTTGGCAGGAGCGAGCCGACGTGTGGTGGTCCTCGTTGCTGCGTACGCGGTTCGAGGATGGTGCTGTGGAGGTTGGTTGGGATGAGTTCGTGAGGCTATTCCGAGCCAGGTTTGTCCCGGAGCACATCCAGGATAAGATGGAGCAGGAGTTCCTCTCGTTGACTCAGGGCTCCATGACCGTACTAGAGTACAAGGCTAGGTTTGCAGAATTATCAAAGTATGCTCTTCATATAGTAGCTGATGAGCGCAGGAAGGCGAAGAAGTTCGTGATGGGGCTGAGACCATCACTGAGGACGAGGTTGGTGGCTTTCGATCATCGTACCCTTGAGGCAGCACTTAGCGCGGCGTGTGGGCAGGAGGGTGAGATGGAGCAATATCTAGAGGAGAAGAAGGCTTCTCATAAGAGGCCAGCAACTCCATTTCAGAGGCAAGAGTAAAAGAAGGCAACTTTTCAGTCACCGCAGCATCACGTGCCATCGGGAAGCAGTCAGGTACCTTCTCAACGTTCCCCTAATGGTAAGAATGAGTGTCCTCATTGCGGGAGGGCACATGGTGGTACGGAATGTTGGAAGCTGGCGAGGAAATGCTTGAAGTGCAGGAGCAGCGAGCATAGGATCAAGGATTGTCCGAGGCTTCAGCAGGGAGTCCAGTGTGGACTAGCAGCAGCAGCAGTGCCAGCGACGGGACGACCAGGGAGACCTCGAGCCCCTGCTCGAGTGTTTGCGTTAGCTCGTGAGGACGCCGAGCAGGCGGATCACATCACCGAAGGTACGGTTCTATTCTTAGGTGTTCATGCTCGGGTTTTGTTCGATACGGGTGCTACCCACTCGTTCATTTCCGAGCGTTTTGCTAGGCAGTTGGCCTTAGAGTCAGGGATAGAGTCTGAGGATTTAGAAGTCCCTTTGTCTGTGCACACACCTGCAGGTACGGTATCGACTAGGAAGTGTATTCCGTCTTTACCAGTGTGCATTGAGGATAGAGTCCTAGAAGGGTGTTTCTTCTTGCTAAAGATGAAGGACTACGATGCTATTCTTGGTCTGGATTGGCTAGAGGAACACTATGCGTTAGTAGATTGTCGTGGGAAGAAGATCGTTTTTCGCATTCCTGGTGAAGATGAATTTTCTCATCCTTTGCCAAGAAACTTGGCAGGGAAGTTTGTCATCTCTGCCATGAGGGCGATGAGAATGGTAAACAAGGGTTGTGATGCTTTTCTTGCTAGTGTGGTATTAGTACCCAAGGCTGATGAGTCACTTACTCTTGCGGAGATTGATGTAGTGCGGGAGTTTCCAGATGATTTATCTGAATTGCCACCGGCTAGAGAGATAGAGTTCACTTTACAGTTACTTCCAGGTACCTCCCCTATCTCGAAGGCACCTTATCGGATGGCACCTGCAGAATTAGTAGAGCTAAGAAAGCAGTTGCAGGATTTTTTAGATAAGGGATTTATTCGCCCTAGCATTTCCCCTTGGGGCGCACCTGTCTTATTCGTGAAGAAGAAGGAGGGTCACTTAGGTTATGCATCGATTATAGGAAGCTAAACCAAGTGACGGTGAAGAACAAGTATCCCTTACCTCGGATTGATGATTTGTTTGACCAGCTGCAAGATGCATCAGTCTTTTCTAAGATTGATTTACGGTCTGGTTATCATCAGTTGAGGATTAGGAGTGAGGATGTGTCCAAGACGGCTTTTAGAACCGTTGGACATTATGAGTTTTTGGTCCTTCCTTTTGGTCTGACCAACGCCCCTGCAGCGTTCATGGATCTCATGAACAGGGTGTTTAGACCGTATCTAGATAGTTTTGTGGTAGTTTTCATTGATGATGTGTTGGTTTACTCTCCAGATGAGGCCACACACCGTCAGCATTTGAGGATAGTGTTAGAGGTTCTTCGTGAGCACAAGCTGTATGCCAAATTCAGCAAGTGTGATTTTTGGTTGCGCGAGGTTCATTTCCTTAGGCATGTTATCTCCGGTGTTGGTGTAGCAGTAGATCCAGCGAAGGTCCAGGCTGTTATGGATTGGGAGATTCCTAAAACTCCTTCGGAGATTCGGAGTTTTCTTGGTTTGGCGGGTTATTATCGGCGATTCATTGAGGGATTTTCATCCATCGCCGCACCATTGACCCAGCTAACCAGGAAGGGAGTAAAATTTGTCTAGTCTGAGGAGTGTGAGAGTAGTTTTCAATTATTGAAGACTAAACTCACATCGGCTCCTGTGTTAGTTTTGCCGAGTGGTGTAGAGGGTTTTGCTATCTACACGGATGCATCTCGGATTGGCCTTGGCTGTGTATTGATGCAGCAAGGAAGGGTAGTAGCATATGCTTCTCGTCAATTGAAGGAGCATGAGCGAAACTATCCGACTCATGATCTTGAGCTTGCGGCAGTGGTTCATGCACTGAAGATCTAGAGGCACTATCTTTATGGTGTCAGATTTGAGGTGTTCACTGACCACAAGAGCCTAAAGTATCTTTTCTCCCAAAAGGAATTAAACCTTAGGCAGAGAAGATGGATTGAGTTCTTGAAGAACTATGACTTTGACCTCCAGTATCATTTGGGAAAGGCGAATGTCGTAGCGGATGCCCTTAGTAGGAAGAGGTCGTCTCTCCAGTAGGATTGGAAGATATTGGAGGATGTAGCGTGTGCGATGACTGAGTTAGAGCCATCATTGTGCTAGGCGTTTGTAGCTCAGTTGTCCATTAGGTCTTCGGTGTTGGATGAGGTGATCGAGCAATAGAAAGCCGACCCTAGACTCCAAGAGTTAGTGGGCAAGGCGGGCATTTCTCGTGATGAGGATGGTGTGATTAGATTCCATCACCGTGTTTGTGTTCCAACATCGTGGATGTCCGTGAGCGTGTATTAGCCGAAGCTCATAGGTCTAGATTCTCTATTCATCAGGGTAACACTAAGATGTACCAGGATTTGAAGAGATCTTTTTGGTGGTCTGGCATGAACAGAGATGTAACAAAATTCGTGTCTAGATGTCTAGTTTTCCAGCAAGTGAAGGCCGAGCGGCAGCGACCATCTGGTCTTATGCAGAAGATGGAGATCCCAGTATAGAAGTGGGAAGCTGTCACTATGGATTTTGTTACGGGTTTACCTAGATCTAGATGAGGTAATGACTCGATTTGGGTAGTGGTAGATAGATTCTCGAAGACTGCGCATTTCTTGCCTATGAAGAAGAAGCAGTCAGTAGAGAGTTTAGCTAGATTGTATGTTAGTAGTATTATTAGATTGGATGGAGTACCAAAGTCGATCATTTCGGATCGAGACCCGATATTTACTTCGAGATTATGGAAGGGTCTTCAAGATGCGTTAGGTTCGGAGTTGAAGCTCAGTTCGGCATTTCATCCCCAGACAGATGGACAGTCCGAGAAGACTATCCAGATGCTCGAGGATATGTTAAGGGCGTGTGTTCTGGATTGGAAGGACGATTGGGAATGCCATTTACCTTTAGTGGAGTTCGCATAACAACAGGTTTTCATGCGAGTATTGGTATGGCTCCATTTGAGGCTTTGTATGGTAGGCCTTGTAGATCTCCTTTGTGTTGGGAGGAGACAGGCGATAGGCAGTTGATAGGTCCCGAGTTAGTTCAGGAGACTTCGGATAAGGTTAAGTTGATTAGGAAGAGGCTTGTTGCGGCACAGGATAGGCAGAAGAGTTATGCTGACAACAGGAGGAAGGATTTAGAGTTTGCAGTAGGTGAGCATGTCTTTTTAAAGATTTCACCTACTCGTGGTGTAGTTAGATTTGGCAGGCATGGTAAGTTAAGTCCTAGATTTATTGGCCTGTATGAGATTCTCAGACGATTGGGTAGCGTGGCATATGAGCTAGCTTTACCCCTAGCGTTAGCTAGTGTTCATCCTGTTTTCCACGTTTCTATGCTCAGGAGGTATGTCAGAGATCCATATCACGTTATCAGTCACGAGCCAGTGGAGATCCAGCCAGATCTTTCTTATGTGGAGCAACCAGTAGCTATTCTTGACCGGAAGGTTCAGCACCTCCGGAACAAGAGCATTGTGTCGGTGAAAGTCTTATGGTGCAACTTCTCGCGAGAGGAGGCTACTTAGGAGCTTGAGGATGCAATGAAGAAGAAGTATCCTCTGCTGTTTGAATAAAGTTGGTCTAACTTCGAGGACGAAGTTTCTTTAAGGGAGAGAGGGTGTAAGGCCCGTGATTTTTTGGTAATTGCTTGTGTGAATAATTTTATTGTGCGTAGTACTTATTTATATGTATTGCATGAATTAGTGTTATGATAATGTATACATTGTATATATGTAGATATCTATATGTGTGAGGTGTATATAGTTCTGCATGTTTTAAGTCTGTTCCGTGAACCAGTTGGCATCAATATCAGTTGACGTTGACTGTGAATCAGCGGCAATATTGATGGATGCCTATTCTGAATCGATGGCCAGAGATGTTGACAACAATATCCCAGATCAGTTACGTTTTTAGATCCGGAAACATCTCCAGAAACTCAGCCTCTTGTTTTAGAAACCGACCCCAACGGCTCTATGCCTTACCCAAACACATCTCCGACCCTTGCCCTTATAAAAACACCCTCGTGGGCCGATCTGACCCTTTTGACTCTTTGTCAAAAACCCTAATATTCTATGTGAGAAACCCCGACTTAGACCTCTAAAATCTGGCGACTGGCAACTTCATCCGACGTCCTACAACGACTGGAGAGGAGTCAATACATTTGGGAACGACTTCCCCACACTGGTGTGCTGAGGAGATCAACACAGAAACCGGGTGAAGGTGGATTTGAGGACTCTTTGGTTCAGGCCGAGGAGGGCTTCTTCGACTCAAATCATCGATTGAGAAATTTTCTACAGGCAAGTACCCCATCCACATAATCCCTACATGTGTCTAGTAGGTCCCAGGAATTTTTACAGATTTTTCCCGTGTCCTGGAACCCCCATTCACATAGTCTTTTGGGTGTTCAGTCTGTGTTTTTCACGGACAGGAACTTAACGGCGGGATCCCTTGCCATTAAGATCCTAAGCTGACGGCACCCTATGTCGCCGTTAACTTGAGTAAACGGCCATACCTTGCCGTTGAGTTCTTCAGGCAAGAGCAGTGGACTGTCTACCTTTATAAGCTATTTTTTTCGGATTTTCTGCGCATGAGGATATATGGTAAATTTTATATGTTATGTAGTATGTGTAGTGGAGCATGGGTATAATTTCTGTGAAATTTCGTTAAGTGTATTAATTATTAAAATTTTGAAATACATGTTAAACCGTTCTGAATATTGTAAATTACTGTTTATGTTATCCTTGTGGAAATTAGTGTTAGAAATTTTGTGTGATGCTTAAATCGATGTCAGAGCATTTGTTAAAATTTGGAAATTTTCTGATGACTATGTAATTTATATATTTTCTGAACTGAAATACAGTGAACATGTTTTATTAGTGTAGAAATTCAGATAAATAACATAAAACTTAAATTCTTAGAAATTGACCTATGCTTAGAATGTCATTTTTCATGTATAGAATGAATTTTGAGTCCAAATGATGATATTCCATTCTAGTTTGACTATTTTAATCTTATGTAATACTACTGTTAGAATTTTCAAAAATTGTGTGTAACTCAGAAAAATGCAAAATTTGGTATGCATGATGACTACCCTATGATAGATTTTTGGGTAAAATTTTGTAATGAAATGATGACAGTGACTATATATTCCGGTTTCATGTGACCTATTGATAGATTAGCACATGTTAATGTGGTAGATATTAAAAATCTGAAATCTTCAGCATGATTAGACTTATTTTGAAGATTTTAAGTTCTGAAAGCAGTAGTTCCATGCTAGGTAATACTGAAGTATGTGAAAATGTGAACACAATATAAATATGATAAATTGTGCATTAAGTGTGTGTTAAAAGTTTAGAAAATGTGTAATTGTGCCAATGGGTGACACTGCTACCTTAGAGGGCTGTGGAACTGTACTGTGGTAAAGTCTCCATGGGAAAGTTCAAAGTGTGTGATGTCCCACGGGCATTGGGATTAAATCCTGGAGGCGAACAAGTATCGCTGGTTAGGGTGGAGAGTGCTTCTCCCGGTTCTGCGCAGTAACTAAGATTTATCACTGAAATGCCTAGGTGATAGATATGTGATGTGATTAGTGTGTGTCCTTCTAAAAGGTGGTTTGGGCTATGTGTCACGGCTTTTAATAAATGTGAACTTGTGTTTAAGTGGAAGTGAATGTGTAAATTATGAAATTGTATAAGTGATCATGTATTAGTATGAATTCTTGTGACAACATGTAAATTGATAACTTCTTAAATGATTATAATATGTGCTTAGCAAAACAGAAAATTTTTCAAGAGTATAAATGTGTTATTCATGTGAAAATGCTTTTAGAATCCATGTTAGAATTATCTCTTATTTATGTGTACAAACTCCATGTTTAAAATGACTAATGTTTAGCTTATAAGTGTGTGAATGTGGCTAAATGAGTTTAGTTTAATATGTGAAAAGTGTGTAGAAAGCATGTGATAGGCTTTAAGTTATTGAAAATTTTGTATAAGATAATTTCCATGTGTAACCTGTGTAGAAATTATGTTTAGGATTTTTTTACTTTAGTTAATTGTTAAATCCATGTTTATATGTTATTGTGTAGTATGAAAATGTGAAGGTTATGTGATGCATGTAAGTTTAGTGTGTTTGGTGTTACTTGTTGAGTTCTTTTGAACTCATTCTTGCTTCGGCGTACAGGTGCAGAGATTACTACTTCTTCTGAGGAGATCGTTAGTAGAGACTCAGAGCGGGAGTAGGAGACCTTGTTTAGATTCAGCATTGCATTTTCATTTTCATTAGTATGTATAAAGACTCTGCGTAGTCTTATGTGGACATTTTATTTATTTGATTTCTAAATTATGAAAAGTTTGGTTTGTTTTCTTCTATATGGACTATGAATAGAATGTGAATGATAGAATAAGAGTTACTTTTCAGTCATATTCAATTCCGCTGTTATGTGAATGTATTTATGTATATTCCAGCCTATTATATAATTATTGGGTAAATGTCCCACTATAGCGGCGTTCATTATATCAATGAGGGTTGGTATAACTATACCGGTATAAGGAGGGTCGTTACATGAAGCCTCCAAGCTTCAAGCTCCATCTCCTCTCTTCACTCCCTCTCTGTCCTCATTGTAATTTCTAGGGAGAGTCTTTTACTGAGAGTTTTTGGGTTAGAGTCCATTCTTGTAAAACTCTCAGTTTGTTCTTTCTTTTCTAAAAAAGATTTCTGACCTAGCTAGGGTTTAAGTCTAGCAGAACCACGCTGGGGTTTGTTCCAGGAGGTTGCTTCTTGACCGGTAAGAGAAGTGGGCTGCCTTCTTGCCCGGGAAAGAGAAGAAGACCAGCTGGGGTACTGGTGTTTGTATTGTCCTTGAGGGGGATTGTACCCTTGGTTAGTAAAATCCCAAGAGATTATTTGGGGACTGGACGTAGACTTCCACGTGGGAAGGGCTGAACCATGATATATTCCTTGTGTTCTTTGTGTGATTGTTTATTTGCTTCCACACTGCTACTCTCTATCACACTCAACTAACCAAACTTTCAAGTGATAAATTTTTGCGTTTAAGTTTCTATTTCAGATTTCAGAAAACCTGTCACGTCCTAATAAAAGGCTATTTATTGGAAAATGACAGAAAACAGGCACAAAGTAATAACATTAACGTTTATTCATTATAACGCAGTCTGCGGAAGTCTTATTACATAAAGCTCCTCATTACACACTAAGTGAGGAGTAAGGATGAGTAGCTACTACTCATAACATTTTACAAGTACGCAACTAAAGCAGTAAATGGTTGGTTGACTCGTCATCGGTGTCCACTCTGCACACAGCCCATTTTACACTTCTCCCTCATCTTGATTACCTAAAAAAGGGAAGGATGGGTGAGATAACTAGCCCAGTAGAATTCAAATCCTTAAATCAAAGGATCAGGAACACATGATAATTTAGGTAAGAACATGAATGGTATCAAGAACAGGGTCAGATAACCAAGATAACATGTCAATGAATGTATAACAGTAGTATGAAAACATAGGCATACTCAGAAATTCATATTAAGGCTCAGTTCGGAGTCATATAATATTCACACAGGACAGGTAATAGGATGATCATAATCAGGAGATAGTGATGCAATGTCAATATCTTGGTGTCCTTATCCTTCTAAGACAAGGATAGAACGGATATCAAAAAGGCAATACCAGATCTCATAATAGTAGCTTGATACAGTGATAGTAAAACTCAGGTCATGCTCAAGTATATAGCTCAAGAATTGGTTCATATATCAGTTCACACAATACATGACGTATGATGACCATAATCAGGAAATAGTGATGCAATGCCAAACATCCAGGTATCCTTATCACTCCCGTACGGCCCGTAATGAATTCGGGTGCTCCTCCCAGGACGGGACCAGCCCTATTTGCATAGGCATATCAGTTAGGTGGGGTCCAAGGACCCAATAAATGTCATCATCATAAGTTTATCATATCTCACAAGGTGTTCAAGCCTTTGAACTCTCAAGTCATCAAGTAATATAAACTTAGTTGTTGAATATAAGAGAATGGACTCAACGGAGTACCATTCGAGTTGACGGTTTCAAGGATAATTCAATATGAGTAAGGTATCCAAAGTGGGTGATCTTTATAGTAGAATGACAGTAAATATCAAGTAAATATGAGGGTAACTTGGTAGCTAATAGGGTGAAGTTTAAGCAAGGATTTGCACATGAAAAAGTGCTGAAATTCGAATCAGGGTCATAGCTGTCGACAGGTAAGAAGGGGCTGTCGACAGATGGCTACAGACAGAACTCAGGTTTGCTGGACTGTGTGTATCTGTCGACAGCAACCAGGGGGCCTGTCGACAGTGATAACTACTTAATTTTTCGTGTTAAAGTTCATACATTCAGTTAACTTTAGACAGTCTTTTCCATAAATATGTGCAATTGATTTTAATTTTCATTTCGTCCAAAAATAAAATTTTAAACATATTAGTTAAATTCTCGAGTGAACACATGGTTAAAGTCTCATTAATAAAAATCAATAAATTTTGATATAGTTGTGTTTCTTTACACTGTATATAAATAATTTTTTTATCACTTTAAATATCTTTTAATTCTTGTAAATATTAGTGTATAAAAAAATAATAAAAAAAAATAAAAAAATTAATTCACCCAATGTAATCATGACACATACCCCCTCCCTCATATGACCATTACATATTTTAATCTCATCTCACCATCATACCACACATCCCATCCACTCCCATTAAACAAAACATTTTAATAATCCTTTTTAGCACATGATGCCACACCCATTCCATTTTTAACTATTTTTTTTAATCCGATATTATCCTAACCCTGCCCATTTCTTTTCAACAGATCTGGAAGACTCCAGAGTTCTGGCGAAGGGGTTTGTGCAGGAAGGCGGTGCGGAGCTGGGGTGTGCTGTGCTACAGGGCTGGGCTGGGCGGCTTTGTGTGGGGGGGGGCGGAGAGAGGCAGAGCCAGCAGAAGCTGCTGGAAGCGGTCCTCCTGGAAGTGGATGGCGCGGCCAGGGAAGCTGGGCCAGCGCAGCTAGCGCCTGGGCTGAGCCCAGGCGGTGCTGCCAAGAGGGCCGGCGCTGGAGCATGTGTACAGGGTCCTGTGGAGGCGCGCCAGATGCAGGCGCCTGGCGGCCAGATCTGGGAGGCTCGCGCCCAGGAAGCTGATGATGGAGGCTGGTGCGGCCAGGGCATGTTGAGCCCAGGCGGAGCTCGGGTGGCAGGAGGGCTCAGGCGGTGGTGCTGCTGGCGCTGGCGATGTGGAGACCAGATGGCTGAGGTGGCTTGGTGTGCTGAGGTGGCCGGCCAGCGGGTTTGTTGCTGAGGTGGCTGGCGATGGCGGGAAGCAGTGGCGCCTGGAGCCCTATAAGAAGACCCCAAGGCCCTCTTCTTCGGTTGGCAAGTAGGATTCTGAGAAATTTTTTTTAGTTTTTCTTTTCCCTGTATTTTTCCTGTTTGAGAAGCCAGAGAGGGAGTGTTCCGGAGGGTTGGCTAGGGGGTTCGAAATTTCTTAGGATTTCTAGTTCCATTCTTCTGTAATTTCTTTGTTTGAGCAGAACAGTGAGGAGGATCGAATGTTCCATTTTGCTTTGTTCTGATGCGAGGATGGGGCTGGAGTTCAGAATTTTGAGTTGTTAAGAATGTTCTTGTTTTCTTGTTTAGTATATGTTCTTGTTCAGAATTTTCCCATTTCTTCCTTATTTAGAGTTCAATCTAGTGAAATTTTCTATTATTTCTTCTGCATTTAGTTTCCGTTTTCTTCTGTGTTGAGAAGTCGATCCAGAGTTGTAATTTGATTCTAGAATTCTTTCTTTGCATCTGCTGTGAGGCTTGAGATCTTTGTTCAGCATTTCGGGAGTTTCAAAATTTGTTTACTGTTCTTCTATACTGTGTGAACTTTTCTTTCCAGAGGTTTTGGGGTTCGGGATTTAGGTGGTTTGTTCTTGTTCTTCGTATGAGATTTCTTCTTCTTGTTTGTGTCAACATTTCTTTCATTTCCTCTGTGTTTAGCCTATAGATAGATCCAGTGCGTTGTAATTTTCAATTCTCCTGTGCATAGATGATTCAATCCAGTACATTAGTTTAATCTCCTCTCTCTCTCTCTCTCCTCTCTATATATATAATATATATTAATATATATATATATATTTATGTGTTTAGATAGTTCAATCAATGCCATTCTGTTTTCTGAATTCTTTCTTTCAGCAGAGCTTCGCAAGTGGATGTGTTAGGATTTTGATTTCTGTTTCGTCTTTTTTTCCGGAGACCAGAGGAGTTCAGCATTCTTGGGATAATTCTGCTACTTGAGGATGGTAGTTTGAGGATTCCCAGAGATCGAGAGCTGCGGTTTAGAATTTCTGGGGAATTATCTTGTTCTTGTTCTGTTCGATTGCAGGGTGGGATTAGGGTTTCTCCTTCCCTCTTCCTTCTATGCTGATTAACTGGTTGGTTCGGGGTTGAGTTAGGAAGATCAGATCTCTAGGAAATTTTGCTTCTGCTACTTTTGGGGTTTTAAATTCAGATTTCTGAGTTTTCGTTTCTTCTAGTCTTGCTGTTGTGAGATATAAGGAGATCAATTCAGGAATTTGGTATTCTCATTTCTACTGGTTCAGAGAGTGCAGATTTGGAGTTTTTAATGGTGAGTCTATGTTCCTGTTATAGCAGAGAGTTGAGCTAATTTCGCGAAGATTATGAGTCTTATAGATTTGATTTCCAGTCATTAATTCGGTCTTCTTCCATGTTCTTCAGTAATAGCAATAGAAATCTGATTAGCGACTTTAAATTTCTGTTACTTACTTTCTGTCCGAATCTTGAGCTGTGAGAATAGTGATCCGGTTTTTGGAAAGTTGTGATTACTCATCCCCTGAGCTGTAGGGGTAAATTGGTTCGTTGGTTTCTAGTTAAAGATTTCTGTCTACCGATTTGATCCCTCGAGCTGTGAGGGTACAGTGATACCAACTTTTGGTTCTCAATTCACTTGTTCTTTTATTAAGTTTGAGCTGAGAATTTGTGAGGGATTTGATCAGTGTCATTTACACATTCACTTTAAAAGCATTGCCGATAGAGATTTCAAGTCAAAGTAGTTTAATTCAAATTCTATTCTGCCTCTCCGTGGATATGACCTGTACTCACCATTTTGCTAGTTCATTTTTATGATTTAAGTTTGTGAGACAGTTTAGAGGAGGTGAGCTTGTTGATTTGTGTAAGGAACTCTAGACAACAGATTGCACAATCAACAATGCACGCGCTTCAGACAGCTACACACAGACCCAGTTATCTGAGTTCTGGATAGCATGCGCCTGTCGACAGCTTTTGGGCTGGCTGTCGACAGGAAGCTGCAGAACTTCCGTAAATTTGTTTAAATCCATTCTAAGCACCCTAATTATAGATCTTATAATTCAAGACATTATTGGTATCAAATGGAAAGTCTAAATAGAGTTTTCACAGTGGTTTATAAATCGAACAAACAAGATGAAAGAAGAGGTTTGCAATTCAAACTTGACTTGCTTGATACTAAACATAGTATGGTGTTGAAAGTGTGGTCTTGATAGCAATGGATTATTGGGAGATTCTTACAAGATGGACACTAAAACATAAGATATTTAATGTTCCAAATCAAAGCTTGAGGTACAAACGTCTAAATGGGAAGAATCACAATGTTCTAAGATACGAAATTTCTAGCAAAACTCTATAGCATAACATGGATTATGGGTGGTATAAGAGGTTAGAAACTTACTTAAATTGTAATGGGAATGAAGATGCCCCTTGATAACTATATGATTTCAAAGATAATTGGAGGGATCAAACAAAGAATTTGAGGTTACAATCTCGTATACAAGCTTAATCGAGACTGTTTAGCCGCTCCAAGGCAATCTCGTATGAGGCTAAATTCTTTGAACATGACTAGAGAATAAAATTTCAAGGAAAGGATGAGAACCTTCGAGATAAATACTAAAACATAAAGTGTTCCATGGATTTAAATCAAGGCATGAAGGACCAAACATCTGAACAGAAGTTAGTCACAAGTTCTAATGGTATTGTGACTTTTATCAAACTTCTATAACATATACAAGGATCAAGGGTGGAAGAAGAAGAAAAGATGATCTGGAGGTAAAATAAGTATCTCTTCCTCCCTAACGTAAGAATATTCATCAAAACTAGACGAAAACTAGTAAGATTACAGTTATATCAACTTGGCTACTCAACACGAGTTATTTATCATGTGTAGAGAACAGATTAAGGAAAAGGAGATGAATCCTACCTGCTAAGCAGGAGAACTTCCACTTGATTCTTGATTAAAGAGCCTAACCCAGTGAAAGAAACTTCTTTCCAACGTAGATAACTTGCTAGCAATGACAGTAGCTCCAATAGAAGGTTGACTCCAAGATAGCAGTAACTATAATTGCAGCATGAACAAACCGAAGTAGTTGCAGCAGTAGCAGAAACTAGAAACCGGAATTGAGAAAGGATACAAGAATGGGAAGAAGATCTAGCAGATGCCAACAGGAAAGGCAACAGGAGCAGGAGTGGAGAAAGGTGCGTATGAGGGAAATGGTTGGCTTTTATAACCCTCATCACCTTCTCATGCAGAGACACATTGGTTGCCCATGTGTCATGGTAAGAATCCTTTGATTCTTACCTTAACACGTATCACATGCAACTTACCCTTTGGTTACACATAAGTAACCGTAATGATGGCCTATCCGTGATGTAATGGCTCTTTAGGAGCCTTACACGTACCCCACTGGAATTTCCAAAAAATTCCATCCCGTAATTAAGCCATAATTCAACTGGCCACTTGTTTCTTAAAGAAACCTACCCAAACCATATCTGATTGTCATGAAATTTTGACCATAGACTAATATGATAGTTTTACTAATTGTGGTGATTTTTAATTAATTTTTATATTTTATTTTATACTAGGTGAAAAATCACCCGAAAAATAGTCGCGTCGACTGTACCCTGAAATCCGTACGTCGAAAAATTCAGATAATTGCATATTTAATTTCTCCACATTTTTTTGGAAATTATGATGTTCTCGGATTTTTATTTCGATGTCGTTTTCCAGTATCGCACTGTGGAGGCACGCACTTCGAGGTACAAAACTGGGATAATGTTCATTACCACTAATTAAGTCTATCATCCAATTATCACAATTATATAATAACCTAAGGTATTTTAACTAAATTACTTCTATTTTCTTAATATTTTAAATTTCTGGGGTGTTACAAAACCTATTCACCCCCCCTCTAGGTTAGCTTACTATCGTACCAAAAGGGCCAACAAGTGGTATCAGAGCGAGGTTCTTTAATCTATCAAGAAGTTTCAATGATCTTAGAGAAGATCCATGGCAGCTCAAGGATTTGTTGAAGGTCAATCAGTCACCAGACCTCCATTCTTCGATGGAGAGGATTACCAATATTGGAAGATGAGAATGGAATGCTTCATTCGAGGCACAAACTTTAATCTGTGGCAGGTAATAGAGGTAGATGATTTTGTTATTGTTCATGCTGAAGGTACTACTGCCATTACAATAGCTGATAAGAGTAAATTATCTCTAAACTTTAAAGCAAAGAACTATTTATGTTGTGCTTTATCCAAAAGAGAATTTAGTAGAGTATCTGCATGTAAATTTGTAAAAGAAATGTGGGATAAACTGCAGGTAACTTATGAGGGAACATATAAAGTAAAACAAAGTAGGATAGATATTTTGTCTCATAATATGAGCAAATTAAAATGCTTCCAAACGAAAATATCACTCAGATGTATAATTGATTTTCAAGCATAGTAGTTGGTCTAAGTTCTCTTGGTAAAAATCTTTCTGATGAGGAAACTGTCAGAAAGATACTTAGGTCTTTAACTATTTCATGGACTCCTAAGGTCACAGCTATTGCAGAAGCCTATGATCTAACCATGTTTTCCATTGATAAATTAATTGGCTCTCTCATGGCACCTGAAATCAATATGGAGCGACTATCTGAAAGCTCTTCCAAGAAAAAACTCACTAATACTCTTAAAGTTGTAGCTGCTCTTTCCACCTCTTCTTCTTCTTCTAGTTCAAAAAATGCAGGTTCTTGAAGACAGCGATGTAGATGATGTCCTATCTAAACTTTAGAAAATTCTCAAGAAGAAAAAAAATGGATCAAGAAGGATTCAAAAGAAGGAGAGAAAGGAAAACGAACCAGTCTACTATGAATGTAGAAAACCTGGACATCTGAGACCAGATTGTCCAAGACTCAAGAAGACTGGTCAGCCAAAAAAATCCAAGAAGCAGCACAAGAAATTAAAAAGAAAAGCCATGGCTGCTTCTTGGATAATGATGAAGCCACAACTTCAGAATCGTTAAGCTCAGATCCCGAAAAATAGCAGGAAAGTCTAGCCCTCATGGTAGGACTAGATGAGGTAATTTCTGACCTATTTTTTTATTCATGTACTGATTCAGAGTCAGAGTCTGAAGACTTAGAAGAAGTCTTTAATGAACTTTATGCAAAACATAAAGGTGTTGTAAAAGAATTAAAAATTCTGAAAAATAACACTACTTGCTTAGAAAACACCAATTCAGATCTTAAATCTGAAATGGAATAATTAGAAAAATAATTAAAAGAAAGTAAAGATAATAATTATCTTTTAAATGAAGAAATGAAAAGCAAGAACAATGAGAAGTTAGAGTTAGAAGAAAAACTAAAAACTCTAACTGAAGAAAATCTTTATTTAAAAGAATCTGTTAGAAAATTAACCAAAGGGAAAACATCTCTAGCTCTATGCTTAAAAGGATCCAAACCTGGAAACAATAAACAAGGTCTTGGATACGAACCTCCTGAAAAAGGTAAACAAGTCAAGAATCCTGAAAAATATCCACTACCAAAATTTGTAAAAGAAACCAAGATGCCTCAGAAAAAGGCCCATGTAATGAACAAGCTCTATCAAAAGCAAAAGGTTTCTAAAAATTGTGTTCTAAATAGACATTACAAAGACAAAAAGAACTGCAAAATAAATTATATCCATTGTTGTTCTCATTGTAATAAATTAGGACACACAGTAAACACCTGCACAACAAGACACCTAGTATGGATTCCAAAAGAATATTTTTATGCATCTAACCATCAAGGACCCAAAAAGATTTGGGTACCTACTTCTGAATAAGTTGTTTGCAGGATAGCCTTAGAGCATCAGGAACAAATGATGCTCAAGGCACTGGTGACTGTCAGCTCTTCATCCAACTCATATTTGAAGAGGGAGTAGTCACAATTTTTTTTAGTACTACTAACAACTGTTTGCAAGTCTCCTTCAGGTGAAGCCTCTCATTCTGGAGGAGCACACACTAAGGGGGAGTTATTCATTAATGTCAATCATTGTTGAACCCCTCAATTGTAAGAAGTTTTCACAAAAAGGGGAGAGAATGTATGGTAAGATCATTCCTATTTTTGGTTAGTGACAAAAAGGGGGAGAGTATGCATAATCTGTGAATTTTCTATAGTTTCTATGCTTTAAGTATTTTTGTCAGAAAATTCTCATAAGTTTTGTCATCACTAAAAAGTAGGAGATTGTTGAGCCACTCTTATATTTTACCCTTATATTTTGGTGATAACAAAACTTATGATTAATTAAATATATTTAATATCATGTTTTACTAATAAATATAAATTATGGTATTTTGGTGATAACAAAACTTATGATTAATTAAATATTATTAAATATATTAATATCATATTTTTCTAATAAATATAAATTTATGACATATTGCTGTGTGATTTGTACTGAAAAGATAATCGATGTCTATTCAATATACATCGATTTCAATTCACAAAGTGGCACATCGATTCCCTGGAAAACATGGATTTCACTCAAACATCGATTCCCTTGAAAACATAGATTCTATTCAAACATCGATTTCACTTAAACATCGATTCATTCAAACATCGATTTCACTTAAACATCGATTTCATTCAAACATCGATTTCACTTAAACATCGATTTTACTTAAACATCAATTTCACTTAAACATCGATTTCACTCAAACATCGATTTCACTTAAACATCGATTTCACTCAAACATCGATTTCACTCAAATATCGATTTCACTCAATATCGATTTCACTCAAATATCGATTTCACTCAAACATCGATTTCACTTAAACATCGATTCACTCAAACATCGATTTCACTTAAACATAGATTTCACTTAAACATCGGTTTGCTTGAAAACATGGATTTCACTTAAACATTGATTCTGTTCGAACATAGATTTCAACTTAAACATCGATTTCCTTTATATTTCAAAATGTTTTTAGCATCTAGTGAAAATCAAATATTCTTGATTTGTGTAATCTTCTATCTTTCTGATATGAGATCTTTTTGCTTATCTCTCTAGATCTCTTCCTTCCTGTCATCAAAAAAGGAGTTACTTACTACTTCTGGGTGACAACAGGAAACACAAAAGTATGAGTCTTTTTTTAACAGAAACACTCTTTGATCTAAACACTTTCTTCTATACTTGCAGACCTCGAAGACCACCAAGTGGCTGACAGTCAGAAGAAGAAGAATAGAAAATTCAGCAATGACTAGAAGAGTTCCAACGGATCTCTTCAACGGATCTATTCAAAGCTACTCATATAAAAGATGAAGCAAAGCTGAAGAACAAGCAGAGAGCTTTCCTGAAGATCTTTAAAGGAGTGTACATCCAATGAAGAACCTGAACTTCAGATACACTCAAAGAAAAAGAGAGAAAGAGCCCGAGCACAAGAAGAAGTGCCTAAGCACCTGAAGCCTCCAAGCTTCAAGCTCCTTCTCCTCTCTTCACACTCTCTTTGTGCTCATTGTAATTTCTAGGGAGATTCTTTTGCTGAGAGTTTTTAGGTTAGAGTCCATTCTTGTAAAACTCTCAGTTTTGTTCTTCTTTTCGAAGAAAGTTTTCTGTTCAACTATAGGACTATATACAGTGTAGAACTTAGCTAGGGGTTTAAGTCTAGCAGAACCGCACTGGGGTTTGTTCCAGGAGGTTGGCTTTTTGACATGTAAGAGAAGTGGGCTGCCTTCTTGCCCGGGAAAGAGAAGAAGACTATTTGGGGTGCTGGGTGTTGTATTGTCCTTGAGGGGGACTGTACCCTTGGTTAGTAAAATCCCAAGAGATTGCTTGGGGACTGGACGTAGGACTTCCATGTGGGAAGGGCCGAACCATGATAAATTCCTTGTGTTCTTTGTGTGATTGTTTATTTGCTTCCGCACTGCTACTCTCTATCACACTCAACTAACCAAACTTTCAACTGATAAATTTCTGCGTTTAAGTTTTTATTTCAGATTTCATAAAACCTATTCACCCCCCCTCTAGGTTAGCTTGCTGCCGTACCAAAAGGGCCAACAGTCTGCAGGAGCATTAGCAGTAGGCTCCCCCTGAATCTCTGGCTCCCCCTGAGCTGGATCATCTTCCATCTGAATGTCTTATGTGTGGCCTGGTGCCACAGCTTCCAGAATGACTTCTTCCAAATTAACTTCCATAAAAACATTTGCAGTAGGAACTCTAGGGAAGTCTTCTATGTGAGTATCTTTCTGATCCCCCTCAGTGTAAGCAACAGTCTCTAAAGATTCTTCAATAGCAGGTGCAGGGACTGTAGAGGGGATCACAACTTTAGATGATTTCCCAATGGGCTCAATGTGCGCCGGTGATATTTCCTCAATCCTCCTTACAGGTGCAGGAGGTTCTTCAACTCTGACATCTGCCTCTGCCACTTGGACTGGTGGTATTTCTTGAGCTTCACCAATGATGGCCTCTCCTTCTGCCACCGAAGTCTTTGTCCAAACATTCCCCACAAGAGAAAAACCACTCTTCTTTATGTTTCTGAACCGAATAGGCTGACCCATCTTCTCCATCACTTCTCCCTTCAAATCAATTTCATAGTGCATGAAAATTCTGGTAAGCAAATGAGCATATGGTAGTGATACTGCCAATGTATTCTTCTTATCCCAAATCATCTCTGCAGCAGACTTCATTCTGTCTATCATAACTTGAGCCAAGTTGATATCTTGATTTTGGATGGCCCAAAACATCATATCAGCATCTCCCTTTGGACAGGTTGAGAAAGTAACACTCCTCAGCACCAAAATCTGACAGACTATAAAATGTAATATTATGTTAAAGACATTGAACTGGTTGATGTCGATCTTCCCATCCTTCAGCTTGTACTCTGTTCCAATGATTCCTAGCCCCTTGGCATGAATGTCTATTGAGTCCACCAAACTGTGTCCAACCGCAGAAACTCCAAATAATCTTTCCAGAAGCTCATGAGTGATATGAATGGGTGTACCTTTGATTGTGGAAGAGAGAGACCCATCTTCTTCAGATTTCAGGCAAGTATAGAAAGCTTTCGCGAGGTCTAGATAACTTGGTTCAGAAACAGTACACATCTTTGTCAATTTCATCCTCTGAATGGCTTCGACTATGCTGTTCATACCATGCTTCTCTAGGTCTTCTATATCCACTGCCTTGTTTCCACAAACCTTGATCCTTACAGCAGCAAAACATTTCTGTTGCTCCGTCGTGAGGAAGGCGACGCTGTAACCACCCATGCTGCCGGAACTCCCAGAAGCGGCCATGGAATCGAGCAAAGAAGGTTTCTAGAGGATCGAGGGAAAGAGAAGAACAAGAACCCTCAAGAAATATGAGCGGGAACAGAGAGATCCTTCAAAATCGCACAGAGGGGATTCTGGAGTCGATGAGGGTTTCGCAAGCAAGCAAATCAAAGGAGATAAGAGTGAGAGGAAATTGATGAGGCAAGGATTTCGGACTTAACGGCAGGACATAAAGTAGCTTTTTGAAATGACAGAGCAATAAAGGCAGATAACGACAAAAGAGGAGAGGATAACACAAATAATAAAGAATTGATCTGAAACGCCATAGCAATTTATGACCCAAGCAATAAAGGATTTACTAAAATCCAGCGGGAAGGATAATATTATTCTGAAATTTATTATTTCAGTTACGTACAGACATATCTCTTACAAATTACACATGCCTAATTCCCTTCTAAGAGACGTAAATCTCTCTTCAGGTAAGACTTTTGTAAAGATATCTGCTAACTAATTTAAAGTATCTATAAAAGAAATATTTATATTACCATTAACTACATGATCTCTAATAAAATGATATCTGACCTCTATATGTTTCGTCCTGGAGTGCTGAACTGGATTTTTCGTGAGATTTATTGCACTTGTGTTGTCGCACAGCAATGATATGATCTTGATGTGCAATCTATAATCTTCAAGCTACTGTTTGATCCATAAGAGTTGAGTGCAACAGATTCCAGCAGCTACATATTCGGCTTCAGCTATTGATAATGCTACTAAATTTTACTTCTTTGAGGACCGTGAAATCAAGCAACCTGTAAGAAATTGACAACCACCACTGTGCTTTTTCTATCTACTTTGCATCCAGCATAGTCAGCATCAGAATATCCAACTAAACTAGTTTCACATGATTTAGGATACCATAGTCCTAGGTCATGAGTTTTAGCTAAATATCTAAAGATCCTTTTAACAGATATTAAATGAGATTCCTTAGGATCAAATTGATATCTTGCACACATGCATACACTAAATAAAATATTAGGTCTACTAGCTGTTAAATACAGCAGTGATCCAATCATACCTCTATAAAGTTTTTGATCAACTTTCTTACCTTTTAGATCACTGTCTAACATGGTGGATGTGCTCATGGGAGTGGACAGTGGTTTTGCATTTTCAAAGCCAAATTTCTTTAGAAGTTCCTTGGTGTATTTTGCTTGACAAATATGAGTTCCTTCATTGTCTTGCTTTATTTGTAATCCAAGGAAGTAGTTGAGTTCTCCCATCATGCTCATCTCAAATTCTCCCTGCATGAGCTTCTCAAAATACTTGCACAAAGATTCATCAGTTGATCCAAAAATAATATCATCTACATAAATTTGAACAAGTAATATATTTTTGGCATTTGTTTTAATGAAAAGTGTTCTATCTACCTGACCTCTAATAAAACCATGATTTAGCAAAAATGCACTAAGTCTTTCATACCATGCTCTAGGTGCTTGTTTTAATCCATGCAATGCTTTATGTAATCTGAAAACATGATTTGGATAATCTAAAAACCAGGAGGTTGTTCCACATAGACTTTCTCCTTTATATAACCATTTAAAAATGCAGATTTTACATCCATTTGAAAAGGTTTTAAATCCAATGCACATGCATAAGCAAGTAAAATTCGAATAGCCTCCAGTCTAGCCACTAGTGCATAGATTTCATCAAAATCTATGCTTCCTCTTGGGAATAGCCTTGAGCAACCAGTCTAGCCTTGTTCTAGTGATAACACCAACTTCATCCAATTTGTTCCTGAACACCCATTTGGTGCCAATCATATGATGATCTAATGGTCTCAGAACAAAGGACCAAACTTGATTTCTCCTGAATTGATTAAGTTCATCTTGCATGGCTAAAATCCAAGATTCATCAAACAGTGCTTCATTGACTGTCTTCAGCTTAATCTGAGATACAAATGCTAAATAATCACAAAGAATAACATTACCTCTTGTTCTTACCCCAACTGATGGATCTCCAATGATGTTATCAATAGGATGATCCTTTTTGTATCTCCATTCCTTTGGAAGATCATCATGAATAATATCTTTCTATTGTAGTTCTTCCGAGGGTGGATCTTCACCATCTTTGATAGTTGTTTCCTTCAGTTTCTTGGAGAGATTTTCTGCATTTTCATCATCACTATCGACTTCCTTTCTCAAGGAAGGGTTAGACTCATCAAAAGTAACATGAACAGTTTGTTCAATTAATAAACTTCTTTTATTAAAAACTCTATAGCCTTTAGGTTTAGAAGTGTACCCCATAAAGATTCCTTCATCAGATTTAGAATCCAATTTTCCTAAATCTCTCTTACCATTGTTGTGAATGAAGCATGGACATCCAAATGTTCTGAGGTGGCTAATCTTGGGCTTTCCTTCCTTGTACAGCTCATATGTAGTCTTCTTCAGGATTGGCCTGATCATGACTCTATTTATAATATAGCATGCTGTATTTATAGCTTCTGCCCAGAAATATCTTGGAATGTTATATTCAGATAGCATGGTCCTAGCCATATCCAACAATGTTCTATTCTTCCTCTCAACTACTCCATTTTGTTGTGGTGTTCTAGGTGTTGAGAAATTATGTTCTATACCTTAATCATCACAAAATTCTGCATATTTGTCGTTTTGGAATTCTCCTCCATGATCTGAACGAATACTGATGATGCTGAACTTCTTATCCTTTTGAACTACTTTGCTGAACTTCACAAAGCTTTCAAATGTGTCATCTTTCTGCTCAAGAAAAGACACCCATGTAAATCTTGAATAATCATCAACTATGACAAATCTGAAATTCTTTCCTCCCAAACTAGTTGTTCTCATTGGTCCAAACTAGTCTATATGCATCAGTTCTAGAGGTTTGGAGGTAGTTACTACTGTCTTGGATTTGAATGAGGATCTTGCATGTTTTCCTTTTGCACATGGTTCACACACGTTGTCCAGTTTTGAATGAATCTTTGGCAAACCTTCCACTAGATCATGCTTGATGAGTTTTCTCATGCCATCCAAGCTGCAGTGCCCTAACCTTCTGTGCCATAGTTCAGTGTTTTGCTATTTACTTGCTACTAGATAGATATCTTGATCTTTCATCTTCAGGTGCATACAATTATTCTTTCTCTTCTATTCGCTAAAGAAATAATTGCTCTTCTTGATGATCAAACACTTAATTCTGTAACTTAATCTGATGTCTGCTTGTCGCACAGTTGGCTAATGCTAATTAAGTTGTGCTTAAGTCCGTTGACGCATAGTACATCTTCTATTAGAGTTCTATCTTGGTTTCCAATGGATCTGCAACCAATTACTGATCCTTTTCCATTATCTCCATAGGTTACTGTGCCTTCTTCATATTTGATGTGCGAGAATAGTCCTTTGTTGCCAGTCATATGCCTTGAGTACCCACTGTCTAGGTACCACTTTGATCCTCTAAGACTTCCCTGTAATAAATCACTTGAGATTTAGGTACCCAAGTTTCTTTGGGTCCTGGTTTGTCAGTTTCCTCACTGTTTCTTTTCAGAATCCACTTTAAGTATTTAGTTGTACATGTTATTTTAGTGTGACCTAAATATTGCAGTGACTACAACATGAGATATAATCTACTGTTTAATTGGCCTGTAATTAATGTTAGATTTGTCATTAGTATTTTGTTCAGCTACAAATTTTGGCATTGGATAAATTTTAAGATGAATGATTGTTTCTTCATTGTCAGGTGTGGAATGTATCCTAAACCAAATTTTTTCTTTCCTGATCTTCTTGCCCCTTTTAATATTAAAGAAGATTTTCTGTTTGTGAATTTTTCAATTGTAGCAGTTAGATATTCATTGTCTTTTGTTAGTGTATTGATTTCATTTTTAAGTTTGCTTGTAGTTTCTTGATTTTCTAGATTTGTTATCTTTTCATTTTTATCCTTTAAATCTTCGCATAATAGTTCTTTTTTTTTAAATCAAAAATTTATTTTTCTAATTGCTCAGTTTCAGATTTTAAATCTGAGTTGGTTATTTCTAAGCATGCATAATTTTTCTTGGTTATTTTTAACAACTTATAGACATCTTTATACTTACTGTGACGACCCTCATTACACCGGTACGGTTATACCAACCACGTCGGTATAGTGAACGTTATCACAGTGGGGCATTTACCCAAACAATAACATACGATTGAGATACACACAAATATAAATACAGAGTAGCGGAAGTAAAAGAACCACTGTCTTCATTTCATTCATCATCCACTTAACATACATGGTTCAATGTAACATTTAAAGAACTAAAGTCCCCATAATTAAAGTACTCAAATCAAATACATAGTTTGTCCATGATTATACAACTTCATGATAATTCTAGTACATTGTTCCAAATTACATACTATGAAAGTGCAAATGTCACAAGTAACTTCAACAACTAGTCTCCGAGCTCGGAGTCGCTCTCCACTGCCTCCTCCACAGGAGTAATGTCACCAACTAAGCCTGTACGCCGAAGCAAGTAATGAGTCTAAAAGACTCAGCAAATAATACTACACATAACGTACATGCACATATCACAACAGGTTTTACATACAAATTTACAAGACATAACATGGGGCATGCTTAACATCAATAAGAGATAACCTATGATGGTAATTCTACCAAAGTAAACACATGGTTCATGATTTCAGATTTTTTTTTTCAAATTGAAATCTCCTATCACATGCTCTCTAGTCGTTCCAACACATGAAAGCTATTAAGCATGATTTTCTTGCATACATAAAAGGGAACATACCTAACATGAATTCTACACATTCTTGCACATGCATATTATTATTTTATACACTTTTAGCTTGCTGTTTTGGCATGAATTAGAAGTTCACAACAAATCACATGAGAGCTACAATCTCAATTAACTATATCATGGTGGCACTTAAATGGAAACATTCACACATAAGTAAGAAATGCTACTAGCATGGATTCTACGCATTTGTACACATGTAAAGCATTTTCATAACTACGATTAGGTTGCTGTTATGACACAATTTTAACATTAACATATCATGGATCACCATTCATCATCTAATACATTAGTTTCACATGGTTGCACAATTTCCTCATTCACATAGTTCACTTTTCACACACTTCACATTTACACGTATTCACTACACAATTTACACATGATCACATTCACATTTCACATGTCACGTTTTACACTTTAGTGCCGTGACACATAGTCCAAACCACCATTAGAAGGACACATACACATCACATACACATAGGCGCCACCTAGGCAATACAGTGACGACCTCTTGGACTGCGCAGACCGAGAGAACAAGTCTCCACCCTAACCAGTGGTACTTGTCCACCTCAGGATTTCATCCTAATGCCCTTAGGATCTTAACACATTGAACCTTCTCATGGGGACTTTTCCATGATGGTTCCACGGCCCTCTATGGAAGCAGTGTCACATTAGGCACAGTCTTACACATTACACATACCGATTTTTAACACACATATTTACACATGGCGCACACACATCTTTACATTCTCTCATTCACACACATGGCTCTATTTTCCTAGCATGATACTACAGATGACAGAGATTACACATTCAGTAAGTTGCATAAATCAAGTTGCACGCGCATTTCAAATCATTTTCACATTAGCATGCATTATTCACATATTTTCGCATGGAAGTTTCATATTGCATTCTAAGTTGTCCAAACAGCCTGAAAATTTAACCACATGCTGATTACAGGTTTATGGCTTCACATGCAAAATTTCACATTTTTCTGACTCATAATGCAATTACAGAAAATTAGATATCAATCCTCATATCATTCGTAATTCAATTTATCATGGCATACCACATGAATCTTCAGTTTAACAGTTCGTAGCCCTGAACCCAACATACACAACACCACAGGAAATTCCTCCAGATTTATTACAAACACACAATTTACAGGAGATTTACAAGTCCTACGCATGTTTCTAATTTCATTTCAGAAATTTCAGTAAATCATGTGAGCATGGAGAAATTCCCAGAAATTTAGAGCACAAACTGAATCACCCACTCATGGTCTAACAAAATTAGGGCATCCAAATTTCCCACGGATCATTAGAATAGTGGGGAAACATACATGGCTATTTCTTCCACATGCATTTCAATAAACTAAGAAACTCTACCATCCACAAAATATGCAAAATCATTCTCCCACACACCACATTAACTAGGGTACATAGCATATAGGAGTTACATTATATCCTCATCGCGAAAACACATCGAAATTAGTCGTATATCAGGAAGAACAGCTCACTATTCTGTCCTGAAGAACCTAACGGCGGTCTCTGGCCGTTCAAGGATTTGGACGGCAAGATCGCTGGACGCCGACTGGAGATCTTGGCGGCAAGAGGCCTTGACGCCAAGTTCCTGTCTGTGCAAGAGCACAGGCCGAGCTCCAAATGCAGGGAGAATGGGGGATCCAGGACACGAGGAAAAATGTGTAAAAATAAGAAAACCCTACTAGACATATACATGGACGAAATGTGAGGGTTACTTGCCTCTTGTAAAAACTCCAAAGAGATCTAAATGGCCGGAGAAGCTCTCCTTGGGCAGTCCCAAGAAGCCTCCACAAATGCTCTCCTCCGGGTTCTATGTCGACGCAGAAGCTAAACCACGGTTGGGGAAGCCTTCCCCGATGTTCCAGCTTCCTCCTTGTTGCAGTAGAATGCCGGAAACACCTTCACACTGCTGGATCCGAGCTTGCAAAGTCTAGCTTTCCTCACAGCTTGCTAGGGTTTTCTCTCCTCTTTGCAAAGAGCCAAAGAGAGCTCTTTCTGGTGTAGGAGGAGTTGGTTTAAAGTAGAGGGGTTTGGGGACCCCGGAGTGGTGATGGGAAAGGCTCAGAGCCGTTGGGGACAGCTCCCCAATGGCTGAGCTTCCTTCTTCCAGGATTTCGGGGTCTGCAATGCATGCAGGTCAGAAATCTTAACGTCCACATCCATGGACATTGGATTAAGTATTAGCGTCCATCGATGTGGACGCTGGATCATCATGGGCGTCCATCTATGTTGACGCCAACTTGGCCCTTCGGCCAGAACTCAAAACATGCAGAAACCATGCCTAACTTATACATATATACATGCCATGCATATGTATTATCATGTACACACTACCACCATGCATTTCATACATTATTTACAACTAATGATACACATGCATACATAAGTATAAATAGTTAATACATACATAGATATGTACATCTATGCATACACAACATGAATTATTTACACGAAATTAGAATAATGCAACAAAATTCGAGGGCCTTACACTTACTGTATAATTCGTTAAATGCATCTTCTAAACTATCTGAATTAGATTCATTGCAAGAAGTGAAAGATGAGTCAGAAGTTATCTTATCATCAATATTTTCCATGAAATCCAGATTGGCCTTTTCTTCTTCTTCACCGCTGGAACTTGACTCACTATCCGAGTCACTCTCGTTGTTCCATACAGCAGCCATGGCTTTCTTCTTATACTTCTTGAATTTCTTCACACTGCCCTTCTTCTTGTATTCTATCTTCTTTAGTTTCGGACACTCAGCCTTGATGTGTCTAAGCTTCTTGCACTCGTAGCATATAGGTTCTGATTTCCTGACTTCTTTTCCTTCATATCTTTTGAAATCTTTGCCTTCCTTAAAATGCCTTTTTCCTGACTGGTATTTTTTCTTGGCCAGAATGTGCTGCAGTCTTCTGGAAAGAAGAGCTTCTTCATCTTCGCTGACTTCATCACTCCTTTCACTTTCTGACTCGCCCTCAGAACTACCTTTTGTGGCCTTTAGAGCATTGCTATGCTTCTTCCTGCTGGAGGATTCTCCAAGCCTTTCCATATTTATCTCGTGAGCCATCAAGGATTCAATAAGTTTCTCAAGTGACATTCTCCTAAGATCGTTGACTTCTTCTATGGCTGTTACTTTTGGAGTCCATGAGGTTGGTAGACATCTTAATATTTTTCTTACCATGTCTCCAATTTCATAGGTTTTTCCAAGCCCAGCCAAACCGTTGGTGATATCTATAAATCTACTGTACATTTTGGTGATAGACTCTCCTGACTGGATTTGAAATCTTTCATACTGAGCTACCAGGATGTCTATCCTCGTTTCCTTTACCTTGTCAGTTCCTTCATATGTGATTCTGAGCTTTTCCCACATTTTCATAGCTGACTTGCATACTGAAATCCTATTGAATTCTTTCTTGCTCAGCGCACAGCACAGTATACTTTTAGCTTTGTTGTTTAGGGATATTTTCTTCTTGTCATCATCTGTCCAATTTTCTCTATTGTTGAGTACCACTAGGTCTCCTTCTTCGATAATTGACTAAAGCTAGAAATCGAGACCTTGAAGGAAGAACTCCATCCGAGTCTTCCCGTAGTTATAATCTTCACCATCAAATAGTGGAGGTCTGTTGACGGACTGACCCTCTGCATATCCTTAAGCTGCCATTTATCTTTGCTCTTCAGATCGCGAGATCTTCTTGCTCAAAGAGACAAGGCTCTGATACCACTTGTTGCCCAGATAACAAGCCCAAAGGGGGGGTGAATGGATTGCTAAAAATTCTTTTAGAATAATACCTGTAAATAAAATGCTTGACATAAAACACTAAGTTTGACAGTTAGAGTTAGTGTGGAATAAAGACAAACAAGCAAGCACACATAGACAATAGGAAATTTTATCCTGGTTCAGATCTCCTATCCCAAGGAGTCCTACGTCCAGTCCCCAAGCAACAACTTAGCATTTCACTAAACAAGGGTACTGTCCCCCTTAAGGACTCTTACACATCCAGCAACAACTGGCCTTCTCTTCTCTACCCGAAAAGGTACAACCAACACCTGATGCAACAGGTCTTCCTTCTCACCAAAGGGAAACAACCACCTGTTCAACAATAGGTCTTCTCTTCACAACCGAAGAGGAGCACTCAAGAGGAATGAGTAGAGAGTGAATGGTCCCTAGACCAAGCTTATAGGATTGCTTGATCTGAGGCGAGGTCTGAGAGACAAAGATTGGCAGTGGTGGATTCTCTCAGATCTTACACAAGCTATCAAAAAACTAAGCAAATGGCTATGGAGAGCTTAAGACTGATTTTCTGAATGAACAACCTCTTCTACAAGGTGCTCCAAAAGGATAACCAGATCTTTTTGCATGGAGTCGTCGGTCTTCTATATATCTTCTGTTGAGAATATAGCCGTTGAAGTATCCGTTGTCTCTATGTCTGAGGCACGCAAGTTAAGTATGGTCCAACGTGGGTACCAGCAATACCTGCAGCCATTAAATGCCCAGAGAGACACGTACACAGAGAAGGATCATCCAGATATCTTTTGCTTCTTGTTTGTCCAACGTTGTAGGGTGTGATACTAGAAGAAATCTGCGCACAATAAATACTGAAACATAGATAGCTCAACTGTCTCTAAGCTATCAGTCAATGTTAGATGGCATGCAATAAGAAAATACGCCAAAAAAGAAATGCCATTTTTTCACCCTGTAAAGCTTTTGTTAAAGAACACAGGAGTAGAAAGCACACAGATATATTTCGTGCAAAGATATGTACTATCACAATAAATGCTCAAGAGCACGATATACAGTGTTATATGCGGGAAGACTTGAACTCCACAGAGATTCAAAAAGAATGCATTTGAATATCATGAAGGATAATTATTTTCTAGATTATTTAAGAAGATGATGAAAGTATATGATATTTTATTTAAACCATGATCGTTGTGAAGAGAGTTGATGAATTCATGAAATCATTGTCATAAATATATAAATAAAATCTATGTTGAAATAGAGTCGATGTGACCATAATCCATGTATAAGTATAGTGAAATCGTTGTTCTGTACACAATCGTTATATGAATGAAATTGATGTACAGATAAAATCGTTGTTTAAGTAAAATCGTTGTTTCATAGGAAGTCATTGTAGAGTTGAAATCATTGTTCTACAGAAGTCGATGTATCAACCGAATCATTGTAGCAACAACCAAGTCGTTGTTTAAGTGAAACAAAATCGTTGTAGCGACCAAATCGTTGTAGCAACCAAATCGTTCTTTAAGTGAAACAGAATCGTTGTAGCGACCAAATCGTCCTTTAAGTGAAAAAGAATCATTGTAGCGACCAAATCGTTCTTTAAGTGAAATCGATAATGAAATCGTTGTTTAAGTGAAATCGATAATGAAATCGTTGTTTTACCGAAATCGATGTTCTAGTGAAATGAAATCGATGTAGCAACGAAATCGATGTTCAAGTGATATGAAATCGATGTATCAACGAAATCAATGTTTAAGTGATATGAAGTCGATGTATCAACAAAATCGTTGTTTAAGTGATATAAAGTTGACGTATCAACGAAATCGTTGTTTAAGTGATATGAAATCGATGTATCAACGAAATCGTTGTTTAAGTGATATGAAATCGATGTATCAACGAAATCGTTGTTTAAGTGATATGAAATTGATGTATCAATGAAATCATTGTGAGACCGAAATCATTGTTTTACTTATGAAATCGTTGTGAGACCGAAATCATTGTTTTACTTATGAAATCGTTGTGAGACCGAAATCATTGTTTTACTTATGAAATCGTTGTGCGATGGAAATCGTTGTTTTACTTATGAAATCGTTGTGCGATGGAAATCGTTGTTTTATTAAAAGAGTCGATGTATACTTACACAGAATTGATGCTTTGAACTTCAAATAATAGTGAGTGTGGATAACTTACTGATTTTAATTTACTTGATGCCTATTAATAAACTTCAGAGAAAGATGTTGGATAATGTTTTCAATGGTTTTGTTAATCACCAAAAATACATATAATAAAATATAATTTATTTATGGAGATGGACTGATCATCAGTTTACACTTTCTTTTCATAGTATGTGAACAATGTATTCATATGGACTTGTAATATTATGGGCATTTGTTATTTCTTTTATTGCTATATAGACTGTGGAATTATGTGAATGATGATGGAATAAGACTTCTCTTTTATTTCCGATGTACTCTTTTGTTATTTATGTACATCTCGACCTTTTGTGTTGTGTTGGGTAAATGTCCCACTGTAATGACGCCCTTTATATTGATGTGGATTGGTATAATCGTACTGGTATAAGGAGGGTCATTACAGAGATTCGTATCAAAGAAATAGGTTGAGATAGTACATGAATATGCCATCATCTTCACAATATTGCAAAGTCTTTATAGAATTAGTCCATATATGTGGAAAACATCTATAATGGATTAAAGATAGATAAGAGAATGGTTAGGATTAAGTAACTTGGATTTTAACTAAGTTAATTATTTTACAGGCTTTGGCGAGTCGTGGTAGGTGTGGTGCCTAGGCTAGGGAGGATGAGTATATGCGTGAGGAGAGGGGTGAGCAGCAGGCCCCAGCACCCTAGGGTCCCACGGTACTTCCTACACCACCATCTGTGGACTACTTCGTGTTCATACAAGGCCTAGTTCAGGCAATGCCGACCCAGGCGCAGACTCAGGCGGCACTGCAGGCTCAGTTGCAGGCTTAGATTAGAGTTGGTAAATAGTAGTCTGTTTTGTTAAATGCATGATTGTTACGTATTGCTTATGTTGCTTATTGTCTCAGGCTCAGGCTCCAGCTCCCGTTCCCCAGGATCATGGCCATGGTGGTTCATCCATCATGGAGAGGTTCAAGAGGATGGCTCCGCCTTCTTTTAAGGGGGAGAGTCAGCCCCTCTTGGCGGAGAGCTGGATGAGGGAAGTTGAGAAGATATTCCGAGCTATCAAATGTGCTAAGGAAGATAAAGTTAGCTTGGCTACCTACATGCTACAGGAGAGAGCAGATGTTTGGTGGGCCTCTATACGTCGCACCAGGTACGAGGATGGTGCTATTGAGGTAACTTGGGTCGAGTTCACGGGGCTATTTTGGGTCAAGTTCATCCCCGAGCACATCCAGGACAAGATGGAGCAGAAGTTTCTCTCTCTTACTCAGGGCTCCATGACGGTCTTGGAGTATGAGGCTAGGTTTGCCGAGCTCTCTAAATATGCTCCCCATATAGCTGCTGATGAGCGCAGGAAGGCTAAGAAGTTTGTGATGGGGCTCAAACCATCACTGAGGTCGAGGCTTGTGGCTTTTGACCACCGCACTCTAGACGAGACTCTCAGCGCAGCGTGCAGGCAGGAGAGCGAGATGGAGCAGTACCCAGAGGAGAAGAGGGCAGCTAAGAAGAGGTCCGCGCCACCTTTCCAAAGGTAGGACAGGAAGAAGGTAGTGTACCAGTCACCCCAGCGTCCAGTGGCAGCTACGAGTCAGCAGGCAGTTACACCACAGTCCCCCAGCTTCAGGCCCAGCGACAAGAAGGCGTGTCCTCATTGTGGAAGGGCACACGGCGGCACCGAGTGTTGGAAGTTGGCAGGGAAGTGTCTCAAGTTTGGCAGCACCGAGCATCAGATCCGAGATTGTCCCTGTCACGTCCTGATAAAAATCTATTTATCAAAAAATGACAGAAAATAGGCACAAAGTAATAACATTAACATTCATTCATTATAATGCAGTATGCGGAAGTCTTATTACATAAAGCTCCTCATTACACTCTGAGTGAGGAGTAAGGATGAGTAACTACTATTCATCACATTTACAAGTACACAACTAAAATAGGAAATGGTTGGTTGACTCGTCATCGGTGTTCACTCTGCACACAGCCCATCTTACACTTCTCCCCCATCTTAGTTACCTGAAAAGGGAAGGATGGGTGAGCTAACTAGCCCAGTAGAATTCAAATCCTTAAATCAAAGGATCAGGAACACATGATAACTTAGGTAAGAATAGGTATGGTATCAAGAACAGGGACAGAAAACCAACATAACATGTCAGTGAATGTATAATAGTAGTATGAAAACACAGGCATGCTCAGAAATTCATATTAAGACATAGGTTCTGGAACATATAAATATTCCCACAGGACAGGTAATATGATGACCATAATCAGGAAATAGTGATGCAATTCCAAACATCCTGGTGTCCTTATCACTCCCGTACGACCCGTAATGAATTCGGGTGCTCCTCCCAGGACTGGACCAGCCCTATTTGCACAGGCATAACAGTCAGGTGGGGTCCAAGGACCCAATAAATGTCATCATCATCAATTAATCATATCTCACATGGTGTTCAAGCATTTGAACTCTCAAGACATCAGGTTATATGAACTCAATTACCGAATATAGGAGAATGGACTCAACGGAGTACCATTCGTAGTTGACGACTTCAAGGATAATTCAATGGTGAGTAAGGTACTTCAAGTCGGTAATCTTTACAGTAGAATGACAAAAAATACCCAAGTAATTAAGGGGGTAACTTGGTAGGATATTAGGATGAAGTTTAAGCAAGAGTTCTATCATGAAAAGTTACTGAAATACAAGGCAGGATAGGTGCTGTCGATAGCCAGGAACAGGCTGTCGACAGATGGCAACAGATAGAGCTCAGGTTTGCTGGCTCTATGGGTATCTATCGACGGCAACAAGTGGGCTGTCGAAAGATACACAGTCCAGAAATCTGGAGTTCTGGAAGGCATGCGCCTGTCGACAGCTTTGGGCTGCCTGTCGATAGGTAGTAGTAGAACTTCCAGAAATGAGGTTTAAATTCATTCTAAACACCCTAATTATAGAACTTATAAACCAAGGCATGGTTTATATCAAATGGAAGAGTCTAATTGGAGTTCTCACAGTGGTTTATAAGCTAAACAATCGAGATGAAACAAGAGACTTATAATTCAAACTTGGCTAGCTAGAAACTAACATAGTGTAGTGATGAAAGCATAGTCTTAATAACGATGGTTTATTGGAAAATCCTACAATATGAACATTAAATTACATTGTTTTTCATAGTTCTAAATCAGGACTGGAAGTATCTAAAAACTAAACAGAAGTCCCTACATAATTCTAAAGATATTAAGACTTCTACACACAACTCCATAACATGAACAAGTATCAAAGGTGGAAGAAAAATCTTGATCTCCCAGTGGGACAAGGATCTTCTCCTTTCTAATATGAAGGTGTTTATCACAACTGAGGTAGGAACAGGGGAGTTACTGGTATACAACTTGTTCCTTTATCAAGACCTCCTTGCCATGAACGAAAGATAGAATAGAATTAGAGGGAGATGAATCCTACCTTGTTAAACGGGTAATCCTTCACACGTTCTAAACGCAGGAACCTAAGACAGCAAGAGAAGAGCTTCCTCTCACAGTTGATAGCATGCCAGCTATGCTTACACCAAAGTATAGCAGCTACAGTAGTAAAACAGGAGCAGAAGTATGTTGCAAGTGCGATGTAGCTTGCAACTTCCAGCAGCTCCTCCAGTAGCAGACCCAGTAGCTCCTCCCACAATTCTTCCAGCAGCAAGGAGCAAGGAAGACATGAACAAGGGTGTACAAGGGTTCGAACTAAGGAGAGGGAGTGGCTTTTATAGCCCAGCCATGTTCCCATGCATGAGGACACCTCCGTGCACAGGTGTAACAATAAAACCTATTAGACTTTTACTGCTTACACCTGGTTCATGCTTCCTACCAGTCCCTTACACCTCAACCCTTTACGTGCAAGAGGTTTAACCCATGGTCTAGCCTTATCCTAATGTGTGCTGGCCTCTTTAAGGCCTTACACGTAAGTACCCAGAAAATCCTAGAAATTGGCCACTGTAATTGACTCGTAATTCAGCTGGCCACTTAGTGTTGATGTAAACATGTCCAAACAAAGTCGGTTTGTATTAAAATTTCAACCATAGACTAATGTGATGGTTTTACAAATTATGGTGATTTTATTTTAATTTTTGAAATTTATTTTACACTGGGTGAAAAATCACCCGGAAAATAGTTACGTCGACTTAGTCTCAAAATCCGAACGTCGAAAATTCAGATATTTACATTTCTAATATCTCCACATTTTTCTAGAAATTATGGTATTCTCGGATTTTGTTTTCGTTACAATTTTTCAGTGTCGCCCTGTGGGAGCGCGCACGTCCGAGTACAACACTGGGATAATGTTCATTAATATTAATCATTCCCAAATATCAATTATTTTGTTCTAATAATAATGGTTTGGTCCAATAATCTTATTGTTCATGTTTTTCAATAAATAAAAATTTTCTGGGGTGTTACAACTCTCCCCCACTAAAAGAAATTTGGTCCTCCAAATTTTAATAAAACGAGACTATGATTACTCACCTGGAAATAATTTTGGGCACTGGTTCTTGACGGCATCTTCTAGCCCCAGATTGCTTCTTCTTGTCCTTGTTTATTCCCTTGAATCTTTAATGATAGAACTTCCTTGTTTTGTAGTTGCTTTATTGATCCAAAATTTGCACAAGTTTTTCTACATATGCCAAATTTTCTTGCATCTCTAAATCTTGATATTCAATGTTGTGATCGATGGGCTTCTCTTAAGATCCACTTCTTAATCTCGGAATTATTCGGTACACATAATCTGTTCTGAAACTGAAGATTTCCATGAACACCTTCATCAAATTCAGGTCTAAAAGCCAACTTTTCTCTAATTTCTACCAACATAGGATCATTGTTCTATTGCTCTCCAATTTGTTTCAACATATCTGACTGAATTGTTAAATTATTAACTACAATTCTTTCTTCTTGTGATTCAGTCTTTAAACTTAATGTGGAAAATTCCTCCAATAACTTCCATTCCTTTATTTGCAATTGGAATACCTTGGCTATATGATTTCTGCTAAGTGCATCCGCCACAGTGATACCTTTTCCTGGATGGTATACAATTTTTAAATCATAATCTTTAATATACTCCATCCACCTTCTTTGTCTCATATTCAACTTTCTGTGAAAATCAATACTTAAGACTTTTATGATCGGAGTACACTATGAACTGATTATTATACAAGTAGTGTCTCCAAAGTTTAAGAGCAAAGATTACTGCAACCAAATCTAAATCATGTAATGGGTAGTTCTTTTCATGAGTCTTCAGTTGTCTAGATGTACTCTATCATCTTGCATCAGAACATATCCTAGTCTAATGTTTGAAGCATCGGTATAAATCTCAAATATTTCACCTTTCACCGACAAAGCTAAAATTGGTGCAGTTGATAAACATTCCTTTAATAATTGAAATGCTTGTTCTCCACTCTCACACCACACAAATATAGTTCCGTTTCTCGTCAATTGCGTGAGAGGCGAGGCAATCCTAGAAAAATCCTTAACGAACCGTCGGTAGTAACTGGCCATACCCAGAAAACTTCTAATTTCAGTGAAATTCTTAGGTTGCTCCCATTTCTGTATGGTTTCAATCTTTGAGGAATCTACTGACAATCCCTCACTGAAGATAACATGTCCTAAGAACATTACTTGCTTTAGCCAAAATTCACATTTACTAAACTTTGCATATAACTTGTGATCTCGTAATAATTGCAAAGTAACCTGTAAATGTGCTTCATGTTCTTCCATACTTTTGGAATAAATCAATATATCGTCTATGAATACGACCACAGACTGATCCAAGTAAGATCTGAACACGTCATTCATCAAATGCATAAATGCAACTGATGCATTTGTCAATCCGAATGGCATCACTACGAATTCATAGTGCACATATCTAGTTTGGAAAGTTGTTATGAATATCCTGCTCTTGAATTCTATGTTGATGATAACCAGTCCTTAAGTCAATCTTGGAGAAAGATTGAGCTCCAGACAATTGATTCTCGAAGTGGATACTTGTTTTTAATGATCAACTGGTTCAATTGTCGATAATCTATGCATAATCGTAAAGATCCATCCTTCTTCTTGACAATAATACCAGAGCACCCCAAGGTGAGGTACTAGGTCTACTACAACCCTTTTCTATTAGTTCCAGCAATTGCCTTTTTAACTCATTTAATTCTTCCATCGACATTCTGTAGGGTGTTCTAGATATCGGTATAGTTCCTGGTACTAACTCAATTGAGAAATTCACTTCCCTACTAGGTGGCACACCAGGTAACTCTTCGGGAAAAACATCGAGAAATTCCCTTACCTCTGGAATATCTTCCAACCCAATAATGTTCTGGTTTATCACGGTCACAGGAGCCAAATATCCTTGACAGCCTTTCTGCACCAGTTTATAAGTTTTGACTGCTGAAATTATAAGTATATTTCTGGTACGGGGTTTATCAAAAGTTATGGAAATAGCTTCCTTTCTCAGAAAGATTACTTGACTTAATCGGCAATCTAAGTTTGCATGATATTTAGATAACCAATCAACCCCAAGGATTACATCATAATCCCACTTGTCTAGGCTTATAAAATCACCGGGTAAATTTTGTCCTTTAACTGAAATCTGACTAGCTGGGTAATATTTCTTAAGTTTCTTATCCCCACTCAAAGGAGTTGCTACCTCAAGTTGTGTAGAAAATAGTTCTGATTTTACTTCTAAAGATTTAGCAAACTCATAACCAATAAAAGAATGTGTAGCTCCTGAATCAAACAACACATACGCAGGCTTTGAGTTTACTGGCAATGTACCTTCTATCAGTCGGCCTACCTGCAGAGATTCAGGTTCCACATCCTGAATGGCATGTAGTCTTCCTTGCTTTCCTCGGGAGTTCTGATTCGTTGGTGCATTCTTGGGTATCGGACAATCCGGAATTCGATGTTGGGTACTCCCACAACGGAGACAGGCACCCAACCTACGCCAACAGTCCTCAGCCTTATGCCCACTAAGATGGCAATGCTGACATACCCCCTTCTTTCCATTAGAAGCTTTTCCTGCCTTCTTACTTATTTGCTGAACTTTTGGGGTATTTCCCGACTCAAACTTTCTCTTACGATCAGAAGATCCTTCTCCAGATTTCCCTCTAATCTTTTCCACAGTGTCATTTGCAGCCTCTAATGCCAAGGCTCTCTTAACCATTTTTGAGTAGGTAGTGATCAAATGAGGGGTTAGCTGCATAATAAATTGGGGACGTAGTCCATTCATAAACCTCTTGACTTTTAATTTCTCCGTAGCTATAAGATGCGGAGCATACTTTGACAATCGGGCAAATTGTGCCTCATATTCTGATAGTGACATCCTTAATTGCTTCAAATTGGCAAACTCATTCACCTTCCTTTCTTGAATTACTTCAGAAAAGTACTGGTCATTAAATAATTCTACGAATTCCTCCCAACTAACTTGTGTTGAATCCTCCAAGGTAGCCTCCACAGTTTCCCACCACGCTCGGGCATCCCGATCTAACTGGAATGTTGTTAGACAAACTTTTTCTTCTTCTGTACATTTAATTATCTTAAAAATTCACTCAATATCCTTCAACCAATTCTCAGCTTCATCCGGATCCGTACTTCCTGCAAATCTCGGAGGGTCCAGGCTTTGGAAATCCTTAAATAAATTTGTTCCATTATGGCTATTGTTCTTGGCTACCATTTTCATTACTCGAGTCAAGTCATGCATTGAACTTTCCATCCTCTTCCAGTTAGTGTCACTTCCGTCCATAGATAACTTGGAAGAGTATCTGAGATATTCAATAAGGCATACATCAATTTCTATAATCAAACCATGTAAATTTCATCATGCACAGGCTTTAGATTCACAACACACTAATTCCATTAACCAGCTAGAAGATATATAACATTTTACATCACTACTTGTCCATAAGCTAGAATATATACAAGCTTCTTCCTACTAAGCCAAATTATTTACATCAACATCTACATTGTCCAACCTCTCACTACTCACACATACACAGGTGAGTTATATATACATATAACAACCACTACCTAATTAAAAGGAGAGGTTACAAGAAAATAAGTAGCCTAATTCCATTTCTAAATCTGAGTCAGGTCTATAACAAACTCCATAGTTGGCGGTTGTTGTTCTTCCCCAGCCCCGTGGTACCGCTCTCTTGCTGTATCGGTTAGTATTTCCCAATAGCCTTCAACTGATGAAGCAACATATCTTGCTCCAACTTCAAGTTGTCCAGCCTATTCATGACTTGGGTCATAACATCCAGAAAAACACGAGGATTGCCTGCAAGGAATGCGCCCACTGTCAAATTGTGCACCTCCTCTCTGGTTAGTACATGGGCTTCCCTCTGCGCTTTGGCATACAACTCTATGTCCTGGCGTATCATTTCCATGGCTGCTACCAACCTCCCTTGAGCATTCACATCCATACTATAATAGTCAACAAGTTAAGTATTCATATGATTACAAAATCATACTAAGTAATCCCAATTTTTCCACCCCAACTTACTGGTTATCCCTAGGTTTATCGACCTAAGGCTCTGATACCAAATTATCTGTCACGTCCTGATAAAAATCTATTTATCGGGAAATGACAGAAAAAAGGCACAAAGTAATAACATTAACATTCATTCATTATAACGCAGTATGCGGAAGTCTTATTACATAAAGCTCCTCATTACACTCTGAGTGAGGAGTAAGGATGAGTAACTACTATTCATCACATTTACAAGTACACGACTAAAACAGTAAATGGTTGGTTGACTCGTCATCAGTGTTCACTCTGCACACAGCCCATCTTACACTTCTCCCCCATCTTGGTTACCTAAAAAGGGAATGATGGGTGAGCTAACTAGCCCAGTAGAATTCAAATCCTTAAATCAAAGGATCAGGAACACATGATAACTCAGGTAAGAATAGGTATGGTATCAAGAACAGGGATAGATAACCAACATAACATGTCAGTGAATGTATAACAGTAGTATGAAAACACAGGCATGCTCAGAAATTCATATTAAGACTCAGGTTCTGGAACATATAAATATTCACACAGGACAGGTAATATGATGACCATAATCAGGAAATAGTGATGCAATGTCAAACATCCTGGTGTCCTTATCACTCCTGTACGGCCCGTAATGAATTCGGGTGCTCCTCCCAGGACTGGACCAGCCCTATTTGCACAGGCATAACAGTCAGGTGGGGTCCAAGGACCCAATAAATGTCATCATCATCAATAATCATATCTCACATGGTGTTCAAGCATTTGAACTCTCAAGACATCAGGTTATATGAACTCAATTACCGAATATAGGAGAATGGACTCAACGGAGTCATCAGTACCATTCGTAGTGACGACTTCAAGGATAATTCAATGGTGATACTAACATTGTGTAGTGATGAAAGCATAGTCATAATAACGATGGTTTATTGGAAAATCCTACAATATGAATATTAAATTACATTGTTTTTCATAATTCTAAATCAAGACTGGAAGCATCTAAAAACTAAACAGAAGTCCCTACATAATTCTAAAGATATTAAGACTTCTACACAACTCCATAACATGAACAAGTATCAAAGGTGGAAGAAAAATTTTGATCTCCCAGTGGGACAAGGATCTTCTCCTTTCTAATATGAAGGTGTTTATCACAACTGAGGTAGGAACAGGGGAGTTACTAGTATACAACTTGTTCCTTTATCAAGACCTTCTTGCCATGAACGAAAGATAGAACAGAATTAGAGGGAGATGAATCCTACCTTGTTAAACGGGTAATCCTTCACACGTTCTAAATGCAGAAACCTAAGACAGCAAGAGAAGAGCTTCCTCTCATAGTTGATGGCATGCCAGCTATGCTTACACCAAAGTATAGCAGCTACAGTAGTAAAATAGGAGCAGAAGTATGTTGCAAGTGCGATGTAGCTTGCAACTTCCAGCAGCTCCTCCAGTAGCAGACCTAGTAGCTCCTCTCATCTTCTAGCAGCAAGGAGCAAGGAAGACAAGAACAAGGGTGCAGAGGGGTTCGAACTAAGAGAGGGAGTGGCTTTTATAGCCCAGCCAAGTTCCCATGGATGAGAACACCTCCGTGCACAGGTGTAATAGTAAAACCCATTGGGTTTTTACTACTTACACCTGGTTCATGCTTCCTACCAGTCCCTTACACCTCAACCCTTTACGTGTAAGATATTTAACCCATGGTCTAGCCTTATCCTAATGTGTGTTGGCCTCTTTAAGGCCTTACACGTAAGTACCCAGAAAATCCTAGAAATTGGCCACCGTAATTGACCCGTAATTCAGCTGGCCACTTAGTGTTGATGTAAACATGTCCAAACAAAGTCGGTTTGTATTAAAATTTCAACCATAGACTAATGTGAGAGTTTTACAAATTATGGTGATTTTAGTTTAATTTTTGGAATTTATTTTACACTAGGTGAAAAATCATCCGAAAAATAGTTCCGTCGACTTAGTCTCAAAATCCGAACGTCGAAAAATTCCGATATTTACATTTCTAATATCTCCACATTTTTTCTGGAAATTATGGTTTTCTCGGATTTTGTTTTCGTTACAATTTTTCAGTGTCGCCCTGTGGGAGCGCGCACGTCCGAGTACAACACTGGGATAATGTTCATTAATATTAATCATTCCCAAATATCAATTATTTTGTTCAAATAATAATGGTTAGGTCCAATAATGTTATTGTTCATGTTTTTCAATAAATAAAAATTTTCCAGGGTGTTACAGTCCCAGACTTCAGCAGGGTGCATAGCGAGGAGCGCCAGCCCTAGCAGTGGTAGTAGTAGCAGCACTAGTGACAGGGAGACCAGGAAGGCCTCGAGCCCAAGCTCGAGTGTTTGCACTAGCATGAGAGGATGCAGAGCAGGCCAAGAACGTCACGGAAGGTACGGTTTTTGTGACGGACCACATCGTTCAAACCTGTTAACCCAGTAACAAGCTTGACCCAACTCTGTCTCCCGTGAACGTGCCATAGCCTCGCAAGGGATATCACACACATGTCTGTGAAAACATAAAGGAACACACTGATATATATATAGAATTCACAATGTTACACAAATCTACATTGGATTTACATAGCCAAATTTCAACAAAAGTCAAAGTAAGGTACAAGAGCCTGGGGCATACCCCGAGGTAAATAGGGAAAGAAACTACATTGCTGGAGGCGTCGGCCCAACACCGCTGTGATGCGGCTCTGAACTGGAAGACGGTAGGGAAACCTCCTGCTCTCCTTCACCTGTAGGGAGTAGGGGTGAGCCTCGCAAGTCACTGGCTCAGTAGGGAAACTCCCCCAAACCGAGTAAACTAAACTCAAGTACGTAAGCAGGAAGCTACGCCAGCAATTTATAGAGTAAACTAAGAAGGATATCAAAGACCACTTACCACTTGTCGTTAACACAAACCAATTTAAATAAGTAAATGGCAAAACCACAACTCGGTGTACGGGGTAAAGTAGAGATTGCCACACTCAATCCATGTAGACTGGTTCGCGACATCAGTAACTAACTCAGACAAACCACACAGGTCTACCTCTCAGCCTTGCAGCCACGGACGTAAGGTCCAGCTGCTGCTCCATGAGAACAAGTCAAACATTGCAGAGACCAACCAACAACATAATCGCGGACCCCACTACTGCGGGCCCATGCCTGGCACCTTTAGGGACTCTGGCCTGAGCTCCCTAGAGTGAGGCACTGGTAACAGGACTAGTTGGGGACCAGTGACGTCTACTTGTGTCTGTACCCCCAACTAAGAGCGCGCTACAAGCGACAAAACAACAAACTCACACAAGTGGTTGTCCCACTGCCGACGTTTGAATCCATGTAGTAAGACATTTCACAAAAATGCAAATGCATTCTGCTATATAAAAAGTGTTTCATATAGAAGCATGATAATGGAGGATATCCAGATATGCATCGTGTAGAGAAATGTACAGTCACATTAAATGCATGGATATTAGAGAAACACGCGGGAGGGCTTTGACTTTCAAAATATTTGAGACATGTTTGAATGTCAAGTCGTTGTAGTCCATGAAATCGTTATGAGTACGACTTATGAAATCATTGTGTAAGCAAGTCGTTGTTTATGTAAATCGTTATTCATCCATAAATAAATCGATGTGAACACAAGTTGTTATACAATCATAACCAAATCGTTGTAGAGACAAATCGTTATGAGAGTATAAGCAAGTCGTTATAAGCAAGTCTTTATAACCAAATCGTTGTGAGCAAATCGTTGTTTCACACATAAGCAAATCATTGCAGGTATCGAATTGTTGTTTTACTTATCGAATCGATGCAGTGATCAAATCGTTGTTTGCTTTATCGAATCGTTACACTGACCAAGTCGTTGTGTAACTTATCGAATCGTTACGTCGACCAAGTCGTTATGTAACTTATCGAATCGTTGTGGTGACCAAGTCGATGTGAAACTTATCAAATCGTTACGGCGACCAAGTCATTATGTAACTTATCGAATCATTGTGGGAGCAAATCATTGTTCTCACTTAACAAATCGTTGTGAGAGCAAATCATTGTTCTCACTTAACAAATAGTTGTGAGAGCAAATCGTTGTTCTCACTTAACAAATCGATGCGGTGATCAAATCGTTCTACTCACTTTACGAATCGTTGTGAGATTGAAATTGATGCAACACTTATGAAATCGTTATAAAACCAAAATCAATATGATACTTTATTAAATCCTTGTGAAAATGAAATCGATAGGAGTGGAAATCGATATGACACATAGGAAGTCGATGTGTACTTATAGAAATTTCCTGCTCTGTACTTTAAATGCTACAGTGTAAGAAATACTTACATAATTTCTTGATTTCGCATGATTTACCTCATGTGCCTAAGCTTCATGAAAACTTGTTAGATGACACTTTATTGAAGTTTTGTTAATCACCAAAATAGATATATAATTCATAAAATTATATGGGGATGAACTGATCATCAATCTCCCCCTTTTTGTGATGACAAAACATATCATAAACATAAAGGTTCTGAAATAAATCTAAGTAAGTTTGCGGAAATAGAAGTGAGAAATGTATTTCAGAATGGTTATTTTTCTCCCCCTTTTTGTCATTAAGCAAAAAGATACCAGAATGAGACAAAGAAGAGAAGAAAGATAAATGGGATCCAAGGAAAAAAAACATTTATATTATTCCTTGGAGGGTACAGGAAGATAGAAGGCAGGAGACAAAAGAGAGGCATGGCAGGTTATAATTGGCAATGCCTTGCGTTCCTGCTCTTCAAAATAGGTTTGAAATGCTCCATAAGTGATAGAGTAGGAAGGTCCCATAGCAGGAGCCATCCTTTTGATGTGAAGTTGCCGCTGAGTTTCTATAAAGTGACCATAGGCATCCAAGCCAAGAGAGAGTTTGTAGCTGCTGAAGGAGCCAAAACTAGCATACCGAAGGAATTGGTCAATAGAGAATGGGTAGAAGAGTTGTTTTCCTTCAGTTCTTTCTTCAGTAGCATGAAGATCTTGTAGCGTTCTGCCCAGGTGACAAATGGCTCTTGAACAAGGTGAATGGAGTTGAGATCAAGAAACGCTTCAGCCGTCAATCGAGTCTTTCCAGAGAGGACCAGAGAGCTGTTCAGATGTTCCAATTGAAGAGCAGAGTGATTGTAATGCTTTTCCCAATCAGTGGGAGAAAGCCTCTCATATTTAAATAAGAGAGGGGCAAGAACATCAGAATTCATATTGCCCCGATGGTACTCTCGAAAAAGGAACTTCTGAAGGAAGGAAGATGACCTTGCTGAGCTGACATCCGACCCATAACCTTGAAAATCGCTCTCAAAATAATAGGGCCCACTCAAGAATCCATGACCAAGGAATGTAACTTGGGAAGGAACACAATTTCAGGGATCTGCAAGGTAGCAAAATCTACTTTGAAGGAGCAGTTTATTGGGCTTTCAACCTTTAGCAGATCAATAGCTCCCCTGAATTGACCCAACTGAATTTCTGGCATGTTGTTGAGGTAGCGGTAGTCATTGAAAAGCTGGTAATACTGAATGAGTTTAATTTCTTTTCGGATATAGGGCGCCCAGGTATTCTTGTGATGAATTTCAAATCACTCGGAGAGAGTGAGTGGATGATCCCTAGGAGGGAACCGATCAGACTTGGCAAGTAAGAATTTTTTGTACAAGGACTTGTGACCCTTGGCCCACTAATCTTCATTTTTGGATTCAGACGATTGGAAGATTTTGGACTGATCAGCTTTGAAGATGTGGCAGTAAGGAAGAACAATATTAAGATGGTCAGTTAAATTTAGATAAGGAAGACCAACCATGATGGCAAAGGTACATTTTTGAAGATATTCAGAATAGATGGATTTCCTTCGATGATCAACCGTGAGGAAGAACCAAAGAGGAGGGAACTTAGGATCAGAAAAAAGAGCAAGAGTGTTGGATATTTTTCTCTTTTGGGGGGCAGGACTAGGAGATCCAGTCCTGTGGACATGAATGCCAACTTCCAGAACTGAGCGAAGAATGGCTACTTCAGACTCAGTTTCAAATTTCTCAAGGAAAGGACCTTCAAGTTGAGCACACTGAGGAATATAGGTGATGAAGGAGGGAAGAGCAGGAGGATGAAGAAATGACTGAGGAGTTGGAGAAGGTATAGTGGATGGTCTAGCTGAAGAAGGACCAGAGGAGGAAGCTCCAGCTGAAGATGATGCTGGAGGAACCTCAGAAGGAGGAGGAGGAGTAAATGTGGTGGAGACTGGAGAAGATGTAGAAGTGGTTGGAAATGGAGTTGGTGGTGAGATGTGTTTAGGAAGGGGTTGTTTGAAAGTGGCAGGTGCTGGAGGAGCGGTGGATGAAGATGGTGGAGAAGGAGGGGCTAGTGTTTGAGTAGGAGAAGATGGTGGCATTAGGGTCACAACCTTTGAAACAGAAACTTCTTCTCTTACAAGCTTGGCATGACTTTCCACTGGCCCTGATGGCCCTGACTCATCCAAGATTGGCCCTGGTGGCCCTGGCTGCTCATCCAATGACTGCTTTGGAGACTCAACAACCTCTGGCCCTGATGGCCCGAACTTCTCATCAATAGCTGGCCTTGATGGTCGGATACCTTCATCTGATTGCCTTGGCCCTGATGGCCCTGAGCTGCTGGCAGGAGGTGCAAGAGAAGGAGCAGGAGGGGCAGGAGGGATTGCGCCCTCAACAAATCTGAGAGAGTAGCTATTGAATCCTTTATGCTACTCAGCTCACTTCTCACCCATCTGACGGCATTTTGACCATGCCCATTTCCTTAGCGGTAGTGCTCTAGCTTATGAATATAGAGGCAATATCAAATTGCACAGAGCAAAGAATTTTACCTTGTTCATCCAGTCTGTCAATGATGGGCTTCATATTGACCTTCAATTTCTTCTTCTTCTTCAGCCTCTGATGTGGCTTCCTGGTGAGGAGAGGGATCTCAAGAGCTACCTCTTTCCCTTTTTCACTTGCCCTAGCAACGAGCTCCACATTTTCTTTATCAGAGGTGCTCTCCACGACACCTTCTTGAAATTGATCAACTGGGGGGTTTGCAGTGTGCTCCCTCTGAAGCTCTGCTTCCTTCTCAGCAACATGCTCCCCCTCAGCAGGAGCATCCTTCATCAATACATCCTCACTGTGGCCTGGTGCCACAACATCTACAACTTGATCATAAACCACTTCAGGCTCCCCCTGAGTGCTAGTGATAGGGTCCAGCACACCTCGAAGGATTGATGCTATCATTGAGGTGGGGGTGACAACCTCTTCAATCTACCCAATGGGCTCAATATGCTCTAGAGGAATGTCCTCAATTCTGCTTCCACTGGCTGCCTGATCTTCAACACTGATCTCTACTGCTGCTGCTGCTGCTACTGCTTGCTCCTCTTGGACTACTGGTATTTCTGCCCTGACTTCCTCTTGCTGAACAGCTGGACCCACTACTGTTGCTTCTACCTGAGCTGCCTCTTCTTGGACTTCTTGGGCCTCCGCAATAATGGCCTCTCCCTCTGCTACTGAAGTTTTGGTCCAAACTCCAGCAATAAGAGAAAATCCACTCTTCTTCAGATTCCTGGACCGAATAGCTTGGTCCATCTTCTCTGAGACTTCACCATTTAAATTGATGTCGTGGTGCTGAAAAATCTTGGTTAACAAATGGGCATAAGGAAGGGACACATTCAACTTGCTTTTCTTGTCCCAGATCATTGGCGTAGAAATCTTCATCCGTTCCATGATAACTTCTGCCATGTTAATACCTTGGTTCTGGATGGCCCAGAACATCATATCAGAGTCCGCCTTGGTGCATGTGGAGAAGGTGGCACTCCTGGGCACCAGAATTTGACAAATAATGAAATGCAAAATCTTGTTGAAAGCGTTCAACTGGTTGATATCAATCTTTCCATCCTTCAGCTTGAACTCATGACCAACTATTCTCAATCCCTTAGCTTGAATGTCAACAGTGTTTACCCCGCTGTGACCGGTGGTAGACACTCCAAAAAAAGACTCCAAAATGCATAGGTGATACTAATCTAGGTTCCTTTGACCATGGATGTCAAAGACCCATTTGCCTCTGACTTCAGACAAACAAAAAAGGCTTTCACCAAGTTCGGATAACTTGCCTATGAAAAGGTTGCCATCTGCGACCACTTCATTCTTTGCATCGCTGCCACAATGCTATGCATGCCATTCTTCTCTAGATCAGCTACATCTACTGCCTTGTTGCCGCACAACTTTGTCTTCACGGAGGTGAACCTTTCTTGCTGCTCTGCTGTGAGGAACGCAGCGCCATAGCCCCCGACGGTGTCAGAAACTCAAGAAACGGACATGGAATTGAACAGGGGAGGGTTCTGGAAGATCGAGAAGAGGATTGGAGCAAAAGCCCTCAAGAAATTTTTCGCGGAAAGAGATGGATGCTTTGAAATCACACAGAGTCGATGCCGAAGACGATAGGGTTGTCGTTCCAGGCAAGTCGAACGAGATGAGAGCAGGAGGTGAATCGTTATGACACAGATTTCGGGATTTTAGAGATAGGCATAAAGTCACTTTTGAGGAGACGCAGCAATAAATGCACAAAACGACAAAATAGAATGATTCTGAGATAGACAAAGTCTTCTTAAAATAAAGAATCGTCAAAGCTAGTTGCGAAATGAATAAATAAAGAGTTTCACTTAATTCCAGGGGAGAGAATAATTGTTGTTCTAAAATAATTGTTATTTCAGCTATATACAGATAAATCTATCACAAATTACACATACCTAATTCCCTTCTAAGAGAAGTAAATCTCTCTTCAGGCAAGGCTTTGTGAAGATATCTACTAACTGATTTTGAGTATCTATAAAAGAAATGTTTATATTTCCATTTGCTACATGATCTCGAATAAAATGATATCTAACCTCTATATGCTTTGTCCTTGAGTGCTGAACTAGACTTTTGGTGAGTTTTATTGCACTAGTGTTGTCGCACAGCAGGGGAATTGTCTTGATGTGCAGTCCATAATCCTCAAGTTACTGCTTAATCCATAGGAGTTGTGTACAATAGCTTCCAGCAGCCACGTACTCAGCTTCAACTGTTGACAGTGCTACTGAATTTTGCTTCTTTGAGGACCATGAAATTAGACATCCTACAAGAAATTGACAACATCCACTGGTGCTTTTTCTATCTATTTTGCATCCAGCGTAGTCAGCATCAGAGTATCCTACTAAATTTATTTCACATGATTTTGGATACCACAATCCTAGATCATGAGTTCTAGCTAAATATCTAAAAATTCTTTTGACACTAATTAAATGAGACTCTTTAGGATCTGCCTGATACCTAGCACACATGCATACACTAAATAATATATCAGGTCTACTGGCAGTTAAATAGAGTAAAGAACCTATCATACCTCTGTAGAGCTTTTGGTCCACTTTCTTACCATCCTTGTCACTGTCTAGCCTTGTAGATGTGCTCATTGGTGTTGACAGTGGCTTGGCGTTTTCAAAACCAAATTTCTTTACTAGTTCTTTGGTGTACTTAGCTTGACAAATGTGTGAGCCTTCTTTTCCTTGCTTGATTTGCAATCCGAGGAAATAGTTGAGTTCCCCCATCATGCTCATTTCAAATTCTCCCTGCATGAGCTTTTCAAAATACTTGCAAAAGGATTCATCAGTAGAACCAAATATTATATCGTCTACATAAATTTGAACAAGTAATATATTTTTTACTTTTATCTTAATAAATAATGTGCTATCTACTTTTCCTCTGGTGAAACTATGGTTTAATAAAAATGCACTTAACCTCACATACCATGCTCTAGGTGCTTGCTTTAAACCATACAGAGCTTTATGCAACTTAAAAACATGATTTGGAAAAACGATATCATCAAAACCGGAGGTTGTTCTACAAAACTTCCTTCTTTTATAACCATTTAGAAGGCGGATTTTACATCCATTTGAAAAAGTTTTAAATCCAATGCTAATGCATAAGCAAGTAGAATCCTAATTGCCTCAAGTCTAGTTACTGGTGCATAGGTTTCATCGAAATCTATGCCTTCCTCTTGGGAATAGCCTTGAGCTACCAGTCCGGCCTTGTTTCTTGTGATCACACCAGCCTCATCCAATTTGTTCCTGAACACCCATTTGGTGCCAATCACACGATGATCTGATGGTCTCAGAACAAGGGACCACACTTGGTTTCTCTTGAACTAATTAAGTTCATCTTGTATGGCTAATATCCAAGATTCATCAGTCAGTGCTTCATTGACTGTCTTAGGCTCTATTTGAGATACAAAAGCTAAATAATCACAGGAAATTACATTACCTCTGGTTCTTACCCCAATCGATGGATCTCCAATGATGTTATATAACGGGTGATCCTTTTTGTATCTCCATTCCTTTAGAAGATCATCATGAGATATCTCTCTTTGTTGCAATTCCTCCAATGGTGGATCTTCTTTATCATTGATAGATGTATCTTTTATTTTCTTGGACAAATTATCTGCATCATCATTATCACTATCTACTTCCTTTCTCAAGAAAGGGTTAGTTTCATCAAAAATAATATGCACAGTTTTCTCAATTAATAAAGTGTGTTTATTAAACACTCTGTAGCCTCTAGGTTTAGAAGCATACCCCATAAATATACCTTCATTGGATTTGGAGTCTAGCTTACCAATATCCCTTTTGCCGTTATTGTGAATGAAGCAAGGACATCCGAAGGTTCTGAAGTGACTGATCTTTAGTTTCTTCTGCTTGAATAATTAGTATGTTGTCTTCTTCAAGATTGGTCTGATCATTACTCTGTTGATTATGTAGCAGGCTGTGTTAATGGCTTCGGCCCAGAAGTACCTTGGTAGGTTGTATTCCGATAGCATAGTTCTGACCATGTCCAATAAAGTTCTGTTCTTTCTCTCAGCAACTCCATTTTGATGTGGTGTCCTTAGTGCTGAGAAATTATGCTCTATTCCTTGATCATCACAGAACTCAGCGAATCTTTTCATTTTGAAACTCTCCTCCATGATCCGATCAAATGATAACAATGCTGAACTTCTTATCCTTCTGGACTTTCTTACTGAACTTAACAAAGCTATCAAAGGTGTCATCTTTGTGCTCCAGGAAAGATACCCATGTGAATCTGGAATAGTCGTCTACAATCACAAAACCAAAATTCTTTCCTCCAAGACTTGTGGTTCTCATCAGTCCAAATAGATCCATGTGCAATAATTCCAAGGGTTTTGAGGTTGTTACAACTGTCTTTGATTTGAAGGATGATTTAGTGTGCTTTCCTTTTACACACGGTTCACAGATGACATCCATTCTTGTGCTTACTTTGGGCAGTCCTTCCACTAGATTTCTCTTGATTAGCTTTTTGATTCCATCCAAGCTATAGTGGCCCAATCTTCTGTGCCAATGCTCAACTGAATGATATTTTCTTGCTTTAAGGCACACATCCTGATCTTTCAACTGTTCCAAATGAAGTCATAGAGATTCTTCTCTCTACAGGCTTCAAATATTGTTACATCATCTTTCATGATACTGCATCTTGACTCTTGAAACTTAATTTGATGGCCTTTGTCGCACAGCTGGCTGATGCTGATTATATTATGCTTGAGTCCTTTCACGCATAGAACATCCTCTATGAGAGTTCTGCCTTGACTGCCAACTGATCCACAACCAACTACTGTCCCTTTTCCATTGTCGCCATATGTTACTGTACATGCTTCAGCTTCAAGGTGGGAGAACAGCTTTCTATTACCTGTCATGTGCCTTGAGCACCCCCTGTCCAGGTACCATTTAGATGCTCGAAGGCTTCCCTGCAATGAAAACACTAAACTTTAGGTACCCAAGCTCTTTTGGGTCCTTGCTGGTTAGTTTCCTCATTTTTCTTTTTAATTATCCATTTTATGTGTTTAGTTGGACATGTTATTTTAATATGACCTAATTTGTTACAGTAGCTATAACAAGATGTTTTACTAATTTTTCAATTTGAATATATTTAAAGTTAAACTTGTATGCAGTGTCTTGTTCGGCTACAAACTTAGGTGTTGGATATATTTTAGGATGCACTATTGCTTCCTCATTATCAGGAGGGGTGTATCCTAGGCCATATTTCTTTTTCCCTAACCTTCTAGCTCCTTTTAGTATTAATGTTGTTTTTCCATTTGTAAATTTTTCTAACGTACTCGATAGCTGTTCATTTTCTTTAATTAATATATTAATTTCTTGATTTAGTTTGCTTACAGTTTCTTGGTTTTCCAGATTAGCTACTTGATCATTTTTATCTTTTAAATCTTCACACAATAATTCATTTCTTCTTTTTAGTTCAGAAACTTATTTTTCTAATTGCTCATTTTCGGATCTTAGATCTGAGTTAGTGTTTTCTAAACAAGCATGATTTTTCTTAGTAGTTTGCAAACATCTTTATACTTACTATACAGCTCATTAAACGCATCCTCTAAACTATCAGAATCAAATTCGTTGCAGGAATTGAATGATGAGTCAGAGGTTACCTTATCCTAGATGTTGGCCATGAATGCCAAGTTGGCATTTTCTTCTTCTTCACTTGAGCTTGACTCACTGGCTGAGTTGGTGTCGTTGTCCCATGCTGCTGCCATGGCTTTCTTCTTAAACCTTTTGAACTTCTTTGTGTTGTCTTTCTTTTTGAACTCCACCTTTTTCAACTTTGGACATTCTGCCTTGATGTGTCCAGGTTTTTTGCACTCGTAGCATGTGGGTTCTGACCTCTTAACATCTTTGGCTTCAGGTTTCTTGAACTATTTTCCTTTCTTAAATATCTTCTTCCTGATTGATATTTTTTCTTGGCAAGTATGCACTACAGTCTTCTGGATAGGAATGCTTCCTCACCTTCACTGCTCCCTATACTCTTATCACCATCTGATTCTTCACCAGAAGTATCTTCAGCTGTCTTGAGAGCACTGCTGTGCTTCTTTCTACTGGAGGATTCTCCAAGTCGTTCTATATTTATTTCATGGGCCATTAGTGACCTTATAAGCTTTTCTAGTGACATCCTCCTTAAATTGTTTGCTTCTTCTATGGCTGTCACCTTTGGAGTCCAAGAGGCTGGTAGGGATCTCAATATTTTTCTTACCATATCTCCCATATCATAATTCTTTCCAAGCCCAGCCAGACCATTCGTAATATCTGTGAATCTGCTATACATATGTGTAATTGATTCTCCTTGCTGCATTTGAAATCGTTCATACTGAGCTACCAAGATGTCTATCCTTGTTTCTTTAACCTTGTATGTTCCCTCATAGGTGATTCTTAGCTTCTCCCACATCTCCATCGCGGATTTGCATGCTGAAATTCTATTGAACTCCTTCTTACTGAGAGCACAGCACAGTATGCTCTTAGCTTTACAGTTAAGAGAAATCTTCTTCTTATCGTCTTCTGTCTAATTTTCTTTGTTGTTGAGAACTACTAGATTTCCTTCTTCTATGATGGACCAGATTTGAAAGTCGAGACCTTGAAGGAAGAACTCCATCCTGGTCTTTCAATAGTTGTAGTCTTCTCCATCGAACAGTGGTGGTCTATTGACGGACTAACCCTCGAAATGACCTTGAGCTGCCATTTAATCTTTTTCTCTTCAGATCGTGAGATCTTCTTTGTCGAAGAGGCTTGGCTCTGATACCACTTGTTGCCCAACTAGCAAGCCCAGAGGGGGGGTGAATGGGATTCTTAAAATTCGATTATCTAAAACCTGTCAACAAGAACGTTCAACACAAACCACTACGATTGTTTGTTAGTGTTAGAAATAAAGAAGACAACAAACACAGGACAAGAAAGCACATGGCACAGGAATTTTTATCCTGGTTCGAACCTCCTTTTCAAAGGAGTCCTACGTCCAGTCCCTGAGCAACAACTCAGGCTTTCACTACCTAAGGGTACAGTCCCCCTTACAACACTTACACATCCAGCCGCAGCTGACCTTCTCTTCACAACCGAAGAGGTATACAACACCCTGATACACAGGTCTTCCTTAATATGAAGGGAATTACAACCACCTGTTCCCAATAGGTCTTCTATTCACACACAGAAGAGGAACTTCACAAGGATGAGAAAACAGGCAAGATGCCCCTAGACCAAGCTTAAAGCAAACGCTCGATCTGAGGCAGTGACTGAGAGAGAAAGATCAACAATAATAGCAAAATCTCTCAGATCATAAGGGCTCTCCAAAACTAACAACAATGAGGCACTGGAGAGCAAGAGCTATAAGGTTGGAATGGGAAGCAAGAAGCTCTTTTTGCTAAGACTCTATCACTTCTAGATTTTTCGTTGAGATTTTGAATCCTTCAAAAGTTGTCTTTTTAGGAGTCTTCAGTCTTGTATATATATATCTTCTCTTGCTGAATTAGCTGTTTAGATGACCATTGTCTCTAGGCTTTAGTGAACGTTAGACTACATGGTTCTCCTTATTCTTCAACAAGTATGTTGCAGTCAACAGTCCTTTACGTTCCATGCACGCAAGGAGAAGATCCTTCTTGATATCCTTCAGCTTCCACTTTGTCCAACGTTGTATGGGGTTGTGTTGTCAGAGACCTACACACCGCTAAATCATAGATAGCTACGCTGTCTCTTGTTGTCAGTCAACGTTTGAATCCATGTAGTAAGACATTTCACAAAAATGAAAATGGCATTCTGCTATATAAAAAGTGTTTCATATAGAAGCATGATAATAGAGGATATCCAGATATGCATCGTTCAGAGAAATGTACAGTCACATTAAATGCATGGATATTAGAGAAACATGAGGGAGGACTTTGACTTTCAAAAAATCGTTATGAGTACAACTTTTGAAATCGTTGTGTAAGCAAGTCGTTGTTTATGTAAATCATTATTCATCCATAAACAAATCGATGTGAACACACGTCATTATACAATCATAACCAAATCGTTGTAGAGACAAATCGTTATGAGAGTATAAGCAAGTCGTTATAACCAAATTGTTGTGAGCAAATCGTTGTTTCACAAATAAGCAAATCATTGCAGGTATCGAATCGTTGTTTTACTTATCGAATCGATGCAGTGATCAAATCGTTGTTTGCTTTATTGAATCGTTACACTAACCAAGTCGTTGTGTAACTTATCGAATCATTATGGCGACCAAGTCGTTATGTAACTTATCGAATCGTTGTGGTGACCAAGTCGATGTGAAACTTATCAAATTGTTACGGCGACCAAGTCGTTATGTAACTTATCAAATCGTTGTGGGAGCAAATCGTTGTTCTCACTTAACAAATCGTTGTGAGAGAAAATCGTTGTTCTCACTTAACAAATCGTTGTGAGAGCAAATCGTTGTTCTCACTTAACAAATCGATGCGGCGATCAAATCGTTCTACTCACTTAGTGAATCGTTGTGAGATTGAAATCGATGCAACACTTATGAAATCATTATAAAATCGAAATCAGTATGATACTTTATTAAATCCTTGTGAAAATGAAATCGATAGAAGTGGAAATCGTTATGACACATAGGAAGTCGATGTGTACTTAGAGAAATTTCCTGTGACAAATTTCCTGCTCCGTACTTTAAATGCTACAGTGTAAGAAATACTTACATATTTTCTTGATTTTGCCCGATTTACCTCTTGTGCCTAAGCTTCATGAAAACTTGTTAGATGACACTTTATTGAAGTTTTTTTAATCCCCAAAATAGATATATAATTCATGAAATTATATGGGGATGAACTGATCATCAGGGTCAATTTACGCCTCCTCCTCCTACGGTAGCAGGTATGATATTTAAATTTGGAAGTATTTGTATAGTCATTATTTATATTCTTTAACATTTTATATTTAAAGTTGTATTTTTATTTGTGTATTATTTATACATATTATTTATGCTATTTAAATTGTTACAGCTTCTGGTCCTTCATCTGTGCCTCCTCCTCTGGCAGCAGGTATGTATATTTAAAGTTGTAGTTTCTTTGTGCATTGATTCACTTGTGTTATTTATGCCATTAAAATTCTTACAGGCTCAGGTCAGTTTATGCCTCCTCCTCCTACGGTAGCAGATATGTATATTTAAATTTGTATGTATTTGTATACTCTTTATTTATATTCTTTAACATTTTATATTTAAAGATGTATTTTTCTTTGTGCATTATTTATACATATTATTTGTGCCATTTAAATTGTTACAAATTTTGGTCCTTCTTCTGTGCCTCCTCCTCTAGCAGCAGGTATGTATAATTAAAGTTGTAGTTTCTTTGTGCATTGATTCACTTGTGTTATTTATGCCATTAAAATTCTTACAGGCTCGGGTCAGTTTACGCCTCCTCCTCCTATGGTAGCAGATATGTATATTTAAATTTGTATGTATTTGTATAGTCTTTATTTATATTCTTTAACATTTTATATTCTTGTACATTGCTTCTGTCTGTCAATTTTTTGTCCAGGACCGAGTGCTTCCGCACCTCCAGTTTTTTTGGCAAGTGCATCTACGGTGATAGAGGCAGAGGATGCTGTCAGTCTACAGAAGGGGGGAGGCAGTTTTTATGATGGGACTCTGCGGGAGGTATGGATAAATGGGTACATAATAAATTTATAAGTATCTTTTATTAAGGACAATTATTTAGTTCATAAATTCATTGTAACAAGTTACATAATTACATGGATAAAATAGAGCCCACCCAAGCATCTCAATTCATCACAAGATCAATTCAGGCACACTTTTTTGAGCCTATTCATAGATTCAACGATTTCCCGATGGACGTCCAAGAGTTGTTGTATCAGATGTTCATGGTATGTATTTCTTATTATAATTTATTTTTTCTTACTCCTACATTTAGTAAACTAACTCTTATCTGTACAGAGCAATCATCGATTCACGCATCCTTCGGACGAGGCGCGGTCTCAATCAGTATGGATGACCACTGCCCGATCAAATTTTAAACATATGTTGTATAATGCGAGGAAAAACGCACAGAGAGTTTGTCAGAGTCCAGACCCAACTCTTTGGAGGGAGTGCACACCGACATGGATGAGGAGAGATTACAAGGAAGGTCTGTGCAATATATGGGCCGCAAAGAGATAGCAAGAAACCTCCACAGTAATGAAAGTGAATCGGGCTGCCAATCCAGAGTCCAACAAGCATACAAGTGGGTCCGTCTCCTTTGCGACCCATCAGTCCAGATTGGTAAGTCATATGTCTGTTTGTGATATATTTTATTTATATATGTACTCATTTATGTAATGTTTTTCTGTGAAATAGGAAAATGAGCTAAAACGGCCTCTGACATTTTACGAGGTGTTTGATAAGACACACAAGAAAAAAGGGACGAAACAGTACATTAGCGACAAACCCCAGGAGGTTGCGGTAAGTATTTACATTCTATTCACTATTTATTTTTTCTCATTATAAATTAATATTAAATTATAATTTTTATTGTGTCCCTGGTTTTGATGATGTTATGAACCAAACAAAACTGTCATAAATATTTGAGAACTCTCTAACACATATTTTCTGATGATAGGAAAATTCACAAAGTCAAAAGATCTTGTTTGTGTTGACACATGTTGCTTTAAAGGTCGACACTCATGGCTCAGTGAGTGACTTATTGGAGCTCAGTGAACCACTTGAGTCGACACTAGCCAAAGGATCGGTCGACACATGCTAGTTTTCCAGTAAGCACAGAAAATAAAAGAATTACTTGAGTCGACACCAATCAGATCAGGTCGACACATGTTGATCTTCATGTTAGCGCTGAATGGAAAGAATCTCATAAGGTCGACTCTAGATAAAACTCAGGTCGACACAAGTTGTAGCAACGATGGAATTAAAGAGTACGTAGAGTCAACACATGTTGCAGATCAGGTCGACTCTACTATTCTGAGAGGTCGACACTTGATTGCTATGAGGTCAACACAAAAAGTTTCTACAGACAGTCTCTACTGAAGCTTAATGGATAAGGTCGACACATGAAGACTTGGAGTCAACTCTACTAAAGTATTTGTATTGATCATTGTCAGTTCTATTGTGCGTCGACACAATGCACATAAGGTGTCGACACACTAATCTCCTTTTTCCCAGTAAGGAAAAGGAATTGCGAGGGTGTTTTTTCTGGGCATGTGATCTGAGGCCCAATTATTGGGATTCTAGGCACACCTTACAAGGTTATGGAAGAGAACCTTTTTGGTGGAAAAGCATCTCCTAATGAATTGGGGATTCTGATGGGGCACACCAAAAAGATTCTGATATGCAAAATAAAAAAGGGGTTGGCGTCATCATCGAAAAGAAGAAGAAACACAGAAGATAACAGATAGAATAGGAGAGTGCAGAGGGTGAGAGAGCAGAGGTGAACAGGGCTCGGAACAGATCGCTCAACAGAAGAAGAGATGATGCATCGATTCTTAATCTTGTGAGAAGCCATGTTGTTTTTCAATTGAAGCAGAGCTTCAGAATTTCCTTCAAAGTAGAGGCAATTGATCCTTAAGCTGCAGCCAGAAGAAGAGCTCGATGAATCCAAGTCTGGAGAAGACGCAATTGGGAATTTCAGTGGAGAATTGATCTGACCTCAACTCTAGTGAATCTATAGCAAGAGTGTTTGCTAAATTTCTACTCACTTTTAGTGATTTATCTTGTGCGATCTTTTCAGTTTCTTCTGAACATTACACCACTTAGTTATCAGCTCCGGATGGAGTAGAAAAACTGATCCTACACTTTATGTGGTAGGTTTGCGAGATCGTCATAATCTCGAAGCTATGAATCAGCGGTCTTGAAACTGTGTGTCAGTAGATTGTATGAAGCTGTGAATCAGCGGATGTGTGAGTGTTTCACACTCTTGGCAGTTGAGTGAAGCCTCACATAGTTTAGTGAGGGGTGGATGTAGGTCTCCACACTGGAGCAGAACCACCTTAAAATTCTGCGTGCACTGTGGTGTGTTGTCAAATTGCTCTATGTCTTTGAAATTGCTAGCTCTCATATTTCTCAAGGTCAGATTCATATTATCATTTTTAAAAGAGGCTAATATCTATTCACTCCCCCTGTAAGGCCCTCGAATTTTGTTGTATTACTTTGTTACGTGTAAATAATTCATGCTTGTGTATGCATAGATGTACATATCTACGTACGTATTAACTAGTTATACTTATGTGTGCATGTGTATAATTAGATTATAAATATTGCTTGAATTGCATAGTGATAGTGTGTACATGATAGTATACATATTGCATGTAAGTATATAGATTATGCATGGATTCTCTGCATGTTTTAAGTTCTAGCCGAAGGGTCAATTGGCGTCAACAGGGTGGACATCCATGGTGGTAAACGTCTATATCGTTGGACGCTAATACTTAAGTCAACGGCCATGGATGTGGGCGTTAATATCTCTGACCTGCATGCGTGGCAGACCCCGAAATTCTGGGGGCAAGCAAGCCCAGCCATTGGGGAGATGTCCCCAATGGCTATCAAGCCATCCCATCACCCCTCCGGGATATCCCAAACCCCTTCTCCTATAAACCAAACCCCTTCTACACCAGAAGAACTCTCTTGACTCTTTGAAAAGAGGAGAGAAGCCCTAACTCTAGCTGTGAGAAAACCTGAAGTTTGCATGCTTTGATCCGGCAATTTGGAGCTCATCCGATGACCTACAGCAACTGGAAGCTAGCTAGAGCCTAAGGGAAGGCTTCCCCGACTCCAACCTGCTGTGGAGATCGACCAAGAACCCGGAGGAGTGGTGCTTTGGAGGCTTCTTGGGACTGCCCAAGGAGAGCTTCATCAAGCTCTTTGATCCCTTTGAAGTTTTATTAGAGGCAAGTAACCCATACATTTCGTCCATGTATGAGTCTAGTAGGGTTTTACTATTTTTATGAGATTTTATCGTGTCCTGGATCCCCCAAATTCTCTTATTTTTGGAGCTCGGGTCTATGTTTTTGTTCAGACCTGAACTTGACGGCAAGACCCCTTGCCGTTAAGATCTTCAATTAATGGCCAACGATGTTGCCGTTAAGCTCCATTAACGGACAGACTGTGCCGTTAAGTTCTTCAGGGGAGAACAGTGAGTTGTTCTCCCTTGTATACGATTAATTTTCCGAAGTGTTTTCGCAAGAGGATATAATGTAATCGTATATGTTATGGAAAATAGACAATGTGATGTGTGTGGAATTTTTTGTGCTTTTCGGTGAATGGCATGAATTGTTAGACTTATTGAAATACATGTTTGGAAAATGGATTATGCATGTTCACCTACTGTCTACATGATCCCTGAGGAATGGAATGCCTTAAATTTTTCTAAACCATGTATATACGTATCAGTCCATGCCCTGCAATTTTGAGAATTTTTCCATGATGGTGGGATTTACTGTAATTTCTGTTTTGGAAATAGAAGACATGCGTAGGATTTGTAAAGTTTACAGTAAATTGTGTGTTGTGTAATAAATCCAGGGAAAATTCTTGTGATGATGTGTATGTTAGGTTCAGGGCTGTGAACTGTCAAACTGGATATTCATGTTATGTTCCATGATAAATTGAATTATGAATGGCATGAAACTGAATGTTTTAATTTCTGTAAATGTAATATGACTCAGAAAAATCTGTAAATTTGTATGTGAGGTCATGAACCTGCAATTAGTGTGTGGTTAAAATTTCAAGATATTTGGATAACTGTAAAGTGTATTATGAAATTCTCATGTGAAAACATGTGATAAATGCATGGTATCATGAAAATGATTTGATGATATGTTTGCCAACCTGATTAATGTGAGCTACTGAATGTTTGATTTCTGTCAACAATAGTATCATGATTAGGAAAACAGAGCCATGTGTATAAGTGAGAGAATGTAAAGATATGTGTAATATGTGTGTTAAAATCGGAATGTGTAATGTGTAAGACTGTGCCATGTGTGACACTGCTTCCATAGAGGGCCGTGGAACCGTACCATGGAAAAGTCCCCATGGGAAGGTTCAATGTGTTAAGATCCTAAGGGCATTAGGATGAATCCTAGAGGTGGACAAGTACCACTGGTTAGGGTGGAGACTTGTTCTCCCGGTCTGCGCAGTCCAAGAGTCGTCACTATATTGCCTAGGTGACGTCTATGTGTATGTGTTATGTGATGTGTCCTTCTAATGGTGGTTTGGACTATGTGTCACGGCACTAAATTGTGAAATGTGAATGTGCCTATGTGTAAATTGTGTAGTGTGAATATGTGTAAATGTGCAATGTGTAAAAAGAGAACTATGTGAATGAGTGATTGTGCAAACATGTGAAACCAATAAGTTAGATCGTGAAATTGAGATCCATGATACATTAATGTGAAATTATGTTATAACAGCAACCTAGTGTGTTTATAAGAATGTTTTATATGTGTAAAAATGCGTAGAATTCATGCTAGGAACAATTCTTGCTCATGTGTAAATGTTTCCATGTTTAAGTGCTATCGCGTTGTAGTTTAATCGAGAATGTAGCTCTCATGTGATAGGATGTGAATTGCTAAATCCATGTCAAAACAGAAACCTTAAAGTGTATAAAATGATAATGTGCATGTGTAAGAATGTGTAGAAACCATGATAGAAATGTTTCCTTTTATGCATGCAAGAATCCCATGTTTGGTTGCTTCCATGTTATAGCCTCATTTGAAATGTAGCTTTCATGTGATTACATGAGTAGGAAGCATGTGATAGGATATTTATTTTGGAATGTCTTAAACCATGTACAATGTGTTACAATTTTGTAGAATTGTCATGATAGGTTGTCTCTTATAAATGTTCAAGCATGTTATATGTTTTACTTTGTGAATTGAAAAACCTACTGTGATATATGCATGTATGATGTGTGTGGTGTTATTTGCTTGGGTGTACAGGTTTAGTAGGTGATACACCTTTGGAGGAGACCGTGGAGAGCGACTCCGAGCGCGGGGAGTAGCTTGGCGAAGTTGTAGTTGGGACATTTTGACTTCCATCGTATGTAAATTGAGGCATTGTAATAGAAACACTATGTAATTTGTGGACAACTATGTATTTGAATTTAGTACTTCATTATGTGGACTTTATTTCTTTTAAATTATCATGGGATCATGTATGTTAAATGTGGATGATGAAATGAAATGAAAGACCTTGTTCTTTTACTTCCGCTACTCTGTATCTATATTTGTGTGTATCTCAATCATGTGATAGCATTTGGGTAAATGCCCCACTGTGATAACGTTCACTATACCGACATGGGTTGGTATAACCGTACCGGTATTATGAGGGTCGTCACACCCCCTCTAGATATTCATTCCATACCCAATAAATTTTATTTTTTGCAGGAGTCGTATAGCTATCAGATGACAGAGAAGTATGCCGGGGAGGAGGAGCAACTGCAGTTAGATCCTAAGGTGTCACATCCCAAAGCATGGCAGTGGAAGAAAATATTCAATCGATGAGACGTGACCAGTCGAAAATAAGCCTCTAGCGAGCAATCACATATAACACAACTAGTTTGCACTAATCATAAATCTCGAACTCTTTATTTCATTTCAATGATAAGAACTAATGCAAGCTCCAATTCAAATCGAACTACAGGACTAAGACTCAACGAAAGGAAAATTTACATACTATCCTCACTCCTACTACATCATTCTAGTTCTCTCATACTCAAACTATAGTACTATGACACTACGACTATGGCTTGTAGGATGCTCTCACACTTGGTCATCCCCAATGTAGTCCTAGTTCTCTACGTCATCAATTTCCTGATCACCTGAAATGTTGGAGAGTAGGTAATGAGCGCACTCGCCCAGTAGGATTTACATCTTCCAGCAATGATATAAGTATTTAACAGTTTAAAAACTAGAGGGTATGAACATGATATGCACTATGCAATTAAATCAACGGTAATAACACGTGAACAGTGTATCGTGCAAGATAGTAATATCAAGAGATGTAGTAATCAGTCTAGCAAGAAGGTTGTATTCAAGAGTTCAAGATAGAATGAACATTGATCTAGCAAGATGGTAACTTCACAAGCAAGAACAAGATAGCATGTAGCAAGATTGGCCATTTCACGAGCAAGAAAGCAAGCACGCACGAGTAAGAACTTCTAACATGTAATAGTAATTAGGCACGAAGACACTAATGTGCACTAAGGATCTATGCCACCTTGGAATGCACATTAGGACATGTGTATGTGGTTTATGTATCTAGCATTCAACATGCAAGTACTCCCAATACAGATACAACGCCAGTAATCATTATACCTCATGGTTAACAGCATATTTATGACTCTCCATCATTGGGGCTAGACTGGAGCCCTTGGACACACGTCGTGCCCTGTTAGCATCTCACTATTTTCAAATATAGATACCCACAGTCATTCATGGCCAATAATAAGAGTCAATAATGTCAAGATAGTTGAGGTGATAGTTTAAGAGTTCAATCCGGAAGCATAACGACGTATTTTCAATATAGTCCAATCACTTATTAGTAACTTGGTCTTATGTTCAATAGAGGTGTACTCCAGAATCCAGATGAGAAGAGAAATATCTCGTCAAGAATGCCAAGAGAAGAGAGATACGTGCACACTAGCTTTTGGGTACTTCATTGGTACAACTTGCTCGTCAGCCATGTGGGAATCCATGGTCAGAGGAGACTTACGGAGGCCTTGGTCAAGAGGCCACTAGTCTGACAGAAGGAATATCTAACGGAGAGTTCACCACAAGCTAAGAAGGGGCTTTCCTATCGTGCTAGAGTGTATGCGCATGCCGCGCATGAGAATCGCTCATGTGCGTGTGTGTGAATCTAATTATGGAAACTCCAGTTATGGAAACTTTGTTGATGGACACTCCATTTATGGCAAGTATCATGAGTGCTAAAATCAATAAATACTAATCATGCATGACCAGTTTTAGCAAGTTTGGTAACTAGGCAAGAAATTGAATAATCAGCAGGTAGAGAGCATGATCATTAACTTTTGATCAATTAAAAATCATGTAAACATGGTTTAACTATGATATGCGTTGATAAATGCATGTTAGGACTTTCTAATACCTTCCTAGAATAGATCAAACTCACACATGCAAAGAACGACACAAAACGACGGAAACCAAGATGTATGCCCTATAGAAGGCAAATGCAGTCCCATCCCTTCACTTCCTCAGGTCATAACACATGAATATACCATATTGAAACCCTTTGAATGAGGAATCCAATAAATAAAACAGCTCATCAATCTGAGGTCTATAGAAATTGTTATGGCCAGTTAAATGGACATAGGCAGAAAGTGACACAGTGCGTGTCGCCTTCTGAACTAAAAAAGACCATGAAATTGTCTCAATTTTGGTATGGGTTGCGACCATGATGTTGTCACATTATGGTAGCGACGTGTCGACCTATCGCGACCTTAATATGACGTTTGGGTTGCCTTTTCTACCTATTTCCAACTCCGACTTGGATTGGGTTTGACACAGGGATGTTTGAAAATTCAAAACTAATTCTAGGGTGTTCCAAATCAGATGAAACCACTTCTGTTAGTTATAGGGCTTCCTATACAATGTACAGTAACAAGTAATCAAGAAACAAAAGTCATTTGGTAGGGTAACAAGATGTCTTGTGACTGTCTATGTAAATCTGACATAGTACTCATGTATGGGCTAATACTCTCTGTACAGACAACAAAAATTGTGGAAACTACTGCCAAATGAAACTATGCTCATGGGGGAACAAGTTCCATGTTGAGTGCTTGGTCTGAAAATGACTCTACAAAATGATATAGAACTCATAAGACAGATCAGTGTTTTAAACAAGACAGCACAACGTTCTAACATGCAAGATTTAATTAATGAAATCCACATGATAGAAATTGGGGAAAACAATAAGAACATGATCTATACACATGTATGCATGTATGAGCGAGTTTAATTAGAGTTTGTCATGGAGATGACCTATCTTTTGGGTTGAATAAGATTCGTTCTCCAGAAAGCCCTAGTTCTGACCACTTGGAGAAGAACGTCTAATACTCACGATCTACTTGGTAGAAATTGGGAAAAATAGTACCATAAGAAACTAGACTCAAAGATCCTTCCAAGGTTATACGTCTTGCATGGTTTGGTCGAGGTTTTACTAACCTTTGGTGATGATCTTGGATGGCCTCATTTGCAAGTCGCAGATGGAGATGAGCACGAAGTTGCTTCTTGCCCTTGCTTCCTCCTTGAGATCTCCAGCCACCACAGCCTCTAAGCACGACCGCACCAACCCTAGGGGTCATCCCATGGGAGAGAGGGGGCTTATTTAAAGGGGATGGGTCTTTAGTTGCCTAATTAGATTAGGAAACTACTCGGTACGAATTTAGGTGTATCCTTCCTTAAATTGAAGATTTCTCTCTTGAATTTGTGATGGGAAGATTATGGAAACCTCCCTTAGGTGGTAATCACAAATTTGGGCTTGGTTTGATGTCCAATGGAGGTCTATTGGGTGAGAATTTGCCCTTTCATGGTCCATTAGTGAATATTTTTTAATTTTAGGTTATTTTCTTAGCGTGAATTATTTTGTGGCCCAAAAGACTTCCTTTCGTTCAATTCATTCATTGGGTTGCCAATACCCATTGTTTGAAGTCCATCCATAACTTTTATTTTATTTTTGGACTCACTTAAGTACCTGTGATAGTATTTGTCCAACTTATTCCTTAATTACGATAATAAGTCGCAAAATGCCTTAAACTCAGCCAATCAGATTTTTCTTCGCAAGAATTCCTTTATAGGTCATTTGTGAGTATTATTTAGGGTTGAACTCTGATTTTTATGGAATTTTTCAATGTGTTTACACACATAGGACATTGGTATGTACATTTTTACTATTTCAAGAATATTAAATTATTATTTCCGATTTATTTCTAATTTTTCAATTAATGAGATTTTCGGGGTGCTACATGAGGTATGGGTTGCGGAATCTGGTGCACCAAAGAAAGGCCATGTGTATGGTTTTGAGCACAGTATGGACACGATCAGGGTGTTATCTGGTGCCTCGAGTTCAGGCTCACAGGCGACTAGTGCATTCACCACACCTGGTACTCCAGGTACTTCTCCTAGTGAGATGATGGGCTTCGTTCGAGATGAGATCTCTGGTTTGGAGTTTCGTCTGGTCCACACGATGCATATGCAGGTGTCCGACGCTGTCCAGGCCTAGCTCTCCCAGGCTATATCTCAGGCTCTCTCCGAGGTCAGTATTCCTCCTCAGGCAACGCCATCGACATCAGCATGGGCCCCTCATGTGAGTAAATTGATTTTATTTTAATTGCTCAATTCTAATAGTCAATTTTTGAATCACTAAGTTTAAAACAGCGGAACTTAGGTTTGGGCATTCAAAATAAGGAATACCTATTAGATCAACGTCCGATTTGTTTCAATACAGTTGGGCCGATGAGCATAACTTATGGAAACTGACAGGGTTCCAATCGGACTTTCGGATTGAACTCCACTCTCAAATACACAATTGTTAAACTAATTAGTTAGAAACTATTTAAGGTCGGGTTTGGGGGTCCAAAATTTGAAATACTAATCAGATTGGCCACCGAGTTGTTCCAGCATGGTCGGGGCATTGAGTGTGACTTGTGGAAACTGACAGAGTTCAAATCGGACTTCCGGTTTGAGCTCGGCACTCAAATTCACATTAAACAATTTAGTTTAGTTTAAAAAGGAAGAACATAGCTAGGTTTGGGAGTCCAAAATTAGAAATACTAATCCGATCGGCCTTCGGTTTGTTCCAGCATGGTCGGGGCAATGACTATGACTTTTGAAAACTGATGGAGTTCAAATCGGACTCCCGGTTTAAGCTCGGCCCTCAAATTCACATTAAGCAAGTTAGTTTAGTTTAAAAATGAAGAACTTAGGTTTGGGGGTCCAAAACTAGAAATACTAATCCGATTGGCCTCCAATTTGTTCCAGCATGGTCGGAGCGATGACTTGTGGAAACTGACAGAGTTCAATCCGGATTCTCAGTTTGAGCTCAGCACTCAAATTCACATTAAGTAAGTTAGTTTAGTTTAAAAAAGAAAAACTTAGGTTTGGGGGTCTAAAATTATAAATACTAATCCGATTGGCCTCCGGTTTGTTCCAGCATGGCCGGTGCGATGAGTGTGACTTGTGGAAACTGGCCGAGTTCAAATCGGACTCCTAGTTTGAGCTCGACACTCAAATTCACATTAAGAAAGTTAGTTTAGTTTAGAAAGGAAGAACTTAGCTAGGTTTGGGGTCCAAAATTAGAAATACTAATCTGATCGGCCTCCGGTTTATTCTAGCACAGCTAGGGCAATGAGTGTGACTTTTAGAAACTGATGGAGTTCCAATCGGACTCCCGGTTTGAGCTAGGCACTTAAATTCACATTAAGCAAGTTAGTTTAGTTTTAAAACGAAGAACTTAGGTTTGGGGGTCCAAAATTAGAAATACTAATTCGATTGGCCTCCGGTTTGTTCCAACACGGCTGGGGCGATGAGTGTGACTTGTGGAAACTGACGGAGTTCAAATCGAACTCTCTGTTTGAGCTCGACACTCAAATTCACATTAAGTAAGTTAGTTTAGTTTAAAACGGAAGAACATAAGTTTGGGGGTCCAAAATTAGAAATACTAATCCGATTGACCTCCGATTTCTTCCAACACGGCCAGGGCGATGAGTGTGACTTGTGGAAATTAACGGAGTTCAATTCACACTCCTGGTTTGAGCTCGGCACTCAAATTCACATTAAATATGTTAGTTTAGTTTAAAATTGAAGAACATAAGTTTGGGGGTCCAAAATTAGAAATACTAATCCGATTGGCCTCCGATTTGTTCCAGTACGGTCGGGGCGTTGGGTGTGACTTGTGGAAATTGACGGAGTTCAAATCGAACTCCTGGTTTGAGCTCGACAATCAAATTCACATTAAGCAAGTTAGTTTAGTTTAAAAAGGAAGAACTTAGGTTTGATGGTCCAAAATTAGAAATACTAATCCGATTGGCCTCCGATTTGTTCCAACATGGCCGAGCAGTTAAGTGTCACTTGTGGAAACTTACGGAGTTCAAATCGGACTCCCGGTTTGAGCTCGGCACTCAAATTCACATTAAGCAAGTTAGTTTAGTTTTAAAAGGAAGAACTTAGGTTTGAGGGTCCAAAATTAGAAATACTAATTCAATTGGCCTCTGGATTGTTCCAGCATGGCCGGGGCGATGAGTGTGACTTGTGGAAATTGACGGAGTTCAAATTGGACTCCCGGTTTGAGCTCAGCACTCTAATTCACATTAAGCTAGTTACTTTAGTTTGAAAGTGAATGAATTATATAGAAAAATAAATTCAAAAAAATAAATAATTTTTGGCTTATAGTAGTATTTAATTTTAATTTATTATTGTTATATATATATTGTAGGTTCCTTCATCAAGTGGCATCGGAGGAGACGAGGATGAGGAGGACGAGGATTCATGATTTTGTTTTCATTGTTATGGATATTTTATGTATTGTTGTGGATATTTTATTATTTTGGACATTTTATTATTGTTGACATTTGTTGTAGTACAGTTTTTATTTTTATTATATGCACATGTTATTTTTAAAAGATATATGTATCTTTAAAAAAAATAATTAAAAATTAAAGACCGATTAGCGACCAAATTATCGATCGCTATATCGAATTATAGCGACCGATAATCTTTAGTCACCATAGCAGTCTCTATTTTCTGACTGAAATAGTGACTAAATTGGTCAGTCGCTGATAGTGACCGAAGAAGTCAATCAAATAGTGACTGCAGTTCCCGATCTCTGATAGCGACCGAAATGTGTGAGTCACTATTTCGGTCACTATACAGTGATCGAAATCAGCGATTGAGTAGAGACTGGAAATTTTCGGTCACAATATTGTGACCAAAAATTCTTCACCGACAACTTTGGTCCCTATTCGGTCACTATTCGGTCACTAATTATTTTAGTGACAGAATAGGGACCGAATTTGTCGGTCGCTATTTCCACTTTTTCTTGTAGTGCAGCCAACTCCACTCATTCCTTTCAATTTTTTGATAGCAGCATATTTCATCTTTAGTGTTCTCAAATGATTTTCTACATTAATGTCAGAACATGTGACTTTAAATTTTTCACTAACAGCACGAGTAGCAGCAACAAATGCCAGCCTTTAAAGCTCTTGTCTACCTTCATTCCATTGGCAGCTTGTTCTACTAAACTTTTTTGCATAAATCTTGACATACTTATGCTCCATCGAAAATTGTTATTACCTTTCTTAGAGGAACTAGTATCTTGTGGCTGAAAACTTTCCGTCCTAAAAAAATAATCACAATTCACATCTAAACAATCACAAGCAAAGATAAGCAAAGATAAACTTTCCATCTTAAAAAGTTCAAATAATTCAGATGGATAAAAAAAGAATCACTTAGAATAGTCATCCCACATCTCATTTGCTATCCTATCCCTAATTGGTGCCCACATTGCATTGTCCTCTCTTTCTTCTCTCCTTGTCTTTCGTCTTGTTGTTATTTGAGTAGACTCCTCCATAGTTATCTCATTAAGAAACTCATCATTTGATTTAACCCTAAAATAAAATTATGCAAAATACAACACACCAATACAATCTCGACTTGAGTAGGGATTGGAAAACAAGGAGTTTCATTTATGATACGAAAACATCTCTTTAAAAGGCCAAAATCTCCCTCCATGGTCGTTCTTAAAGATGAATGTCGTAACTTAAATAACTCTTTCTCGTTAGTAGGAGTGTGCTCGCCAAAATGTTTAAGATGATATCGGACACCACGATATGGAGATATAAAACCTGGCCTTGTAGAATAACTAGCGTCTACAAGAAAATATTTTCCTACATTGATAAAAAGGTCATTGTGAATAATGATCATGCCAATAGAAATATCTTATTGAATGACATTTAACTATGACATATAGAAAAGATTACCATTTGGTACAATAAGTCTATTTTGCCTTTGAAGTGCATCATTCAAGATGACCACATTATTTGCAGAACCCTCCCAACCAGCCAATACTTAAGAAAATGTAAGGTCAAATCTCACTACGGCCAAGACATTTTGTGTAGGTTGGTTTGTGTTACCACGAAATCTTGCAACAATGTCAGAAGGAACTAATGCTAGAATATGAGTCCCATCAATGGCCCCAACACAATCCTATTTAGCAAATAAAAGTACTATAACTTGGGTGGAAAAAAATGATATAACTTGGAAATTATATAATATATTGACTTTTACCTTGAACCATGGCCAATATATATTTCTGGATCTAATCTCACCTAGAATAGCAGTATCAGGAGGTTGAACATAATCATTATATAGTTGTCGAAGAGCCTTTAGGACATGATTAAAATATCGACTAACAGTCTATCTAGAACGTAGGTAATTCACACACATTACACTATTCCTTATGTTATGTGCGATTGTATGCAAGAACATGAGTAATTACTCTTGCACAGTAACATGAATAGTGTCATGCAATAAATTCTTTCGCCTTACAACTGCATACATTTGGTAAAATTTCCTCCTATTCATGCGAATCATCTTTATAGATGTTGCATCATCATTACCAATGACACTCTGCATATACTTTCTCCTAATCTCATTCTGAGTACTCGAAGGAATCCTCAGTATGCTTTCACTCAATTCACCACTATTATCACTATTATCTACAGGTATTTCAAGTACCCCAACACATACAGATAAAACTCCTACAGTTGCGACATCCATTTCATCTTCATAAGAAAAATTATTGGCATCCATCTACAATTTAAAAAGATGTGAATAATAATTAATAATTAGCAATCATAAATGATCATGGAGAAAATTTAATTACTTACAAAAACCAAAAACTATACTAGATAAATTTTGAAAGATCATAAGTTATAGCTTATACCATATGAGGAGAAAACCCAGACAATGTGGAAAGAAAAAATAAACAATAAAAACTTCAAAATTCCATAAACCACAACCTCCATGGTGTTTATGTTCATTTTTGCTGGAGGCAGTCATGTCGGATTGCTTCCAATTGGGACTCAAAAAATCACAAATAAATCTAGGCTACCATGTATATGGAAGTGATAGAACTAAGCCGATGTTACCTAATTTATAGATGATGGGAATAAGATTCCCCCCACGCTATGACTAACACTACCTATACAGGTTCCTGTTATCGTCTGATGCATCATTTATAGATACAAATGAGAACAATATTGTTCTGTCTTAATGTTTAAGAGCCAATTGTAAGCTCTCTTGGTGTTAAATAGGCCTTTTTTATCAGGTACCCAGTACATGATATCTTCCTTGTGAAGGCTGAGAGTTGGTAGATTATTGACTAAAGTGACAATTGGCTAACACCACAAGAAAAAACGGGATTAGAGATCGATAATTTCGGTCTCAATTCGGTCACTATTCAGTCACTAAACGACTTAGAGACTTATTTCAGTCACTAAGTCGGTCACTACAATAGTGACCGAAATAGTGACCGAATCGACCGAAGACATTCGGTCACTATTTTAGTGACCGACTTAGTGACTAAAGTGATCGGTCGCTGATAGCGACCAAAGCAATTCGGTCACTAGTCGGTCCCTATTTTAGTGACCGAAATAGAGACCGAATGCTTCGGTCGCTGATAGCGACCAAAGCATTTCGGTCACTAATCTGTCTCTATTTTTTTAATGATTTTTAATATATATATATATATATTAACAAAATAACATGTGCAAATAAAAACTATAAAATGTCCACAACAATAATAAAACATAAAATGTCCACAACAATACATAAAATGCTCATAACAATGAAAATCACGAATCCTCGTCCTCGCCTCCTTCGACGCCACTCGATGAAGGAAGCTACAATAGATATATAATAATAATAAGCTAAAATTAAATACTACTATAAGCTATAATTATTTAAATTTTTATATTTTATTCACCCACTTTTAAACTAAATTAACAAGCTTAATGTGAATTCGAGCGTCGAGCTCAAATCGGGAGTCCGAATTGAACTCCGTCAATTTCCACAAGTCACACTCATCGTCCCGACTGTGTTGTAACAAACCAGAGGCTGGTCGGATTAGTATTTCTAATTTTGGACCCCCAAACCTAGCTAAGTTCTTCCTTTTTAAACAAAACAAAACTAACATAACTTGCTTAATGTGAATTTGAGCATCAAGCTCAAACCGAGAGTCCGAATTGAACTCCGTCAGTTTCCACAAGTCACAATCATCGCCCTGGTCATGCTGGAAAAAATACGAGGCCAATCAGATTAGTATTTCTAATTTTGGACCCCCAAACCTAAGTTCTTCATTTTTAAACTAAACTTACTAGTTTAATGTGAATTTGAGCGTCGAGCTCAAACCAGGAATCCGAATTGAACTCCTTCAGTTTCCACAAGTCACAATCATCGCCTTGGCCGTGCTGGAAAAAATCGAAGGCCAATTGGATTAGTATTTCTAATTTTGGATCCCCAAACTTAGCTAAGTTCTTCCTTTTCAAACTAAACTAACTTGCTTAATGTGAATTTGAGCGTCGAGCTCAAACCGGATGTCCGAATTGAACTCCGTTAGTTTTCACAAGTCACACTCATCACCCTGACCATGCTGGAACAAACTGGAGGCCGATCGGATTAGTATTTCTAATTTTGGACTCCCAAACCTAGCTAAGTTCTTCCTTTTTAAACTAAACTAACTTGCTTAATGTGAATTTAAGCGTCGAGCTCAAACTGGGAGTCCGAATTGAACTCCGTCAGTTTTCACAAGTCACACTCATCGCCCCGACCTTGCTGGAACAAACCGGAGGCTGATCGGATTAGTATTTCTAATTTTGGACCCCCAAACCTAGCTAAGTTCTTCCTTTTTAAACAAAACAAAAGTAAACTAACTTGCTTAATGTGAATTTGAGCGTCGAGCTCAAACCGTGAGTCCGAATTGAACTCCGTCAGTTTTCACAAGTCACACTCATCGCCCCGACCATGCTGGAACAAACCGGAGGCTGATCGGATTAGTATTTCTAATTTTGGACCTCCAAACCTAAATTCTTCCCTTTTAAACTAAACTAACTTATTTAATGTGAATTTGAGCGTTGAGCTCAAACTGGGAGTCTGAATTGAACTCCGTCAGCTTCCACAAGTCACAATCATCGCCCTGACCATGATGGAAAAAATCGGAGGCCAATTGGATTAGTATTTCTAATTTTGGACCCCCCAAACCTAGCTATGTTCTTTCTTTTTAAACTAAACTAACTTGCTTAATATGAATTTGAGCGTCAAGCTCAAACCGGGAGTTCGAATTGAACTCCGCTAGTTTTCACAAGTCACACTCATCCTTTCGACCCTGCTGGAACAAATCAGAGGCCGATCAGATTAGTATTACTAATTTTGGACCCCCAAACCTAGCTAAGTTCTTCCTTTTTAAACAAAACTAAACTAAACTAACTTGCTTAATGTGAATTTGAGCGTCGAGCTCAAACCGGAGTCCGAATTGAACTCCGTCAGTTTCCACAAGTCATAATCATCGCCCTGGCCGTGCTAGAAAAATTGGAGGCCAATCGGATTAGTATTTCTAATTTTGTACCCCCAAACCTAGCTAAGTTCTTCCTTTTTAAACAAAACAAAACTATACTAACTTGCTTAATATGAATTTGAGCATCGAGCTCAAACCGAGAGTCCAAATTTAACTCCGTCAGTTTTCACAAGTCACAATCATCACCCTGGCCGTGCTGAAAAAATCGAAGGCCAATCGGATTAGCATTTCTAATTTGGACCCCCAAACCTAAGTTCTTCATTTTTAAACTAAACTAACTTGTTTAATGTGAATTTGAGCGTCGAGCTCAAACTGGGAGTCCAATTGAGCTCCATCAGTTTCCACAAGTCACACTCATCACCCTGACCTTGCTGGAACAAACCGGAGGCCTATCCGATTAGTATTTCTAATTTTGGACCCCCAAACCTAATTATGTTCTTCCTTTTAAAACAAAACAAAACTAAAATTGACTGTAAAAATAGAAAAGCTAAAATAAAAGTAAATTTACTCACATGAGGGGCCCGTGCTGATGTTGATGGTGCAGCCTGAGGAGGAATGCTGACCTGTGAGAGGGCCTGGGAGATAGCCTGGGAGAGGGCCTGGGAGAGCTAGGCCTGGACAGCGTCGGACACCTGCATCTGCATCGTCTGGGTTAGACGAGACTCCAAACCAGAGATCTCATCTCGAATGAAGCCCATCATCTCAATGGGAGAAATACCTAGAGCATCAGGTGTGGTGAATGCACTAGTCTGTGAGGCTGAACTCGAGGCGCCAGATAACACCCTGCTCGTGTCCATATTGTGCCTAAAACCATACACATGGCCTTTCTTGGGGCACCAGATGCCACAACCCATACCTCGGGATCTAACTGTGGCTGCTCCTCCTCCCCGACATACTTCTCTATCATCTGTTGGCTATACGACTCCTGTAAAAAATAAAATTGACAATGTAATATTAATCTGTAACGAGAAAAAATAAATAGTGAATAGACTGTAAATACTTACCGCAACCTCTCGGGCTCTGTCGCTAATGTATTGATCTGTCCCCTTTTTCTTATGTGTCTTATCAAACACCTCCTAAAATGTCAAAGGCCATTTTAGCTCCTTTTCCTATTTCATAGAAAACTATTACATAAATGAGTACCTATATGAATAAAATATATCACAAATGGACATATGACTTACCAATCAAGGCTGATGGGTCGCAAAGGAAACAGACCCACTTGTATGCATGTTGGCCTCTAGATTGGCAGCCCGATTCACTTTCATTATTGTGGAGGTTTGTTGCCATCTCTCTATGGCCCATATGTTGCACAGACCTTCTCAGTAGCTCTCCTCATCCATGTCAGTGCGCACTCCCTCCAAAGAGTCGGGTCTGCACTCTGACAAACTTTCTATGCTTTTTTCCTTGCATTATACAACAAATGTTTAAAATTTGATCGGGTGGTGGTCGTCCATACTAATCGAGACCGCGCCTCGTCCGAACGACGTGTGAATCGATGATTGCTCTGCACAGATAAGAGTTAGTTAACTGAATGTAGGAATAAGAAAACAAATAAATTATAATAAGAAATTACATACCATGAACATCTGATACAACAACTTCTGGACCTCCATCGAGAAATCATTGAATCTATGAATAGGCCCAGGAAAGCGTGCCTAAATTGTTCTTATAATGAATTGAGACACTTGGGCGGGCTCTATTTTATCACTGTAATTATGTAACTTGTTACAATGAATTTATGAACTAAATATACCTCCTTAATAAAAGATACATATAAGTTTATTATGTACCCATTTATCCATACCTCCCGCAGAGTGCTTTCATAAAAACTACCTCCCCCCTCCTGTAGACTGACAGCATCCTCTACCTCTGGCACCATAGATGCACCAGCCAAAAAAGCTGGAGGTGCAAAAATACTCGGTCCAAGACAAAAATGTACAACGACATAAGCAATGTACAAGAATATAAATAATGACTTTATAAATAATTACAAATTTAAATATGCATACCTGCTACTGTAGGAGGAGAAGGTGTACAATGAGCCGAGCCTGTAACATTTTGATGGCATAAGAATCAATGCACAATGAAAGTATAACTTTAAATATACATACCTGCTGCTAGAGGAGGAGGCACAGAGGAAGGACAGAAGCTGTAACAATTTAAATGGCATAAATAATATGTATAATAATGTACAAAGAAAAATACAACTTTAAATATACTGTACAAGAATATAAATAATGAATATACAAATAGTTACAAATTTAAATATACATACTTGGTACTCTAGGAGAAGGAGGTGTAAACTCACCCGAACCTGTAAGAATTTTAATGGCATAAGAATCAATGCATAATGAAAGTACAACTTTAAATATACATATCTGCTGCTGAGGAGAAGGCACAGAGGAAGGACCAGAAGCTGTAACAATTTAAATGGCATAAATAATATGTATAAATAATCCACAAAGAAAAATATACATACCTGATGTCGCAAACAAACCCCTCCCACGGCTGCTCCTCCTCCCATAACTGGAGCTCGGTCGTGCTCCACACACCATATCTTCATAGAGAACATAAAAAATTAATATTCATTAGTCAATTGCTTATATTGAAAGTGGGCAACTTTAAATATATTGAACAGATGTGAAAAAATTCTACCCATTTTTAAATGATATCCATTTCCTCCTCAGATAATGACGATATATCTAATTTAACCCCATCTTCATCAACATCTTCACATTCATCACTGGTATATTCCTCCTCCTTGTCAGAACCTTCACATTCAATATTTGTTCGCCTTTCACTACTCCTTTTATTTCATGTGGATCGACTTCTTCGATCTCATTTCCTTTAGACAAGGAAATGTTGAGCAACTATCCCTAAGAAATTAAAGAGTTTATAAATTTCAATGAATATTATTTTTGCTATGACAAATCTTTAAATATATATTAATACCAAATATATCACAAAAACATTGCATACAAGAAAAACTCATGAACACTCAGAAAGTTTTTCTAAGGCCACAAACCTCTCCTATAGCCTACTACATCCGACTATATTTAACTGCTAAATCCGACTCCTTGAGAATCGCAGCCATATATCATCCAATTTTTTCTAAGTCCACATCTTTACTCTGCATTCGATTGATAACTTCGACTTATATAGCCGAATGTCTTTACTCTGCATTCGATTGATAACTTCGACTCATACAGCCGAATGTCTTTACTCGCATTCGATTGATAACTTCGACTCATACAACCGAATGTCTTTACTCTACATTCGATTGATAACTTTGACTCATACAGCCGAATGTCTTTACTCTGCATTCAATTAATAACTCCGACTCACACAGCCGAATATCTTAGAACTCACTACACTGTATTCAAGTGATATAATCGAATTACCTTGTTCTTCCCTAAAGTCGAATCACTTGATTTTTCTTTAGAGTCGAATCATTCTTATCTCCTCAGTCGAACCATCTGTTTCTATACATTCAACTACACTGACAGAAGTACTTGTACTTTACCTTTTCACTATCAGTTCTGTATCTTCAAAGAGATATATATATCAAGTCTATCCTGATTCTAATGTATCCTGAGTTTAACTGTTATAAAAAAAAAACTTGTTATATGAATTTCTTACTGAAGCCTCAAAAATATATATTATTAATAATTCTCTGACAGGATATGATTTGTCATTCTGTGCAAAACTGTTTCTGAAATGTCTTTTTGAAATCTTTTAGTCTTGATGCTCTTGCTTTACTTTAGCATTCACAAGACACAAAGCATTTATGTAAATCTCAGACGCATGGCATCTGACCATCTCACCTACCACTGATAGACCCATGCTTTACTTTTTGTCTGTCTGCTTTATTTACTGAAAAGCTTGTGGGATCTAGGTTCCATATCCTGTGCTGTACTCACTGACTCACCTACACAAGGGTATGGAGATGTGTTTCTCCTTTTCTTGTCCTTACAGTAGGCATTAATGAGCATGTGTTTAGCATGTCTCTCTCTCAGCTGTGTTCTGCAAGAGCTTATCTTCTAGCTATGGACAACTGAAGACCTTGGGAAAATGCAATTGAAGACCTACTGGAAACATTCTTCAAGATCCAAAGGATCCCAGAAATTCTCTTCAAACGTCCAATTGCAAATGGTCACCAAGCTCCAACAGCTATCTTCTCAAACGGCTAGATTTTGAAGACTATAAAAGGAGCTCAAAAGGAAAGGAAAAGGTGTGCATGTATGAAGAATCGAATACAAGCCTACATCTCTTGAGAAAAGCATCATTCAAATCTTTCAAGCTCTATCTCAAGCTTTCTTGCTAGCCAATCTGAGAGCTTCTTTCTGTCAGAATTCTCTTTTGAGAAACTCTGTTGGGTGGCAACTGTAATTGTCATTATTCTTCAAGTCCACCCTTATTGCTTCAGATAGGATTCAGTTTTCATCTTCTGATCTTTTTATCCTTTTGAAGTCAGTGTGTGTTTGTGCTTAGACTTGAGGCAAACACACAAGTGTTTTAATCTCCACTACTCTTTGTAATTTTTTTTGTAGAAGTTAGTTTCTACATTTGCCCCTCCTGAGAAGGGAAGGTCTTGTGAAAGGCAGTCTTTGTACCCCTATTTAGGGAAGACTTTCTTGGAAGCAAGTGGGTTTGTAATTCCTCTCAAGGGTGATAGAAGGCCAATTTGTTGGCAATTAGTGGAAATCTCAAGTGGTTGACTTGAGGAATGGATGTAGGACTTCCATGTGGGAAGGGCCGAACCAAGATAAAATCCTTGTGCATTTCTTTGTGTGATTGTTTCCGTCAAGTACACACTTGAATCACACACATCACACTAAATACTAACATGTATATTTAGTGTTGTGGTTTTCAGAAGAAATTTTTAAGATAAAAAGTCCTATTCACCCCCCCTCTAGGACTGTTTGTTTGCCATTTCGATCCAACAAGTGGTATCAGAGCCTAGTATTCTCAGAAGAGTCCCAAGAGATTTGAGAAGAAATGGCATCCGAAGCTCACAACTATGAAGGCCAATCAGTCACAAGGCCACCCTTCTTTGATGGTGAAGATTATCAATATTGGAAGATGAGGATGGAATGCTTCATCCGAGGTACTGACTTCGACCTATGGCAGGTAATTGAACAAGGTGATTTTCAAGTCCTTGCAGAGTCCTCTTCTGGTGCTCTTTCAATTGCAGACAAAAAGAAATATGTCTTTAAATTTCAAAGCAAAAAATTATCTTTGTTGTGCTTTATCAAAAAGAGAGTTTAATAGACTTTCAGCATGTAAAACAGCTAAGCAAATGTGGGATAAACTTCAAGTAACCTATGAAGGTATAGATAGGGTTAAACAAACAAGAATAGATATACTTGTATCCCAATATGAACAATTCAAAATGCTTCCTAGTGAAAATATAACTCAAATGTATAACAGATTTTCAAACATAATTTTCGGACTAAGTTCTTTATGAAAAGTCCTAACTAATGAAGAAATAGTTAGAAAAATCCTAAGATCTCTAACTAATGTATGGACCCCTAAAGTTACAGCCATAGAGGAAGCCCATGACCTAACACAATTATCTATTGATAAATTAATAGGATCCCTTATGGCTCATGAAATTAATATGGAAATATTCTCTGAAAATTCTTTAAAAAAAATATATCAAATGCTTTGAAGATTGCAGACTCCTCCTCATCTAAAGATTCCAAAGAAAAATCAGATGACAGTGATGATGAGGCAATGCTCTCAAGAAAGCTGCAGAGAATTCTGGCAAAGAAAAAGAAGTTTGGGTCGAAGAGGTTCTTCAAGAAGGAAAAGAAGAAGGAACCTACTTGCTATGAATGCAATCAGCCAGGACACTACAAGTCAGAATGTCCCAAGCTTAAGAAGAAGGACCAAGCAGAAAAATTCGACAAAAAGAAAGGCAAGGAAAAGAAATTCAGAAAGTTCAAAAAGAAGGCAATGGCAGCAACATGGGACAATGAAGAAGGAACCAGTTCAGAATCCTCCAACTCAAAATTCGAAGAAGAAGAGAGGCAAATCTAGCCCTCATGGCAGGACTAGAGCAGGTAAACTCAAAACCTCTTTACTTCATGTTCTGAATCCGATTCTGATAGCCTTGAAGATGCCTTCAATGAACTTTATGAAAAATATAAGACAGTAGTAAAACAAATAAAAATAGTCAAACTAAATCTTCTGAACCAAGAAAAAGCTAACACCTTTCTTAGATTAAACAAAAGTTTAAGTGAAATACAAAGAACTAATGAACTATTGTGCGAAGAGTTAAAAAATAAAAATAGCAAAGTCTTGGAAATTGAATCAAATCTTAAGGAACTTAAAAATGATGAAAAATTGCAAGAAGAAAACAATTATCTAAAAGCCACTATTGAAAAAATTTCCAACTGCAAAACCTCACTATTTGTTAGAATCAAAGGAGCTAGGTCAGGAAAGAAGAAGTATGGATTAGGATATACACCTCCACCAAACGAAGAAGAAATTATTCGACCACAAGTATATCCAACTCCTAAGTTTGTAGCAGAAAAAGAAATCAAAAATTCAAAAAGGGTAAATCAGCAGGTCTACAAACAAAGACAGAAATTCAGCAACAATACACTAAGAAAAATTCCTTTGATTTGTGTTGTACTCATTGTAATCAATTAGGACACACTGTCAGCACATGCACCACTAGATATTTAGATGGATTCCTAAAACTAACCATCAAGGACCCAAGAAAATTTGGGTACCAAAAGTTACAGTTTAACTTTGTTTGCAGGGTCGGCTGAGGGCATCCAAATGGTATTTGGATAGTGGATGCTCAAGACACATGATAGGAGATAGGAAGCTTTTCACAAGTTTTAGAGAAGAAATGGTCAAGTAACTTATGGAGATAATGGAAAAGGAAAAGTGCTAGGATGTGGAACAATTGGTACTAAAGAAAAGAACCTGATTGAAGATGTCATGTATGTAGAAGGTTTGAAGCACAATCTGATTAGTATTAGTCAATTATGTGATAAAGGGCATTGGTAAGTTTTCAGAATGATAAGTGTATAATTCAGAAGGATAACAAGACAGTTTTTGAAGCACAAAGAATGAAGAATTTGTATACATTGCAACTAGCAGAATTAAAAGAAGTAAATTTATGCCTGGCTACTACCAAAAGTAATGAGTCTGATTTGTGGCATAGAAGACTTGGTCATACTAGCACTTCAGTGATCAAGAAATTAATAGGGCATGATTTAGTTGAAGGTCTTCCCAAAATGAAGCTTAAGAAGTATGGAATATGCTCAGCCTATGCAAAAGGAAAGCAAACCAAGACCTTTTTTCAGTCCAAAACAATTGTTACAACTTCCAAGCCTTTGGAGCTAATTCACATGGATTTGTTTGGACCAATGAGGACAGTCAGTCTTGGTGGAAAAATCTATGGCTATGTGTTAGTTGATGACTACTCAAAATACACTCGGGTATCCTTTCTAGAAGCCAAATCTGAAGCTTTTCAAGCATTTCTGAAGTTTAGCAGAATAGTTCAAAAAAATCAGAAATTTCAGATTACCAGTATTAGATCTGATCATGGTGGTGAGTTCAAGAATGAAGATTTTTGAAGTTCTGTGAAGAAAATGGAATTGAACACAACTTCTCAGCTCCAAGAACTCCTCAACATAATGGAGTAACAGAAAGAAAGAACAGAACACTGTTGGATATGGCCAGAACAATGCTAAATGAGTATAATTTGCCAAAGTACTTCTGGGTAGAAGCAGTAAATACAGCATGCTACATAATTAACGATGTATGATCAGGCCCATTCTGAAGAAAACACCATATGAGTGTACAAGGATAAAAAGCCCAATATCAGCCATCTCAGACCTTTTGGATGTAAGTGCTTCATCTTAAATAATGGTAAGGATAATTTAGGGAAATTAGATGCTAAAAGTGATGAAGGTTTTCTGTTAGGATATATTTCAAAACCAAGGGGCTATAAAGTGTTTAAATAGAAAAACCCTAACCATAGAATAATCAGTTCATATTATTTGATAAAACTAACCATTCTATAAAAGGATAGAAGAAGAAGAATGTGTTGATGATCTCTGCAGGAATCTTGAAAAGACATCTCTTGAAGAAGAAAAAGATGAAGAAGTGGAAGATCCTCCATTAGAAGATCTTCAACAACAACAAGAACCACAAGAAGGGCTACCTAGAGAATCGAGGTACCACTGAGACCATCCTAGAGAAAACATAATAGGTGATCTCCAAGATAGGGTAAGAACAAGAGGTATGCAAATTCCTTGTGATTTCTCTGCCTTAGTTTCACAAATTGAGCCTAAGACAATCAATGATGCACTGGGTGATGAATCTTGGATCCTTGCTATGCAAGAAGAACTTAATCAGTTCAAACGCAGTGAAGTTTGGACCCTTGTGCCTAGACCTACTGATCATTCAGTTATTGGAACCAGATGGATTTTCAGAAATAAGATGGATGAATCAGGGGTAATAACTAGGAACAAAGCCAGACTTGTAGCTCAAGGATATTCCCAAGAGGAAGGCATAGATTTGATGAAACCTATGCTCTAGTAGCTAGATTAGAGGAAATTAGAATTTTATTAGCATATGCTTGCTCTCTTAACATTAATTTATTTCAGATGTTAGTTAAAGTACTTTTTTAAATGGTTTTATTAAAGAAGAAGTATATGTTGAGCAACCACCTAGTTTTGAAGATAGTAAGTATCCTGATCATGTTTTCTGTTTAAAGAAAGCACTATATGATCTAAAACAAGCTCCAAGAGCTTGGTATGAAAGATTAAGTGTATATCTTATATCACATGATTTATAAGAGGTAAAGTAAATAGCACCTTATTTATAAAGAAGTTTTCAGATGGAATCTTAATTGTGCAAATCTATGTTGATGACATTATCTTTGGATCTACAAATGAATCACTCTGCAAATTCTTTGAAAATTTGATGCAAAGTGAGTTTGAAATGAGCATGAAGGGTGAGCTCAATTATTTTTTGGATTGCAAAAATAAAGCAGACCAAGGAAGGAACTCACATCTTCAAACCAAATACATTTCAGATTTACTCTCTAAATATGGTTTTGACAAATGTAAGCCCTTAGGAACACCCATGAGCTCAGGCATTAAGTTAGACAGTGATCCTCTTAGCAAAAAGGTAGATCAAAAGATCTATAGAGGAATGATAGGATCACTGCTCTACCTCACTGTAAATAGACCAGATATAATGTTTAGTGTTTGTCTCTGTGCAAGATTCCAAGCTGATCCAAAAGAATCTCATGTTTATGCAGTTAAAAGAATTTTTAGATATCTTATAAATACTAGTAATTTAGGCTTATGGTATCCCAGATGTTCAGATTTCAAGTTACTTGGTTATAGTGATGCTGACTATGCTGGATGCAAATTATATAGAAAAAGCACCAGTGGTACTTGTCAAATTCTTGCGGGTGCTTAATATTGGTCTTCCAGAAAGCAGAACTCAGTAGCTTTATCCACCACAGAAGCTGAATACATTGCAGCTGGCAGTTGCTGTACTCAACTCTTATGGATCAAGCATCAATTAGAAGACTATGGTCACCAGCTCCAGGAAATTCCAATGCTTTGTGACAACACAAGTGCAATAAATTTAACCAAAAATCCTATCCAGCACTCAATAACAAAGCATATTGAGGTTAGACATCACTTCATCATGGACTATGTAAGTAATGGCAATATTTCACTTGAATTTGTTTCTACAGAAAATCAACTTGCAGACATTTTTACAAAACCTCTTCCTGAGGATAGATTTACATCAATTAGAAGAGAAATAGGTATGTGTAATCCTGATTAACTTATGAAGGTTATGTTTGAATTAAGTGCTAAGACTTGTTTGAACTCATTGTGAAAACTCATCCTGAAAAAATCTCTAAGTATTATATTCGACTCATGAAAAACTGATGCATTCGATTCATGTTATAATGTTGCATTCGACTGATGCAGTCGAATACTTAATTCGATTCATTAAGAAATTATGGAACGGTGCTTACTATTTAAAATTAGGTAACTGACACCTCATTAAGATGCGTCTTTTCATGACTTAACGGTCAAATCATTCAATCGTGTCCGTTAATCCTGAAATTAAGCGCCAGTTACTTTTCCCCTTTCTATATAAGCAAACACCTATCTTTCAACACACCCATTTGAAATCTGTCTTCGACTCTCTTGTCCTCATCTGCTCTTCGCGCATTCACTGTTCCACGGTGAAGGACACTCAGAAACCTCCAAGAATCTTTTTTTGAAGAAAGGTAGGATCTTTCACCTCGCCTCTGTGATTCTTTCTCTCCTCTGCCGATTTCCTGAGTGATTTCTCTTTCTTTCGTCTAGATGGCATCATCTAGGGCTCCTGAATCTGTCCAGTTGACCCCCGATCAGCTTCAACGTCTGGCCAAAATCCCAATCTATCCGGGAAAGGCTATAGAGTTGTCTCACCTTACTAGAAGTCTATCTTGGGTAGAAGAGACCCTCAGTGCCATGGGATGGACCAAGCTGTGCCAGATTTCTGAGCCGTCTGTCGAGTCTGCAATTAGAGCCTTTTATGCTTCCCTACAAGTTTCATCCGAGAATGATGTGATAGGCTATGTGAAATGAACCAAGATTACCATTTCTGAGGAGCTATTAGTGAAAATGTTGGATTGTCCAAACTCTGGACACAAGCTCAGTGAGTTCGTTCCACTTGAGAAGCAAAAATTAGGGATTATTGGAAATTTGGGGGCCATCAGCAAGAGAGGACTTCAGGTTAATGAGTTATCTGCTGAGAAGAGGCTAATCCACTCAGTGATCACAAATATTGTGACCCCGAGAGCAGGAACTCACTCCTCCATTACTGCAAGAGATGGAAATCTCTTATTTTGGGCTATTCAGAGACACCAAGTAAATATGCCATAGTAATCCTAGAGAAAATGATAGCTTCAAAAGATCTACAGGAATCCCTCCATATCGTTCTCTGCTGACTCTTATTTTCAAGAGTTTTTCAGTTGATCTTTCTGGAGAGCTTTTGGTTGGAACAAAAGAGAAAATAGGCATTTTCACTCTAAGAATGAGCCATTACTCCTTGGTGGGCAAGAAGTAAAATTTGTGGTTCAAAGACACTGTGCCAGAATGTGAACATGAAGTCTTTCCTAATGAACCTCTTATCTCCCTACCCACTCAAGTTGTTTCTGAAAGAATAGAAGCTCCTGAGGTTCTAGTTAGATCTGAAGCTCAAGCTCAGATTCCCCATCAAGAAGACCAGTTCCAAGATTTCTCCTCCCATCCTGTTCAGGATACTCCTGAAGATACCATCAATGAAGTTCTGAGAGATCTCAGAGGAAAAGGAGTAGCTTCTAAAGATGTGCCTGCTTCCACCCCCTTGGAACATCAATTTGAAGAGAGAGAGACTCACTTCTCTCCATCTGTAACACCCCATATAAGAATATGTTAAATGGACTAAATCAGCAAACTACCAACAACTCGGACTAGTCATTTTCAGAACTCGAGTAGGAAAAAAACTTTGAAGTTAAGCGTGCTCAATTGGGAGTAGTCCCAGGATGGGTGACCTTCTTGAGAAGTCTACCAACTAGCACGGTTGTTGGGGCAGTTTTCTGGTTGTGTCGTCACAAATAGTATCAGAGCCTTCCCCCAGCGGAAGCAGCAGAAACTAAGTGCCACACAGGGCAAAGTGCTACGCTATGGGAGCCACCTCTTAAGGCCATAATGGCACAAAGTGCTACATAGTGGGAGACACCTCTTGAGCCTGCGGGGGCCACCTCTAGAATCCTGCTGCCTGGGGTTTGATTGTGTGCTATATGTGACTAGCAACGAGGCGTCGCTTATTAAGAGGGGTAGATTGTAACACCCTATATAAGATATGTTAAATGGACTAAATCAGCAAACTACCAACAACTCGGACTAGTCATTTTTAGAACTCGAGTAGGAAAAAAACTCTGAAGTTAAGTGTGCTCGGTTGGGAGTAGTCCCAGGATGGGTGACCTTCCTGAGAAGTCTACCAACTAGCATGGTTGTTGGGGCAGTTTGCTGGTTGGGTCGTCACACCATCTCAGTTTGAGACCCGGCAAAGGTCTCAGGGGGAGAGCAGTAATAGTATTAATACTATTTTGGATTTAGTGAGAAGCCAGCATGAGAACCTGTCTGTTCTTCATATGCAAGTTGAGATATTGGATGTTAAGTTTGATAGCTTGTCTGATGAGGTCAAGCAGATAAAAGATCTTTTGCTTCAGTTAGTGTGCCAACAGGGCACTTTTAGGCCATCAGGGCCTGCTTCCTCACAGCAGTAAGAAGGAGATGCCCCTGCTCAGAATCAAGAAAACCAAGTAGAACCTCAAATGCCAACTCCTAAAGACCCTGTTATTAAGCAATCAGTTGTTGTAGAAGAAGGTCCAGAAATCCAAGCTGAGCAGCAACCTATATCAGTTGAGTCCCAGCAGCAGGAAGATGAGCAGCAGCAGGCTCAGTTAGCAGTAGTAGCTTTTGAACCTCCAGTTAAGTAGCAGCAAGATCCCGAAATTGAAAAGCAGCCAGAAGAAGTGGCAGCAGCTGTAGAAGGTTCCAGCCATGAGGATCAGTCAACCCAGAAGGAATCTTCAGCCAAGAGAACTCTTGAGCCCTCTTAAGATATCCAGATCTTAAGAGAAAGGTGAAGAGAAGACTAGTCAAGAATGGTGCACCTGTCCTCCCTTCTCCTTCTTCCAGGGATAGTTCTCCTCCAGTTATTCCTCCTTCTAAGGTCACTCCAGCAGCAACCCAAACCAATGCACCCTCGGCATCAACCCTCTACAGCCTTCACACTCCTCCTCTTCTCTCCTCCTGTAGGCATTTCATTAGATGCAAAATTTTCCATCTACCCCATGAAATTCCAAGCCAAAACGCCTAAAGAGTTCACCATGAACCTTTCCACTCAACCCCACACTACTATTACTCTCTTCCCACTGCCTCCAAGTCTGACTCTAAGAAAAACTACTCATTTAGTTGAGATACTTCCTAGTATCCAATTGTCAGCTTCCAGTGGACCCAAATTGGGAGACAAACCCTTCTTACTGCTTCCTCCATTCTGGTATGCCTTTGTCCACCACTCTGAACTCAACATGAATCTGTTCAGAGAATATCTTGCAATAAGATCATTTCTTGAAGTCCATGGATTGCCAGATTTCACTTTTGAACATTGGCTTCTTGTTTTGATAAAAACCTCCCAACTTTCCATTTCAGATCTTCAACTCATCTCTCAGAAGAGCCACTTTTTATCCTGACGAGGCAGCCAGGTTTCAAGAAAACCAATCCAGGACCCACTTCTTGACAGTCGGACATCATCTTTCCCTAAGGTTCTATGCTTTATTTGCAGATCATCTCAGGGCATCTCAGGCCAAGTACCTTGCAATGAATTGCATGATGTATCCAAAGGGCAGTATGAGAATCTGCTAAGAGGGCAAAGAGAAATTGTTCCTTCTATGTCAGTGGCTATGCCATCAGGTCTTCACCCTCTCCTCGTAGGAGCCGTTTCTACAGAGGAGCCTTTGCTGAAGCAATCTTCAACAGATTCATCCAGATTTCCACCAGATTCAAGATCAAGTACAAATCCAAGCTAAGCTTCCAAAGGTTCATCTTTCTCTAGTTATCCAGAAACTCTCATCATCTTCTTGACATTCAGTTAAGCTTTGCGAATCTGAAAGATTCACCCCTGAGCAATGGCAAGAAGCTTATCCATCCTATCACTCCCAATGTCTGAAGATGAAACATTCTCTCAATGATTTCCACTTTAACAGTCTCATGGATTTTCGCAAGAACATTGGTTATAGATGGGCTCAAAGGTACCTTGTCTACTATCAAGCCAAGGATACAGCTATCTCCAATGGTCTCTACTGGAATATCACCCTCAATGAATTCCTCCATCTGGCAGCCACTAAACAGTTTGTTCCCCTCAGAATGCGAATCGACATAGACAAATTTCATCACAGAGTTACTTGGTTCAGGAGGCGCCACATCAAGTCTATCAAGAAATTACCCTCCACCAACCCAACTTACAATGTTGATGGTGCACTGTTTGACAACTCCTTTGTCAAAAATGACCAAAAGCTTTGGGAACTTCTCCAACCTTTCTTAGCAAAAATCCCTGCTTCTCTGTATCTACCTCGTTCAGCTAAAGTCTGAACTTTGTTTGGCTAAAAAAAAAAAAAAAACTGTTTACTTTAAAACTTTGTACTACTTTCTACTGTATAGATGCAATTTCTTCCTACTTTTGTGTTATTCTGAGTTTTATCTTTATGTTAATGTCACAAGGGGCGGGAGAAAAAGTATAAAAGAATAGTTTGCCTATCCTTTAAAGATTTTTGTCATTAACAAAAAGGGGGAGAATTGTTGAGCAACTATCCCTAAGAAATTTAAAGAGTTTTATAAATTTCAATGAATATTATTTTTTCTATGAAAAATCTTTAAATATATATTTTATACCAAATACATCACAAACAAATTGCATACAAGAAAAACTCATGAACACTCAGAAAGTTTTTCTAAGGCCACAAACCTCTCCTATAGCCTACTACATCCGACAGCTATATTCAACTGCTAAATCCGACTCCTTTAGAATTGCAGCCATATATCATCCAAATTTTTTGAAGTCCACATCTTTACTCTGCATTCGATTGATAACTTCGACTCATACAGCTGAATGTCTTTACTCTGCATTCGATTGATAACTTCGACTCATACAGCCAAATGTCTTTACTCTGCATTCGATTGATAACTTCGACTCATACAGCCGAACATCTTTACTCTGCATTCGATTGATAACTTCGACTCATACAGCCGAATGTCTTTACTCTGCATTCGATTGATAACTTCGACTCATACAGCCGAATGTCTTTACTCTGCATTCGATTGATAACTCTGACTCATACAGCCGAATATTTTAGAACTCACTACACTGTATTCAAGTGATATAATCGAATTACCTTGTTCTTCCCTAAAGTCGAATCACTTGATTTTTCTTTAGAGTCGAATCATTCTTATTTCCTCAGTCGAATCATTTGTTTCTATACATTCAACTACACTGACAGAGGTACTTGTACTTTACCTTTTCACTATCAGTTCTGTATCTTCAAAGATATATATATATTATCAAGTCTATCCTGATTCTGATGTATCCTGAGTTTAATTTGGTTATAAAAAAAAACTTGTTATATGAATTTCTTACTGAAGCCTCAAAAATATTATTATTTAATAATTCTCTGACAGGATATGACTGTCATTCTGTGCAAAACCTGTTCTAAAATGTCTTTTTGAAATCTTTTAGTCTTGATGCTCTTGCTTTACTTTAGCATTCACAAGACACAAAGCATTTATGTAAATCTCAAACGCATGGCATCTGACATCTCACCTACCACTGATAGACCCATGCTTTACTTTTTTGTCTGTCTGCTTTATTTACTAAAAGCTTGTGGGATACTAGGTTCCATATCCTGTGCTGTACTCACTGACTCACCTACCACAAGGGTATGGAGATGCATTTCCTTTGTCTTGTCCTTAAGTAGGCATTAATTGAGCATGTGTTTAGCATGTCTCTCTCTCAGCTGTGTTCTGCAAGAGCTTATCTTCTAGCTATGGACAAACTGAAGACCTGGGAAAATGCAATTTTGAAGACCTACTGGACAAATTCTTCAAGATCCAAAGGATCCCAGAAATTCTCTTCAAATGGCCAAATTGCAAACGGTCACCAAGTCCAAAGGCTATCTTCTCAAATGGCTAGATTTTGAAGACTATAAAAGGAGCTCAAGAGAAAAGGAAAAGGTGTGCATGCATGAAGAATCTAATACAAGCCTACATCTCTGAGAAAAGCATCATCCAAATCTTTCAAGCTCTTATCAAGCTTTCCTGCTAGCCAATCGAGAGCTTCTTTCTATCAGAATTCTCTTTTGAGAAACTTTGTTAGGTGGCAACTGTAATTGTCATTATTCTTCAAGTCCACCTATTGCTTCAGATAGGATTCAATTTTCATCTTCTAATCTTTTTATCCTTCTGAAGTCAGTGTGGGTTGTGCTCAGACTGAGGCAAACACACAAGTGTTTTTCTCCACTACTCTTTGTAATTTTTTCTGCAGAAGTTAGTTTCTGCATTTGCCCCTCCTGAGGAGGGAAGGCCTTGTGAAAGGCAGTCTTGTACCCCTATTTAGGGAAGACTTGCTTGGAAGCAAGTGAGTTTGTAATTCTCTCAAGAGATGAGAAGAAGGCCAATTTGTTGTAGTTAGTGGAAATCTCAAGTGGTTGACTTAAGGACTGGATGTAGGACTTCCATGTGGGAAGGGCCGAACCAGGATAAAATCCTTGTGCATTTCTTTGTGTGATTGTTTCCGCCAAGTACACACTTGAATCACACATCACACTAAATACTAACCTGTCTATTTAGTGCTTGTGTTTTCAGAAGAAATTTTCAAGATTAAAAAGTCCTATTCACCCCCCTCTAGGACTGTTTGTGCCATTTCGATCCAATAGGAAATTGGCGCTTTAGATCGTCTTCTCCAGTATGAGCTGTCAACTCACATATTCAACCAAGTCTTCTTGAAAGAATTCGGCGTGGACCTCTTCAGGTGTCGGGTCGATCAGTCATGTCCAATTCATAATCAGATAATAGTCTTGACTTAACTCTGCCAAAACTGCCCACCAATCATTTCGTTCTTTGTTCGTAGATGATGGAGAGCTTGTGTGGCTAAAATGAAAGGCTCATATGTATTCAATTTCGACTTATGTTTAAGCTCGACAATCCCATGCGTTGTGTCATTTCGAATGGAATTCAGATCAAACCAATGACACTTGAACAAGAATATATGATTGTCTTGTCTAGATATTTGCAACTGTAAGATCTCTCTACCAATACCATAGTAGTCATATTCACTTTCATTGTATCTACTTCCTTTAACACATACGCCACTGTTCATGGGTAGACTTACTCTGCCCATAGTCTTTTGTAAGAAATCTATACCCATTCACAATAAATCCAGGATAGCTCTGTGCAATTTTTGATGGCCCATAGGCTATCTGACGAACTCTTTCATCAGTAATTAAACCTTGTTCAACCTACGTATAGAGAAGACTAGTTAAAAAGTGAACATAACTTATCTTTCGTACTCTTTGAGCATGTACACTTACGTGTTTTCTTAGCCATAAGGCCAATGACTTCTCTCGTTCCTTTTCAACCTCATAATCACTGAGATGTGGATTTCTTTGAATTATTTCTAAATCAAATTGTCTACAATATGAATGGAAGACCACTTCAAAAGCTAGAATAAGGACAAAGAAGTTATATACCATAATAAATTGTTAGTTCAGCACTTACTCAACATAACACTCTAGCTCAGCACAATTTTAAAAGAATATGTATCTCTGTGTGGACCACACACACTGTGTCATCCAGCATGTGAGTTGTGAACGAACGTTCCAAGGCACATCAAGGATGATTAAATATGGAGAGTCGATCTGAACACACAGATTCCCCCCCATTCATCATTACGTGGACGTGGGTGAGTATAACGAGTTTGTATGTCTGCTTCAAAGTACATCGAACAAAAGAGTTTTGAGATTTCCTCCATAATGTATGCCTCAACAATAGAACCCTCCACTTTTGCTTTATTTCAGACTTTCATTTTGAGGTCTTCATACACCTACATCAACAAATGTACAAGACAAATGGGAAACATATCATATATAAGGTACAATTCTAAGAAGAAAAAGTTAATATTCGCATATACCTCTCAAATGGATACATCCATCTATATTGTACTGGCCCTCTGACTTTAGCTTCATATGGTAGATTTCGAGTAAATGCCCCATCGAATTGAAGAAGGCAGCGGAAGGAAATATCTTCTCCAACTTGCATACGATGGTGACCACATTATGTTCATAATTTGCACATAGCAATCCTCAAGCGTAAGTTCTGATGCACACAGAATCGTGAAAAATCGAATCAGCTCAGACAAATACTCCCATAGAGGCTTCGGCAACATGTCACGAAATGCAATAGGTAGCAACCTTTTGCATGAACACATGGCAGTCAGACGCCTCTTCATTCCATATATTTTTCCCTCACTGACGTTGACACAACGAGCAATATTAGACACATAACCGTCAGGAAATCTCAACTGTTTTCAGCCATTGACACACTTCTTTACTTGTCCTCCTCTAAGCACATAAACACTTTGGTTTAATTGATTTCTCATTTACTTCAACAAGTTCTAAATCTAAATGTTTACAAAGCATGGACAGTCAAACGTGCTTTCTCGTTGTCCTTTGTTTTACCTTTATGTCCATAACGGTGTTGAAC